>CM075450.1:12799699-13342199 GCA_037832335.1 Carallia pectinifolia | reverse complement strand
TTAGATCATGGAGCTCGGGAAAGGGCAGGGATCATGACACCTACTCTTGGTTCACCCATTCCTATACTTCTGCAACTTGATAATGCTATTGAGGTAAAACTTAAATTATTTCCTTTGTGTAAATCCTTTCCTATTTCAATGATGTTTTCAACTATTTTCTCTTTTCTATTTTTCTTATAATTGGCTGTTATCAAGCAAGGATTCAAATTTGAGCATAACATAGGTTGTCTTTCAAAAAAGCAATGGCGTGCACTGTCTGTTTTTTAATGTTAAAGGTTTATTGCTTTGCTTTATTGAAGACACATACTGTAGGGAGAAACCACTTGCTTTGTGCCTTAGCTTCCTATATTAGAATATGTATACTCACCCCAGATTGAGGAAAGCTTGGGATGGCCTAAGAAAATACTGCTGGATGAGAAGAATAAAATAAGCTTAACCCACAAGATTTCATGTGTCGCATCTCAGCCATAGGAAAAAATTGAGCCAGGTGCACTTGGATTGTAAGAGAGCACTCTATACCTTGCCACTAAAGAGGTGAAGAAAAAATTTAACCAACAAAGAAGAAGGGGAAAGTAATGGAAGGTCAATTGAGTTTTGGTTTAAATATTACTAAATGTATGCTTAGGGCAATTACAGCCTATACAGATGTGGTTACTGGAGGAAAGGTCAAAGCTTTTAATCTTTTTAACCCTACATAAGTATTTTCCTGCCCACTAATATATATCCTTAAAATATAATAGTGTGTAAATTTGTAACAGGAAAAAAGAGTGTGTGTCCATAGTTATGTGTTAGTTATTGGAAATAGAAGGTAATGATAGTATGATATAAGAGAATGGGTTATGATATAATGAATTCAAATCTACCTTTGTCCCTGAAATTTTTGAGTGTTGCATTGCTGATTAAATACTCATAATGGGAAATTGGTGAATGAGTGGCTAAGTTATTTTCTGATGCTCTAGAAGTTGCTGAAAAAATCACAATAGCAGTCCTCTTTTTTTTGGTATTTTAATTGAATGAGTCTAGTGAATAGCACTCATTAAGGGCAATTGAGATTTGTGTACAGATGTTTTAAGCTTATATTCTTTCTCTTGAATTAATAAATTTACATCAACAATTTTATTACATGGTCAAAGCTCAGCGTTCGCAGAAAAGGAAATGACTATTCTAGAGCTATGTGAGCATGGGTGAGGAACTGTTTCCAAATGGCAGGTTTCAAGCCATGTATTCATTATCACTAAAGAAAGTAGCAATTCTTTTCCCTCAACATTATTCTAGTTCTTTTCATTGCAAAATGACTGTAAAGCAGTAAGAGGGATCAAGACAATAAATTTCCTCTTTGTGCTTGATGGTACCAGAGAGTTAAGAGTTGACATGCCCATAAATACTTTCAATCGAGATGATAATGCTATAATAAATATGTGGGGATACAACGAGGTAATTTGTAGGAGGATTGAGCAGCTTTTAATGATGTTAAGGTAGTTGGGAGGGGAAGAATCACCAGAGATGGTTTGGTCACACTCAAATTAGACCTACTTATGAACTAATACAAAAAAGTATTCAGATCGAAGTAGAATGAAATTTAAAAGAAGAAGGCCTGAAATAATATCGAATAGCTTGATGAAGTTGTCTTATTAGTTAAACTTTAAGCTATGGTGTGTAGAAAATTAGTTGATGGTCTGTGTGTATATCTGTGCGGGACTATATGTGCTTATCTGCATTGATGCTTATTGTAGAGCTCAAAGAGTTCTAATACCTTTTAAATTTTTTGCATGATATTTGTGTGAAAATAAGGTCGGAAAAGAGGGTTCAAGTCTTATTGTTAATTGCATTGATTATCTAGTACAACATAGTCTGCTTATATCTTTCCTTTGGTTCTCTGATAAATTGAACTCACATGTGCTTTCTTCTCCCCTATTTTTCAACGTGAAAATGGCAGAAGCCCATTCTGCAACGCTTGCAGGTCGGTATTGTCAGTAAGCCAACTGTAGAAATTTTCACTCATCATCCCTTTCAAGCAATCATAATTAAATCGTTGTCAGAAGGTATCTGTGCATAAATATTTGATAGAAGAATTAGAGACATTATGTCAGCAAATGATTATTTTTTTTCAAATGATGACTATGAGTTAGTCTCAACAACAAGAACATATTTCTTTATTGTGTGTTTTAATTTTATCTATTCACTTTGAAAAATCAATGACCTTGAAACATAGATAGGCATAACTTTTACTGTAAAATTATTAATAGAAGACAAGTAAACTTGCATGGCATGGTGAGTGAAAGGTGAGCCTCATTGTAAGGGTTTAGTCACTCCATTATGACTTGGAGGTCTCAGGCCCGAGTCGCGTAAATAATTTCTTTGTGAAAACAAAGTAAGGCTTCATACATCTGACCTCTAGTTAGCAAGGTGGAAGATTGTTAGGTTTCAGAAAGTAAAAATTTTCTTCAGAGTTTCGTTGTAGATGATGATTTGTCATATTCACTTTCTTAGCAAAATTTTGTACAATACTGGGTGAAAAGATTGTTTATGTTTGGCGACCGAATATGAAAATAAGTAAACATATCAATTGGGCCAAGTAGCCCGTGGCCCGCCTCGGTCTGGCCCAGCCTGGCATGGCACGGCCTGCATTGTATAGTTGTGGGTTCGAGCTAAGCACAATCAATGTTAAGGCATGAGCTGAACTTATATTTCCTAACCCATGGGCAGGGTCAGGTATGGCCCATGATGGGCCTGCACTCAAGCACGACACAGGTTTAGGCACGACCCGAGCCTAAGCACGGCCCATAAACGGGCCCAACATGAACCCTTTAAAAAATGAGTTTAAAATCAAAATGAGAAGAATAGGCAATAAGCCTTGAACTATGGTTTATGAAAATAAAAGTATCAATTTCTTTTACCAGGTTAAGTGTAATATTTACATATTTTCTTTATTTTTAATTTTTATTTAACAGAACATGATACATTACCATTTCCTTAGAGTTTTTTGTTTATTTTTTTCTTAAATCGTGAATTACAAAAGTTAGAGACAATATTTATATGATATACTTGTTTCAATTTTAACAAAAAATTATATGTGATATAATATTTTATTTGTATTTTTTTGGTTAAAATTTAATATTTTACCTTTGTAATTGGTTATTTTAAATTTCTAGTTTAAATATTTAAAAATAAAAAAGTGATATTTTTTTATCGTTCACTTAAATTTTATATTTATTTATTTGTAAAAATCCATAACACTATTTAAGAACGATGAATGATATAGGTGCGACTCGATTTAAGTATGATTAATGATTTAGACACGATAAGGTAAGCGGTCCAATTACAACACAGTGAGTGACTCGGACACAGCATAGTGAGCGGCCCAAACATAGCACGATCTGATCTCATAGTGTTGGGCTTATAGACTGTGTCGAGCTCATTATCTAAATTTTTAAATACGGCTTATGAACCGACCCAATCCAAAAAATTAGGAATTGCTCATTTGACATGTCTAAAAATAAGTGTGCTTTTGCATTATTGATTCTCACGTACATGTCTGTGGGTTGTTTCCACTATCACTGTTCATGTAATTGTCTTTTTGTTTTTTACCATTGTTTACAGCCGCCTACCCCAGTTAACAATACTAGTCCATAGAATGTCTTTTAGACCAAGAGAGAAAGTCCAGAGACTCCATACAAGAAGGGTACAGACTAGTTCATTCATGCTTTTGACTGTGCCTTTGGGTGGTACTTCCTATCTTTAAAACATTAAAACATGAGCCAATTTATTTGTAGTATGAAATTGCTATTCCTTTTTTGTACAGATGCAAAGGAGGGAAAACAACGTACAGTCATTTGATAAACTTTGCCAAGTGAGCACTAGTATCCTTTATTTAAATGTTGATTATTGTATTTTTCTGAACTCAAACGACAAAATTAGTTAATATGGACATGTAAAGCATAGTATTCCATATTAACTAATTTGATGGCATCATTTTTACTTACCTATGATAAGCTTGTTTGATAAGCTTGTTTGATGATATTGTTCAAGAGTGAAATCAGAGTTAGAATCAAACATGACATTGCCTAAGGGCTTATAGTTAAAGTCAAACATGAGACTGTTTAAATAAAGCTACATTATGATATTGAAACCAAGGTTCTCAGGATCGGGATTCTACCTACGATTGTTTTGGAGATGTCATGATTGAATCGTAGGATCGGATCGTAGAACCGTAAAATTCTAGCAAAAATTATTTTTAAAAAAGAAAAAAATTATAATTGAAATATAATAGTTAATTTTTAATGATTTAATATATTTCTTAAATCAAAATTCAAGTAATAGTACAACAATATTTTTTTTTTACACCACATGAGGTCCAATGTTTAAATTTTTTTTATTTCATATTAAATAAAATAAATTTTTTATATAAATAACTATTTAATTATTTAATTAGTTATCTCTCATGTGATTGTATAATAGATTTTGTATGATATTCGTTGTTTAAAAAAATATTTACTATAATTATTAAAACTGGTGAAATTAAAAATATTTTTTTCTTTTTTAATAACAAACATTACTAATGATTTGTTTCATTAAAAAATAAAAATATTTTTAAAAATGAGTGCTAATATGAGTATAAGACAAATTTTATTGAAATAATTTTGAAAATAAATAAAAATAATTTTAATAAATATATTATGTTGCCAAGGAAAAAAAACCAATTATTTGAGAAGGAAATTTTAAAAAAATGGAAAAAGAAAAACAAACACTACCACAGTTTCAAATAGAAGCATGATAGGCTTTTGAGGCAACGCCTCAGACACAGGACCGGAAGAAATTCAGTGGGGCTAGAAAGGACAGTAACCACTGGACCAAATGCGGAGCGATGCACCTTATGATTACAAACATATATATAATATATGACAAATTAACCAAACCAACGGCGTAGTTGTCCCTTTTATTTGTATCAGGGTAAGATCGGTGAAGTCGTATGATCCTACTAATTTTACGACTTAAATCAGGATCCTACGACGATTCTACTGAAAAATAATTTTGGGTGCAATCCGAATCGTTGGATCTGTGTAGGATCATAGGATCGTACAATCTTATTATTCAGATTGTGATTTTAATAACTTTAATTAACACCTCTATGATTGAGTGCTCAGGGGTTGAAATCCAAGGAACTCACTTTTGGGAAGAGAGAAAAATATGGTAATTACATGCTTGTGTGTGGTTCACACTTTTTTTTTTTCTTTGCTCAATTGGCTTCTATTGGGACATGAACTTAAGTTCTTTATTCTAGAGACAACTCACTGAGCCAACATTAGTAAATAGTCTGTGCTTACTTAAGAAATTTGATGCTTCTATATAAGCTCAACTGTGTTTAGAAGATAAAATTACATAGGTGGCATTGTCTTCTGTGCAATTTATACGCAATGAGATATGACCGAATTTGAAATATAATTATTCTTTTGCTTCCTGTCTTATGGTAATTTTTCTTTTAACTCGATAAGATTTTATTGCCACATGAAAAGTATGTAAAAACATACTAAGAATATATGATCACCTCTTATGTATGGGAATTAGGAAATTTTTATATTTCTAAGTTAGTTGGCTTGAAGAACATTGTTGGAGGAATGATACATTTTAGCTTATATGTATGAGGCAACCATGTTGACTTGCACCAAGATGAAAATGTGAACTTACTAGCCATATTGAACTGCTCTTCTTGTTCTTTCAAATTTGTTTCAGTTTTATTGTTAGTAGAATGATTACTGACAAAAAATGAATATATCGTATCAAGAACAGTAGAAAATATATGTTTAATCCTTTTGTTCTACTTCAGATGGTAATATTGGAAAATGGCTTCTTATTAGTATTATTATTATTATTATTATTATTATTATTATTATTTGCATTTTGCAATTACAAATATTTTGTTGGGATCAACCATTTTCTGGTGAGGCGCAACCTCGACCAGGCCAAGACCATAGTTGAGGCTCTCATTAAGGTGATTTCTGGTCAAAATTTCATGAATATGTATGAATAATTTGGATCTATTTCTCAGAGTTGAGGGAACTCTAATTGATTTGCACATATATAACTTAGAGAGAGGAGAAAAAGAGAAAAGTAATGGAAAGTGAAGGAAGCTTCCAAAGGATCCAATTGAAGTATAAGGTATGCTTTCCTTAAGTGCATTACCTTTGGCCGTTCTCTTTTCATGTTTGTGTTTGTTGGATCAGTTTTTCCTTGACTGATATTTTTAGCTGCACATTGAACACTTAGGCCACTTGACATCTTGAATGCTCACAAATGCTTTTTCATAACTATGTCTGCCCCATGTCGAAAAGTTTTGACCATTATTTCTGCAACTCTCTTGCGATGGGCACTCTACTTTTTGCCTGGTATCTTGTCCATATGCTCATTCACTTGTGTGCTTCTCATGTGTATTAGCTAGAAACTGAGCTCCTCGAAGACAGCTTGGCTCTTACCGGATTTCCACCTGTTTCCTCAAAGTTTGCATCCAGTGAAGATGAATTCTTGGATTCAGATAATCTTGCAAACAGCCATCCGCGTATGCAACCTGCTGGAGTTCAAAATTCACCTTTCATGGATGCCGACCTTCTTGTGGCTCCTGCAGCAAGCATGAAGCAAGAATTTAGGTGGCAACATAAACCACATGGATAGCTAAATAGATTGGTAAGTTAATGAATCCGACTCTATCTCATTCTATCTCTGTGTGGTTCTCCCAGCGGCCAAAGTAAATAGTTTGTTATTTGCATCACTGAAGCATCTGAGAATGTGCTAGCCCAATTGCAATTTGTTCTCACGTCTATATTTTCTTGGCATATCCATATCACGAGTAAAATCTTACATGTTGAGGTAACTGCAGGACCCACTAGAGCCTGTTTTGCTGTTCACGAAGCCTCTAGTTTTAGATAAGCTGGCAGCGGCAGGCATTGTGCCACCCATAGATTCTGCTAAGAATGGTGCATCCACTACCTACAGATTTCATGGAAGAATTGGCTGAGGTGGGCGAATTATATTTGATAGGTGGAACCTATTTTTGCACACTAGAAATGATGTTGGCTATTCTTTGTACATACCATCAAGGCGGCCTTCAACATATAATTAATGCAGTAGATGCGTTGCTCGTTCATCGGACTATGGCTTTTAAACCAACGAGAAAGAGAATCGACTTTTATTCATTGGGATGGCACTGTGGCATCAAATGAAGCTTGCAGGGATTACGAACACTTTTATGTGTAATTTGGATTAGTTGTTTGTCTCTCCTTGCACCTCTTCACATTGATTTTATTGTTACTTGTTAGGCCTTTGCCTTTACAGGTGAGCCACAACCGATGAGCCCTTCTTGTTCCCCAAAATTCTCATGTCTTCTTCATCAATGCTGTGCTTTTAAGCGTTGTGCAGGAGAGGGTTTCTTGTTTTCTGCACTAAGCATCCGTGTATGCCTGTTTTTGTCTTTCACATCGGACAATTAATTGCCCTAATTTCTGAATTTTGTCCCCTCAAAAAAGCCATCGAAAGTTTTCAAAAATAAACCTTTTCATGATCACCTTACATCCTATAATTCTAGTGAGACTGAGCATGTGAAAAACTTGTTGGGTCTTGTTGAGGTCTCTCATGCCATTTTATTCATCTATCCAAAAAAAAAAAATGATTATTCACTTACTAAAAAGAATTGAATACATTAACTCTTCAAAAAATATTAAAAATGTACTTTACATTGAAATTAAAATAAAAAGAATCTCTCATGGCACTTGGTTTCTCAATTAGATAATTGTTATACATAGGACCCCTCTGCTCTCTCTCACAGACTCACAGCCAATGGCATCTCTCTCTCTCTCTCTCTCTCTCTCTCTCTCTCTCTTCCCAAACAAAATAAAGCTTAATGTATGTCTTGTAAGTTACTGGCTTCAAAGCTCATCACTCGTCCTATACTTGGATTCAATCTCTCCTGCATGCACAACCCTGCACGCAATTTATTTTGTTTAAGGAAATGGAAGAGTAAGAGTAGTATTTCGATGGTCCTATCAATAAACATTACGTTTGCTCATCAAGGATCAAAGTATTAAGTCACCACACGCAATCTATAGTATATGTAATGCAATTGATAAGCAGAATATAGAGGCGTGAAAATGGATAATGTTATTTCAAGTTATTTTCAAATTGAGCAACGGTTTAGACACAAACAAAATCTTCATACTAGTCTTTCATACTATAGTCGGTGGGGCCCAAGTAATATAATAGTAAAAATAAAAAGGATAACGGCGTGTAATAAAAACGGTAACAGCGTGCTGCTTTAACGTTTGTAAGTACGTCGTTTTAACGACAAAGGAAAGAAACAAACGTTCGCGGCAAGCGATTCTAATTGGGGTTTTGATGGTTCAAATTAAAATTCGCAATTGGGGATGTGAGGCGTCTGTTGGAAGACCCATCCTTCAAATTATGAAGGGTAGACAAGCATTTGCTGTTGAGAGAGGCTTTCAACATCAGATATATCTAGATTTGTGGAAATTGCAAAATTATAAGCAAATCGGAAAGGTGAGATGTCACCACGAAGTCGAGAAACATAGTTGGGAAATCCAAACGTGAAACAAAAAAGAAAGCGTGATTAGTGCAAGGACAAAGAGAATAAGAAAGTGGCGTTCTAGAGAAGACAGAAAAAAGCGTAGCGTGGAGGTATACCTACGACGAAGGCTATTGTGGGCAGTGGCGGTTTCAACCGAAAGGCATTCGCAGACAGCAATTAGAGAAGTGCTCGGATTGGAGAAGCTTGGGGGAAGGCATCAAAACTTGATAAATCTGTTTGTGTTCATCAACTCAGCAGTCTAGCAAAAAGGAAGTGTTTGGGAGGCTGATTGGAGGTAAATATGATGTGGTTTATGGCGTATATGCTTAAAATTATCAATAATTAGCGTTTAAAATCTGTAGTAACTGTTATATTATTATAAAATAGAGATTTTGGAAGCCAACTAGGATATAGTTCGGGGTTAAAGCATGAAAGAAAGTGTTTGAATATATTTATGTAATTTAAACAAAAAAAAAAAGAATATATTAGTGTAAGGTTACAAATATGAGTTTGAAAGTATGTTGGAATAGGGAAGAATGAAGGAAGCATTGGTACCACAAGTATTCTTGTTTGAGAGTGAAGTTACTAACCTGCACCGATGAATTTGACCTTTGTATAGTCTTTGATATAAATGTTAGAAGGGGCAACCTTTGTATAGTCTTTGACCTTTGTATGGTTTTAACCTTTGTATGGGTTAAACTACATGGTCTTTGTATGGTTTTTAACCTTTGTATAGTCTTTGACCTTTGTAAATGGCGTAAATAACATGGCGGGTCAAATTACATGACAAGTATTCTCTACCAAACAAAAATTTAGTCAATATTAGCTAAGAACTGATTAATGGTTGCCTAATTGTATTTTACATACTTTGAACATGAAAGAAGTGACCATACTTTTAAAGCATCCGCTGCTTATACATCTTATTGTAGTGCAATGTTAATGATAGAATAGATCAGTATTCTTTGCTCATTATTTCCTATTATTGTACGACATCATGGTTAGTGAATTGGATGAGGAATTCATGCTAAGTTCGTCGAAAGACGAATGTGAGAATATCTTACACCTTTTGTGCATTGATTTTTATTTGTTTAATTTATCTATTAACCATACATAATTTCCTCTTTTAAGACCCCCTATGTGGAAGAAAAACGGCAACCATAGAGAACTTTTATGCCTTTGGTTCTACCGTTTTTGTGTTTTTTGTCATTTTTGCTTCTTGTGAGGGTAACATGATTCAAACTTGTTATCTTTTAGAGAATGTTTTGCAGTATTAGCTATGAGCCTATTTGATTTAGTTGACAATTGATCACAAACTAGTGACTGACAATTGAAATTAGTGGCCTCCAAACTAGATAGTGCTTGATACATGTTGTTAAATGTAGCTGATTACTTTCGATTATCAGGTTTTGATCCTCTAAAAGTAACCTACACACTCAATAATTGTTTGGACCTTTATTTTTATAAGCTCATTTTTTGTACAGTTTGACATAGCGCAGTTGTACCTTTGTCCCCACCAATTAGGATATTTATTTCGAAAAAGTTTGGGAGCTAGATTGGGATGTCCTGATTTTTGTTCCGAGATGTTTGAGAAGAGTACCCAACTGTCAACTTTTTGCAAATGTCATGATAAAAAAGAGTAATAAGAAATATAGTGATAATTGAATGTCTTTATTTGAAAAGAGTAACCAACTGTCAAATTTTTTCAACTGTCGTGATAAAAAAGAGTGACAAGAAATATAGTGATAGTTTATGTTTCAATCTTTTGTTACTTTTTCTATCAATAGAGTTACAACAGTTTAACAGTTGGTTACTCTTTTCAAACATATCGGGACAAAAATCAAAACAAAACCAACTGGGCTCTAAAACCAAACCCTTTTTGTTTTATAAGAGAGAAATTTGATTTTGTATTTGATTTATATTGCAGGTTTTGGGAAGGATACTTTGACTTTCTCATGGATCATTTTTCAAGGAAGTATGTATTGTTTAATTGTTGCATATACAAAACTCTCATTATTGTTTTGTCCACTCTATGTCATTGAGTTCAATAAAGTGGCTTACTAAATAAGTGATTTAGTTTTCTCTTCAAAACAGCAATGAGATTAAATATCAATTTTACAGGTCTTTCCTATTGGAGCTAGTCCGATATCTTCGGCTAAAAGATGGAGTTTATTGTAAAAAGGCGAATTCAGGCCATCAAGGAGTGGAGTAGTACTTTAGATCTATGGGAAAGAATGTCAATCTAATTGAAGTAAAGTGCACTCAAAAGGGAGTTTATGATCCGTAGGATGAGAGTTCAGATTCTTTGGAATTTGGATAACGATAAACTATTTAAATATGATGTTTCTTGTTATGTACTTTTAATTCAAATTTCCTTTTGGAAAAAGTTTGGGAGCTCGAGGAGGGTGTCCTGATTTTTTTCTCGAGATGTTTGAAAAGAGTAACCAGCTGTCAACTTTTTGCAGTCGTTATGTTAAAAAAGAGTAACAAGAAATATAATGATAATGTTTGAAAAGAGCAACCAAATGTCAACTTTTTGTAACTGTCATGATAAAAAGAGTAACAAGAAATAAAACGATAATTTATGTTTCAATTTTTTGTTACTCTTTTTATCATGATAGTTACCAAAAGTTGACAATTGGTTACTCTTTCAAACATATCGGGACAGATCCTCGGGACATCCTTCTCAGGCTCCCTAACCAAGCTCCTTTTCTTTTAACTCAAAAGTTTCAAGCACGAATGAAATTGTTTTTCATGATCAAAGTATAATCGGCAACAATTTTTTTGGCTCCCAATACAGATCGAATCTTCCCTAGGTAACTTGGTATTTGTTGGTTTTTGGTAGCATCAAGTTGCATTTCTTTTGTTATCTGTTGCTCTGTATCTTAGGTGATTTCAAAGTTATATTATAGCTTTACTAAATTAACACATAGATAGGTCATCGATAATAACCTTAATGTCCCCCTTTGCTTCGATTCTTATCACTCGATGTATTTGCAGAACCATCAATCTTCCCAAGCCATACTATTGCTCAACTACCATTTACGCCAAGACTCCAATTTCCTCAGATACAATAGTAACATATAACAATCCCAACAAGATCCATTCGCTTCGATTCTTATCATCCATATATTTTTGTTTTACTATAAGTTTGCTATGAGGACCATTCACCTAAATAGTCTTTGACACATCAAGATACTTACAATAACCATGATTAGACCCCTTGATCTAAAATCTCATTACCCGTGCCTTTTAAAAAGCCATTGAGTCTTCACAAAGTAACATGGTATTTTGTTGCATTTCCCTTACATCTGGTTACATTTCCTATCCAAATCGTTGCTCTTTTTTGCAAGCTAGTTCCGAGCTTATTTATTGCTTTACTACTTTTACTCATACACAATTTGCTGTCATGATGTTAGTTTTAACCACAATAGTTCTATGGTTTAATAACTTTATCATTCATGTATTTTGCTTACTTATTGATCTTTCCAGGCAAATTAGCAATCATTTTGCACCTTTTTTTTTTTTTTGCGCAGCTTGTTACATTTTCTTTGCCATCCGTTGCTCTTTCTTGCAAGCTAGTGTCGAGCTATATTATTGCTTTAGTACATGTACACATACAAGAGAATTTCTATCGTAAGCTTTAGGAGATCCCTCCTAAATAGACTCCCATCACCCTTGCTTTGTGGAAACCCATCGAGTCCTCACAAGATGACGTGGCATTTTGTTGCATTTCCCTTACACCTAGTTACATTTCCTATCCAATTTGTTGCTCTTTCTTGCAAGCCAACTCCAAGCTTAGTTCTTGCTTTATTGCATTTACACATACACATGAATGATGTTATGATGTTAGTTTTAACCATAACATTTCCAAAGTTTAAAAACCTTATGACCCATGCTTGCATTTAGCTGTCCATTTCACAAGATTGCACCTAGGTGTATAACCAAATCGATACCAAATGATTGAGAAAAAAGGTCTCATTTAGAAAAATGCAATTGAGTTGAGATTTCTAAGTAACTGATTTCGTAGAGTATAGAACCAATAAACCATTTAAGTTAATAAATCAAAAAGAATTTAATTTTAGAAAAATGCAATAAAGTTTAGAATTTCCAAGTAACTACTATGATGTTCTTATCCAAAAATCTCAGTAATTAGCTTACCCAGACTGATGATATAAATGAACTACACGATCTTGGTCTTTTTGTTTATCAAGTTGAGCAGCTCACTTAGATAGATTAGATTCGGCTACATGGTGGGATCCTTACTGTGGAATTGCAACAAATCTTTAATATTTAATAATAGTCTTTGGAATTTCTAAAACAAATAAGTTTTGATCATTAACTTAAATTACCATTTCATTTATTTTTTTAAAAAAGAGAATTATACCATTTAATTTTTTAATAAAAAGAAAAACTACTTACTTTCTACGCATTCATTTGATAGGAAGTGGAACAGAAATGCATGATTCTGTTACTATGCCATTTAAAAATGCAACACCTTCTAGTATGAGATTACCACATGGAATTTTCGACGAGGCTCAGTTTCACTATCCTTCGCAAAAAAAGTGCAACAGAGTCTCTAATTATCGTTACGACTCACTTGTAGCAAATATTGGTCTTCTAAAAAGTATGGTAGATCCAAATTAAACGTGTGTCGATGATGTCATTAGATTTGAGTGGCTGGCCCCCATATTATAGGTGTGCTCGATCTAGCCGAGGCCACAGTTCTTTCAATTTCCTGCAGATAGCAATACAAACATAAAAATTTTTGGTTGCCTCGTAATAAGTTTTGGCTCCTTTAAACATCATACTATTAATACCTTTGAAAATGCAAGAGATTCAGTAGCATGCCTTATATCCAACCTGAACATCACTAAATTTTCAACAATTACCTGATGTGGCAAGGGATGGGCTGAGCTGCTAGGCCGATTAGTTGCACGAGATCGCCCATGGGTTTGGCTCCTCGTAATTGGTCTTCTCCGCTTATTCTTTTCAAATGTAGCCAAATACCTCTTCGTTTTGGGCCTTCCACGCCGTCTAACGCTATTGGGATCCTTGTAGTGAATCCCTTCTCCATCAGTTTGACATGATTCATTAACCGATGCTGGATAACTATTATCATCCTCAATAGAGTGGCGATTGCCACACCAATTCTGCAATTCATGATGTTGCTTGCGTAAACCTTCCATCATAAATTCATATTTATGAGTGTCCTGAACGGCCATTTGTATAGAGGAATAAAAAACATTCTCTAATTCTTTGGTCCTATGCATTTGCTCAGAAAAATTCAGCAAACCAATTTTCATGTGGCTGTGGCAGCGCACAACATCCTTTCTCCACCGCCTAAGGATGTACCTCTCAGGAATAGCAACAACATTATTGTACATCATGACTTTAAAAATATGTGCACACAATAATCCCTTAGACTCAAACAATTTACAATTACGCCAAATTTCATCATCATTGCTAGCAAAATGAACTATATAACTCCTCCATCTAGTGCTTGCACCAGCAACACCTAGTAGCTCTGACACCGCATAAATAATGAATCTTCCCTCTACCCCCATTACCTTGGCATCACAGTACATGATATCAGTCATTTCTTTTTGAACCTGTTTGAAAATCTTGTTCGTGTATGCAGCACGAAGTTGTGTCTCAAAGGCCAAACGGGTCACACACGGAATTTGAGTATTAGCCGACTTATTATCATGTTGGGCTTCCTTCTCGACTTTAGCTTTGACTGCCAACTGATATTGTTCCACAAATTTTTTAAGTGTTGTTCTTGAATTTACAAAACCATTGAAGAAAGAATGCATACTCTCGCTTCTTTGGGTAGATGACATCCTAGCCCAAAAGTATGAATCCAAACATACCGGCGCCCACCTCTTCCTATTTTCATATAATGAAGACAGCCAAGCATTGCCGTCTAGTTTTGGATATATTGTTAGCATTTCTACCCACTTTTGCTCGAAATTTTCTACAAATGATGAATCATTTACTACTGCTGTAAATGTATCTTTAATATCCTCATGATTTGCATAACTTCCCAACTTTTTTGGAAGCTTCGACGATATATGCCACATACACCATCTATGATGACTATTTGGAAAAACAATCTTAATTGCCTCGCCAATGCTCTGACATTGATCTGTGATAATTGCATCTGATTGCTTGTCATCCATGCACTTTAACCATGTTTCGAAAAGCCACTTGTACGTCTTTATCTTCTCATTGTTTAACAAAGCACAACCCAATAAGATGGAATGCCTATGATGATTGACTCCAACAAAAGCACAAAAAGGCATATCATATTTGTTGACAAGGTAAGTGGTATCAAAAGTTATCACATCACTAAACTCTTTGTAAGCGGCCCTACATCTACCATCTGCCCAAAATACATGTTTCAATCTCCCTTCCTTATCTGGCTTTATTACATAAACAAAGTCACTGCTTTCTGTTTGTAAATTCGCAAACATTTTGTGCACTGCTTCAGCGTCCCCACCTTCAAGTCTAAAGCGACGAACCTTTTTAACATGATTTGTCAGGTCAACACTTAGACACGGCAACCGTTCGTGGCCTCCAGCTTGGAATACAATAGCTTTAACACTCTCAGTTGGTCGAAGTCCGGCCAAGTCATTTGACTCCAATAGTCTTCTTGAATGAGCATCCACGGTCCGGTGTTGCCTTATAAAACGAGCACTTTCAGGACTGATCTCGTGATTGTGGTCCAACAGCGCTTTAGTGATAACCCATTGACCTTCAATTATAGCACAACAAACCCGAGCTCCACATCCTGACTTCACACTTGCCCGTTTCGCCAATATATTACTACCTTTTGACCTGTGTTGGCCAGCTCTACTACAAGTAATTGTCATCCATCTATACTCACCAGTCACATCATCTCTTCTTCCTCCTCTTTTTGCAATTCAAAACCCCTGACATTTTCCATATTCTTTATAGAAATCATACAGATCCTTTAGGTTCTTGAAACTCATTCCAACTTGGGGGGCTTCTACACCTGCCTGTTGGATATTGTTGCTAGTGTTTTCCATCTCGAGGTCGCACCCATCTTCATCACCCATTGTTGCCATTGACTCACTGTTTCTTTCTCCTTCACAGACTTCAGCCATTCTATAGATTCGATGCTTAGTGCCTGCATAGAAACATTCAATGTAATCATTTGTGACAAGGAACTCAAACCCTCCTTGCTAATGTTTACACACCATTTTCCTTCAGGGTCCCCATTTTTTTCCCCCAATTTCTCTCCATTTTCAGTAACTTGTAACTATAATTTTGCTCAGTTAAATAACTTGACAATTAATTACAAACAAAACACATAAACTTTTGCAGTTTTCACAATCATTCTTTCATAAAGTTAACGTGCACCAACACCTCACAAACTTTAACTTAGTCAATTTGATTATAAGGCCCATCATTTATCTACAATAAGACACTGCTACCATAAAGAGACAAATGCAAAATCAAAACTTTACTAACCTTATAGGCTACTTCTACTCATGCATTATTGGCAAAGACAAAACATAAATTCTGGTGTGGTTTTAAATATTTACCCACTTTTCTCGTCTTAAGACCTCTATCCTTCTCTAACCTTTTTAGTCGCCAAGATCCACAATCCAATTTCGCCAATCAACTCTCCACAATGCGGACACTGTACATGGGCACTTCCGTCGTCGACAATCTGGATTTCCAAACTACACTGATCAATTTACATCTTGATCCCAGAGTATTGTTGGCTTCTCCACTGCCTCGCAATCACTTGTTTTTCCGACATTACAATTGCTCACCTCACAATTCTTCAATCTCTGTTCCACTTCATCCCGCCATATCTATGTAGGGCCAAAGCCAAGCCTCCTTTGACGTCCTTATATTCCATTACACTACTCTCTGACGCCGTCTATACTTTACGCTTCCTTCCGTTTCTTACTTTCACATTTCTTCTCTTTGTTTTTTTTGGATATTTTAATTTTAATAGGCTGCCACGTCAGATTGTATTTGGAGTTTGTGTATATTGTTTATGTCTGAAACTTTTGCGTTTCAAATTATTTTAAATTTGGATCAGATTTAGTCTAGGTCACAAAAACTATGAGGGTGCGTTTGGTATACAGACTGAATAGTGCGGTATAAGATAGTATAGGCTAATATAATATAGGATATGTTAGATTATTAGTTTATATTGTATTTGGATGTCATCAAATAATATAGAATAACTATCTTATTTAATGTTTGGATGATATGGGATAGTATAGTATAGTATATTAAAATTACTTTTTTACCCTTAAAAATAATTGATTTACATTTACTATTAATTTTAATCTTTATTAAAAATAATTAAAATTAAGTAATGAAATTAATATTTATTTTACATGTTATTATATATTATACTGTTTATAATTTTTTAATTTTGTATAAAAAAATATTTTTTAAAATTAAGTATTAATTTTATTTATACAAATAAATTTTAAAATATCAAAAAAAGATTAATATTTTTTTTAATTTTTTGAGGAAAATTTAAATAAATTTTAAGAGATAAATTTTCAAATTTATATGAAAAAAAAAAAGAATGAGCACGAGAGAGAGAGAGAGAAAGAGTGAGGAGAGAGAAAGGAAGGGAGGAAGGAAGAGAGAGGGAGGAGAGAGAAAGGAAGGGAGGAAGAGGGAGGGGAGAGAAAGGGAAGAGAGAGATGAGGAGTGAGAGAGAGAGAGAAGAGGGAAGAGAGAGAAAGGGAAGAGAGAGAGAGAGAGAGAGAGAGAGAGAAGAGGGAGGAGAGGAAAGGAAAGAGAGAGAGACGAGGAGTGAGAGAGAGGAGGGAGGAGAGAGAAAGGAAAGAGAGAGAAGAGGAGAGAGAGAGAGAAGGGAAGAGACAGAAGATGAGAGAAAATGAATTTTTTAAATTTTATGTTATTTTTAAAAAATATTTAAAATTTATTTTAATTAAGAAGATATTTTAATAAATATATAATTTATTAATACTAGTCCATGATGTAGGATAAACTAGCTCATAAGAATTAAAAGGATAGTACTAATATGGGATAGTAAGTCTACACTAGTCTATCATGTATCTATTTTATTAACTAACTAAATATGAATTAAAATGAGATAGTTAATTATTAGCCTATCATATTTTATCACATCTCATAAAACAAACGCAGCTTAAATCTTTTGCTAAAGAAGTCGGGATTCCAACCTCTGATTCTTGCTCACCGCTCTTTTTCCAATTTGGCCCGACTAGTCTTGCGGACTACAAATAGTTGATAATTAATTATAAAAGAATTGAGTTAAAAAAAACAATTTATTATATAGATATTATAAGATTCTATTTAAAGAACATAATCAATAATCATAAAATAACTATAAGAATGAATTCAATTTTTAAAAAGTAATAAAAAATTTATTTTTTAAATTAAAATATTAACTTTAATATACAAATATTAATTTGAATGAGTGTCCTAGTATTTTTATTTTGAGAAATGTCCTGAGCAAAACTGCAACTGTTATTTTTAAAACGGTGACTGATATTTTTAAAATGTAAAAATAATAAGTATCTTAAAAATATCAATATTCAGTTTTAAAATATCAATTACCGTTTTAAGTAGACAAAAATAACTGAAACACCAACTTTTATTTATTCTAAATGTTAATTTAAATTTTATTTTCAAAAATATTTTTTTAAGTTAAAAAAACTTCCATTACCTATTTTTTAGTCCCATATTATAAATACGATGAAGCTACAGCGCTTTCGGCAATTTGATCCGAATCTGACCGTACAAGCGACGAGTCTGGAGTTAAAAAAGAAGAGCGAGCCTGAGCAGTGAGAAAGAGGGAGATAGAGAATTTTATTTTATTATTATATAGAGAGAGGGAATTGTTAAAGAAAGAAAAGAATTAGTAGCTTAGATTAGAGAGAATGGCGTCGTCGTCGACTTCAAGCAGCGGACTGACGTTCAAGCTGCACCCTCTTGTTATCGTCAACATATCCGATCACTACACTCGCGTCAAGTCTCAGTCTCAGTCTCAGATATTGAACGCCGTTTCATCCTCCGACGCCGTTTCGTCGTCGCCGCCGCCTCCTCCTCCTCCTCCTCCTCTTGCTTCTCCTCCCAGAGTGTACGGATGCGTGATAGGAGTGCAAAGGGGACGCACCGTCGAGATCTTCAACAGCTTTGAGCTTCTCTACGATCCTCTCACCCATTCCCTCGACCGTCCCTTTCTCGAGAAGAAGCAGGAGCTCTGTACGTCTCCCCCCCCCCCAAAACCCCCTCTGTTGTTCTGGTTCTATTTATTTATTTCTATTATTCTTATTATTAAATAAATGAATTCTATGCTACAACAAACATCTCTACTCAGAAAAATAAATATGAATAAATAATAACAGGGATAGATAGATAGAGGAATATGCTAGGGTTTAGGTATTGCTTTACCCTAGGGTTCTAGGGTTCAATTCAATTCTGTTCAATACTACCTTAATTTTTTTTTTTAAAAGGAATTTATGTATGTGTGTTACCGTTACTGAATGCCTGCCAGGGATTCTGAAAGCATATGTATGTGGGTTTTGGATTGGCAGATAAGAAGGTCTTCCCCCACTTCTACATATTGGGATGGTATTCAACTGGTAGTGATGCTCAGGAATCTGACATGTATTTCCATAAAGCTGTAAATTTTCCAAATCCCATTTTTCATCTTCCTCCTCCTCCTCCTCCTCCTCCTCCTCCTCCTCCTCTTCCTCCCCACTAGTCTCTGTGTGTGTGTGTGTTACCTTTATTTCTTATTTTCTACATTGCATAAAATATGAATCCTGCCGATTAATGTACCACCTAGTACCACCAATAATTTCATTTATTTTTATTTAGCCATTGGCGACATGCTACTTTCAAAAGTCTTGCTCACTGCCACATCATCGCCATGTATTAAGCTCCGATTACTTCTCGCTCAAAATGCTGGAGTTTCTCACAAGTGTGTTCTATCAGTGATGCATGTGTCCCAATCATATTTGCAAAACTGCACTCCAATTTAACTGCCTGCTTTCGCTTTTCACAATCCTAATCTACATATTTTCTTGCATTTTTAATTTGTCAATCAATTGTCATGGCTTCTTTTGCAACAGTTGATGGATATTAATGAAAGCCCTGTTTATGTTCTGCTCAATCCTTCAATCAATCCTGCCCAGAAGGATCTGCCTGTGACTATTTATGAAAGCGGTAATTATTTACTTATCTATATATATTTCTTTTCATGCTATAGTAACCACTCTTTACTTCTATATTGGTCACCAACTGATTGGTGGGAGTTGTATATTTCCATGGATTTCCCTTGTTCCGCCAAAGTTTGAAATTTTTAATATGCACTAACCATGTCATTCATATTTCCTTCGCTTTGTAGTGCGAGGGCCTCCTTGAGTTCTGTTTTGGATCCACTAGTTTCATTTGTAATGTTTAGCCTTATTTTAAAGATGTGTACTCAATGATAGGATTTGCTGATGTAATAACCTTACCTTGGCAATGTGTCCATTTTTCATTGTCAACCAACAAGGCTATCCCTTTCTTGTTGGTACTCCAAAATTAATATGTTCGAAAGCATACACACTGTTTTTCTGTTGTCTGTTGATCATCTAATTCTAGATGCCTTGCTATGTATTTTGTGGGAAGCATTTCTCTGGCCTTTTATTCTCCTGTTTTACTAGGCTCTGGAGATCATCGGTTGATGATCTTTTTAGTGAAGATTGGTCTGTTTGTTTGCTCCTAGATCTTATACTGGTGATCTGTTGGAGATCTATGAACTCCATTGCTGAATTTTTTTTTGATATTTCAAAATCTTTCTATTGTTAGACACTCACTGATTTGATGACATTGATTGTGCATTTTTTTTTTTAACTATTTCAGAGCTACATGTTATAGATGGGATTCCACAACTTATCTTTGTTCGCTCAAGTTACACAATTGAGGTATGTATTCGTTCATCTCTAATCTGTCATATGTTTCAATTAAAAATTATTGAAGTGCTCTCTGTTGGCTGTAAAGACAGTAGAAGCTGAGCGAATCTCTGTTGATCATGTTGCACATCTGAAGCCATCTGATGGAGGTTCTGCAGCAACACAATGTGATTTCCCTTTTCCTCGTTTGGCTTTACTTTTCATCATCGCTATTTATTTTGTGTTAATCATCATTGAGCTATCTTTTTGCCCTTGTTATCTTGTGTTAATCATCAATAATGCTTCCCTGTCTCTCTTCCTCTCCTTCTTTCTCTCCCCCTCTCCTTCTTTCCTGTCTCTCCTCTCTTTCCCTGTCTCTCTGTGTTTGTTCAGGGGGTGGGTGGGGTTTTGTAGGAAAAATCAAATGAGTGCTGAGAAATGATTTTTTCCCTTCATTTGTGTTAATTTAGCTTGTTTTTTATGCAGTGGCTGCTCACCTTACCAGCATACATAGTGCTATCAAGATGTTGAATAGCAGAATCAGGGTGCTGCATCACTATCTTGTTGCAATGCAAAAAGGTATGTGACTCACTTTTTAATGGAGACAAGGTGATTACAGATTTTCTTAAGTCATGACTCCCCTCTTAGCTAGAATCTTTAACTCCGAACAGTTTAAGGAAATCATCAACATGGAAGAAATGTACTTTGTATAGAATTGGGTCGTAAGACCACCAAAGTTGGCCCTACAACTTGCCATCACTAGAATTGGCCCTTTAAATATAAGGGACCTTGCGGCTAAGCAGGATCAGCCTTTAGGTTACTGAAGAGGCTAATCTCGAGAGCTGGCAGACAGGGAGATCCAGACAAAGGGTAGCACAAGTCAGCCCTTTTGTTTTAATTATCCCCTTTAACTCTGTTCAATGGACCTGCTTCAGTTTCTTGAGGGTGATTCGGTATCTGTTGACATTTATAACACTCTATTGGCACAATGAGAGATTATGAAATTGACTATTGGCTGTTGCTTGCCATTCGCCAAATGTTAGGAATTCCTTTTAAGGAGGCATCAGTGTGCATTTAACAGCCATATTTGAAAGCTTAGCTAGTAGTGTCTTCTTGGTGTCATGTTAATTGCTTAGGGATCAGACCTACACGAGGTTTGGCCAAGAGCTTTTGCACCCCACACACCCCCCCTCCCCCGGGGGGGCGGGGGCCTACAACTTATGTTCATGGCTCATTGGGCCTTGGATGGACAAGAAAATGGATTAAAGGAGAAACGGGGAGGGGGAAATATTGGAAGGAAAATGGATTTCTTTTACCTTTTTAGTAACTAATTGGATTTGTAACTTGACTGTAGGTGAAATTCCCTTGGAGAACTCGTTGCTGAGGCAGGTATCAAGTCTCTTAAGGAGATTGCCAACCATCGAATCAGAAAAGTTTCAGGATGATTTCTTGATGGTGAGTGCTAACTTTTTCTTGAAAAAATTTAAGGTATGTTGTGTTTTAACTTTGACCATCTGCAAAAGCAAGCATCTGAATCTATTTATTATAGTACCCTTTGAATAAGGGAGCAACTGCTGAAGGCAGATGCCACTATTACCTCCAACCTCAGATTCTGTCTTCGTTCTTAAAGTCTAGTAACCAGGACTAGCCATTTTTTATCTTCTATTTTTATTTCTCATGAGTGTAAAAGGAAATTAGAGTATGTGACTGACAGATACAGTGACCAGATAAGATTCTGTGTTAACTCTTATTGTAGTCTCATTTAAGCAACAAAGGAGTAGTTGACATAATATATGACCATCTTGATCTTGCCATCTCTCTCTCTCTTGCTCTCTCTCTCTCTCTCTCTCTCTCTCTCTCCTGTCTCTAGTATGTCACTTTGGAGAGACAGTCAGCCTCAAGTCCAAGTTCAGAACATCTATCAACTTTTTGGTTTATCCACTATTTGTGGACAATTCAAACTACCGATGTGTGGAATGGCGATTTTGGTGTTGAAGCTGGATACTGATTGCATGCCAGGAGACATCAAGAATTAAATTAGGCATATTGATGATATCTTTATTTGGTGTCTAATGTTTTATTCATTCCTTTAGCGTAAATTTTCCCTCACAAGAGTTTTCCCCAGGAATATTAAATTGCATATCTACTATGAAGATAGAAATCTTTACAATTAATGTAAATATGTATAATACTATATGATAAATTCTGGTTGACAATATTGTATTTTTTGGATTAATTCGTTGCTTTAATGTTGTCTGTGTAGAATCCTGTGTCTTTCTAGTTAGTGTGTTTGTTTTTGATCCAGATATGCCATGGTGATTAAATATCTTGTTTCTCCTGTTATTGTGTTTTTTTGCTCACTTCAGTTGTTTCATTTGGCATAGGAATACAATGACACATTATTGATAACTTATCTGGCCATGTTCACCAACTGTTCAAGGTAATTGTAAATGGGTAATATTGAGTAGAATTTTATCTTTTTTCCTCTTTTTTTTTTTTTGGCGGTGTGTTGCTAACTTTGGCTTGGTTGCTTGTTGACATTACACAAATAAATGAACTAATATCAAAATAAAGGTAGAATACAGAGTAGCAATAGGTCATGTGTATCACATAATGAAGCATATCAGTCCCTTCAAGACCTCAAGTTTTATGGCATTATTTTATCCCTGTAAAGAAAATAAGTTTTTCTTTTTTTTTTTAATAAGATTTCATTATTATTAACAGATGATGTTGTAGTTAATCGAAACAAATTTTTTTAGTGTGCTTCCTGAATTAGACTTGTTTTATTTAATCATTTGTATGAGAAAGCTGCTCATATGTAGACTTGTTTGGGGTTTGTTTCTGGTTTGAGTCTACCACGTGCTTCCCATATCTAGGTTCTATTCCTATAATATCCCATGAAAATTTTTTACGTGCTTTGAGTATATTGCTATTGGACTTTAGACTGGGGATATTAGTTTGCGCCATTTTTTCATCCATTGGTTTAGCATAACTGTGTCTTTTTCTTTTTCTTCCAGTACAATGAATGAGCTAGTCGACAAATTCAACACTGCCTATGACAGGCACAGTCGAAGAGGTGGACGAACGGCTTTTATCTGAAAGAAGCTTGGTCTTTTTTAGAAGACTTTGATCCATATGAAACTTGAGTGTTGTGTTTGTTTTCAAATGCGGATGGCACGTAATAGCTTAGGAATTTTACCTGCTGGAGGATGAACAATTTCAAAGAAATAGAAATCTACAAGACTTTATTTTCCTTCTACTGGGCAAACGTCGGCACATTATGCCATTTGTATGTCGTTAGGACATTCTTGAAGCAAATAATATTCACTATCCTCGAGGACGGCATCGTTAAGTACGATGGGAAGCCTGCCACTCTAACTGAAGATCAAGGAGAGGGCTAAAGCAGCAGTCACTAAACACTAGGTGCACTTTTCATCCAACGATTTTGACAGCTCGTGATTCTTGCTGTCCAGTCCACCGTTTCCAATACATTACCCCACGCTTCGTTGACGACATCCTCGCATCTCTCCAAAGCGGCCCACTTAACCTCGAACCTGAAGATACGTGGTTTCCAAGCTTGCCTCCTTGCAGTTGATAGTAGAAGTGGACAGTGATCAAATCCAATTCTCAATTCATGGATTAAAGTTGCAAAAGGGAAAAGCTGAGCCCATGCTGGATTTATTAGTGCTCGATCCAAACGCTGCATTATGTTGTTAGCACCTTTCTGCTTGTTTGACTAAATGAACGCCAATTTTTTAGGCCATGTTTGGGTATTTTCTAAGGGAAAAGAAAAGGAAAAGAAAATTTTAAAATTTTCTACTCATTTTCTTTTCTATTCATTTTCTATCAATCCAAATAATTATCTTTTACTTTTTCTCTCACAAATTACTATTTATTTTCTTTCTCACAACTTTTTAATCATTACTTTTTTTCAATCATACTATCATTATTACTATACTATTTTCTATTCATTTTCCTTTCTATTCATTTTCTACTCAAATTCTCACTATCCAATCACAGCATTAAAGCCTAAGTCAAGCATCGCATATTTGTCCATAAGATTGAGCAAAGGATCATTTTGTATCCTTGAAACTGGATTTTTCCTTGCTTTCTCTGTCTCTGCCTAGGACTATTAAAATCTCCAATGCACACCCATGGTAAATCATGGGTAGGAATAAGAGTCACCATATGCTCCCATGTTGCCATTCTGCTACTCCTCCGTTGTTCTCCATAGATGCAAGATAACATCCATACCCTGTTGTCATAATAGTCACAATGACAACTAATAATGTTTGGAGTCATGTTAATTACCTCTCATTTGATATCATCTGTCCACCATAAAACGAGACCCCCTTTCCTTCTTTAGGGCTTTACATAACGGAATTGATTGAAACCAAATCTACTTATTAGTCTCTCTAGCCTTGCACTTTTTTGTTTAGTTTTGGATAGGAAGACTATTATTGGGCAATGTCTCTGAGTGAGCTTTCGAAGAGCTTGAACTATCAAGAGTTGCCCTATCCCTTGACAGTTACAGGCCAACATCTTCATTGGCGATCGTGTGGTTGTAGGTCAGCCACCACCACAATTATAGTAGTATTAGAAAATTCTTCACATGCTAAAAGGGAGAGTTATGTTTCTGCCAGCTTCAATTCAAGTTGATTCTGCGTGCCTTAGACTGCATCACCTTTACCTTGGGTTGAAGATGCCTGATTAGGCTTGTTCCTCACTTGAGTCTTTAACCGTATAGGCTTAGTATGTTCAGAGTTATGTAAGGGTGTTTGTTGGGTCACACTCGGCCCACTTGGATAATAGGCCTGAGTTGTTGGAGCGGAGGGGGCTAGGTATGGATCAGGTGAGGTGTTTGTATCAATAAGGTTAGGGTTAGAGTTGGGGTATCACGTGGGATTTGTTTATTTTGTGTTTTGGCTTTTTTGGTGGGGAATCTTTAATGAGCATATAAGGCTTCCTTTTTTGGTACGAGGTAGGAGCTTTGGTGTTTAGGCTCTGCTTGTCAGTTTTTGGGTCAAGGCTAGATGGGGTTTTTTAGGAAAGTCAATACTCATAGCTGTTTTGCTCATCATACCCAAAGTCAGACTCTGAGGCTCTCTGATGTGGTCTCTTGCCGTCAACAGGTGCCTACTTTGGTTTGCGCCTTCCGAGAAGGGTTCCGATGGCTTTTAGCCCTGCATCTTTTTCAGCAATGTTCTCTTACTGCAGCTTCCTCTGTGGCCTCCAACTCCATTCCCTCACGACATGATCCATGGCTTGGTTTCCCAACTCGACCCATCATCTGAGTTTTAGCTCTCATATGGGGTCCAAAGGGCTTGGTTCGAGTGGAATTTATTAACCCGACCTCTTCTGAATCAGCTAGTGGACATTCTCTTTTCGTGTGGCCCAATATTCCGCACCCAAAGCAGAATTCTGACAATCTTTCATATTTCATAGAGACCCAGTATACCCTGTCTTCTTTCTTGTTGTTAAATCCCACCAATAGGGGCTTGTCAACACAGAACTTAACCAGCAATTGCATATATTTGTTAATGGACATTGTAGAATCTAGTGTGTTTTCAGCTTCTACCAAACCTGCAAAAAGGTTGCCAATTCTTCTGGCATTATCGCTCGACATTTGGGACAGAGGAAGTCCATGAATATATACCCTCACTAGTGAGGTTGACAAATCAACTTCATCTAATGCAAGGTTCGGGGGTCACTCTTTAATCATTAAGTGGTATCCAGCCATTGACCACAGGACTCCATTAATGACTCTTTTCCTTTTTGCCTCACTCTAGAAGCTTAGCAAGAAAACCTTGGTTTTGAGATTTCTAACTTCAAACTCTCCTTTAAGTCCCCATGCTCTACGAAGCGTTTCCTTTACAACCACAGCTCCAAATTGCTTCTTAGCCACAACTCTTGCAATGAGGAACGACCTTGTAGCTCTAGTGGTTGCCAGAATGTCATCTTGTAGTTGTATCATTGGTTCGCTTCCATCAGGGTTAAGGGTTTCTTCCAGGGCTAGGAACTTTCTTTTCATCTACATAAATTAAATGGGCTATAATTATAGGATCTAGTAAAAAACTAGACACTAACTATTCAGACAAAACAAAGAAGGTCCTTAAGTGCAAGGAAAAGCCAAGTGATAGAAACTGTTTCAAAAAGACGGACTAATATTAACAATAAATATCTCCTTTATGGATTTCAGAAAAAGCAAATATTGGTACTATGATATAGGAATCGGGTGGGAGTAAGCTACTAAATGCAAAAAGATTGGTAATTTTTGGTTTGAAAGCTAGGAAATTGAGGAAAGGTATAGCATTTAAAGTGGTTCAGGGGAGTTGACTTGATTGTAGGAAGAAAGATCGATGCTTTGAAGAGGTGGTTTGTGAAAAGAACAGGGAGGAGAAGAAGGTGAGGAGCGAAGAGGGTTTCAAAGTACCGTATACTCAGGGAGTTGTTAGAAGGATTAGTTCTTGCTCGGAAAAGATGGCGGTGGTAGGTTAAAGAGAAGGAAAAAAGAGGAGTAGAAGGTGGTAGGTAGGCATCTTCGATCTTTTTATTTTTTAGCCATGGGGGGGCTGTCCATCTTGACCATTGCAACTCACAAGCATGCATAGCCAGTGCAGGATTTGGGGTACTATACAGAACTCACATCTTATCACTTGATTTCTCATGGACAATTAGCTCATTGAGTAACTAGTGTAGCCCCCTTCAACCTTTGATGGTTCTATGCTTGTTTAGTTGTAAACGAAAATTGTATTATGAAGACAAGATCAGGTCTCTCAGACTTTGGGATAAGGGCTTTGTGGGCCTTTAGGTTTGTTACTTGGAAATAGAATTTCGTTTGCTAACCTTAACAAGGTAACGCAACATTGATGGACACATGAACTTGCAATGTACGGCTCTCAAGGATAGTTGAAATTGAAAGATTACCATCTCATCCCACATGTTGCAAAAGAGAAACGCGAGTTCATTAAAGCAAAGATTATTTGAGGAAGTGATGGAGCGAATACTGACAGTAATTACAGATAAAATGAATGTGGCTCTAACAGAGGTAAACGAGGAGGAGATAAAGCAAGTGGTATTCCAAATAGGAGGCTCTAAGGCACCGAGTCCAATGGCTTTCCAGGTTTTTTCTATCAAAAATATTGGGATATTATTGGTAATGATCTTATGAATTTGGTGCTAGAATTTTTTTGTAATATGTCTTGCCAGAGGGTTGAACTCTAATTTCAATGCCTTTATCCTGAAACTTCACAATCCCCTTCATATTTCTAATTTTCATCTAATAAGTCTGTGTAATTTCACCTATAAGCTTATTTCTAAGCTATTGGCAAATCGCTAAAAACCGTTGTTGGACGATTTTATTCCCTTGACACAAAACACTTTTGTACCTGGCCAAGCTATTCAAGATAATATTCTAATGGCGCATGAGGCTTTTCACGGTTTGAGAAATAGGAGAGCACACCCGAGATAAATGGTTGTGAAATTGGATATGCAAAAGACCTATGATAGGATAAAGTAGAGCTTCTTGGAATCGGTTGTGAGGCAGATGGATTTCACGAAAAGATAGATAAAGAAATTCATAATGTATATTGCTTTGGTGCAATATTAGACACTAGTGAATGGCAAACCAAAACCTCCGTTCAAGCCCTCTTGTAGCTTGAGGCAAGGGGACACCTTATCCTCGTACCTATATTTACTAGCATCGGATGTTCTATCACGTATGTTGGATTCAGCAACACAAAGCAAGTCTCTCTCACGAAGCCCCCGATGCCCAATCTTTTCCCACATCTTGTTCGTTGATGATACCCTATTATTTGTACAAGCGTCTATCCAGTAACAAGTAAGTTAATGGAGATAGTTGGGCTCTTCTGGAGGGTCTCAGGTCAAGTTGTCAATGCAACCAAATATGGAGTTGAATTTAGTGTCAATACCTGGCATGTGGTAAGATGTGAATTGCAAAGAGTGTTGGGCATTGGCCCTCTTCAGGCTAATGAGAAGTATTTAGGTCTCCCCATTAAATTGGCTAGATCAAAGGCCAGGGCACTAGAGTATATAATCAATCGAGTTGAGAAAAAGCTTTCAACCTAGAAGATTAGGCTATTATCTCAAGTTGGGCGAGCTGTCCTTATAAAGGTTGTAGCTATTTCAATACTAATGTACGCTGTGTCTATTCTAGCTTTCCCTAAACTGGTGTGTTCGAAGATCAACTCCCTCATCTCCAGATTTTGGTAGGCTAAAAAGATATAGAATGCAAAATCCCCTGGATTAGTTGGGATGTACTTACTGATCCTATGGGAAAGGGAAAGCCAGGTTTTCAAGATCTGGTTGCTTTTAACATAGCAATACTAGCAAAACAAAGCTGCGGCTCTTGTAAGAACCAACGAAGCTCTAGGCTAAGGTTTTAACGGAGAGGTGCTTTCCAGCCAATTCCTTTCTGAGTACAACTCCTCGTGGTAAGACCTCCTAGGGATGGAAAAGCCTCATGATAGGTTGAGATTGGCTTAAAAATGGTACAAGGTGGATGGCAGGGGATGGCGGTGGTATACAGATTTGGGATGAACCCTGGGTTCCAGATCTCCTGGAGTTTCAAATTGTCTCGGCTAGACCAGAAGCGTCTAACTAGTTTCTCGTCAAGGATCTGATTGTAAATAATCATGGTATTTGGGATCGGACCAACCTAAACAAAATGTTCACTTCGGGCGAGGTTAGAGTTGTTGAAACCATCCCAATCACACTTAGCCCAGACAGTGACAAACTCATCTGGCACCATGACGTGAGAGGAAATTACTCTGTCTATTCTAGATACTCTATTTCTAAGGGAGAAGGGAGAGACGAGAACCAACCAAGTATTTCCTCAATGATCCCAGCTAGTACTTGTAGACGGATTTGGAAACTGAACTACCCCCCCCCCAAGCTAAAGTCACCCTATTCTCATGGCGAGCCTTACATGGTTCCCTACCAACGCAGGCAAATTTGTGTAAAAGGAAAGCCATACAATCCAATGAATGCCTACCATGTAGAAGTGCCAGTGAGACAATTGAGCGTGTGTTTTTCTTCTGCCCACACGCCGAGACTACTTGGCTAGGTGGGGATCTCGGGTATTCTCCAAAACGAAATGGATTTCCAAGTTTTGTGAAATGGTGGCAGGTAATTGAAGAAGTTTTCTTGGAGTCGGGACAGGAGGAGGTGTTGCCTAAGATTGCTGTCTTCTGCTGGCACATCTGGAAAGTTCGGTGTAAGTTCATTTTTGAGCAATTAAGGCCAATTCCAGCTCACACTCTCGACCGAATCAGGAGACTACAGTTAGAGATGTCTCTTATTGCAACAGTGGATTCTCAAGCGGGAAGGACCATAGGTAGAAACGGTGGTTGGAAACCCCCCCGAAACCAAGCACTATAAAGGTCAATTGCGATGCCTTTGTTGATGAGTCTAGCAGGGAAGCAGGTACAGCAATTATTTACAGAAATTACAGGGGGGGAAGTTATCGATGGGAGAATTTGCACAAGACGTATCAGATCTGCTCTTCACGCAGAGGCTCTGGATTTACTAATCGGCGTACAGTGGGTTGCGGCTAGGGGTTTTCCTTTTAATGTCGTTGAAACTGATTCAACTATTCTGAACTTAGCGCTCCAAAAGTCGAGGATAGAGTTGCCATGGGAAATCTATCCCTTTTTGCTAGATTTATGTAACTTTTTTCTAGTTTCAATAATTGCTCTATTTCTACTAATTTTAGAAAGGAAAATCTAGTTACTGACTGAGATACCAGACAGTCTAAGAAGGGTCTATATTTTCAAGATTGGATCACTAACCCCCCCGGCCCTTTTGGCTCGCTCGTTGTTGTTGGATATTAACCGTTAATGCAATCTTACTATTTCATGTCAAAAAAAAAAAAATTAGAGCAAGTAAACATCTGACGCCATTTATATGCAAATTGTGAACCGGGCAGAAAAGTAAGCAAAAACTTGACTTTCCTCCACGAAACTTAAGCGAGGAAATTCCAACGGGATAATTATTTGAAGCAAAGCAATCCTGAAATACAATGTGGTCGATGGAAATTTGAAATGGTACAGCCGGCCCGCCTCTCGTTACCTTACATTAATCAAGTCATCGACCAGGAAACCTGTTGTGTTGTGTGAGACCGAATCAAATAGAAAGCTCGGACCTTGAAATAAGAATGCCGTCACTGTCTGCGTACAGCCATTCCCCATCATGGATAACGGTGGCTCCAATGTGCACAGGCACATGCTTCTCACCAATGCCCTTTTTGTTGGATTTGAGGGGATGAGAGGCTAAGGCTCTGACCCCAATATCGCATGCATTAATCTCATCTACATCTCTGATGCAGCCATTGACTACAATGCCTGCCCATCCCATGTTCTGAGCTAACTGTCCCAAATTCCCTCCCACTAAAGCACATCTCATGCTTCCCCCGCCATCTATGACCAGGACTCTTCCTTCGCCTCTGGTTTCAAGAAGCTCCCTGACAAGCACATTGTCCTCAAACACTTTAAGCGTCACAATGGGGCCAGAGAATACACGACTTTGACCATAGATTTTGAAAATTGGCTGTAAAACCCGCAGGTCACCGGTTGCCAAAAGCGCTGCATTTGAGTCACAAGCTTCAGCAGTTGCCATGGCGGCTGCCATAATTAATTAAGTTGCCCTGAGATGCGGGTGCCCGTATGTCAGTATGGTAAGACGCAACAAGGTGATCATGATAAAAAAGGAAAGGAAGCTTATGAACACTATGGCGATGGTTGCCTTTTGCAAATATTAAAGCACCTGAACAGAATTCTAAATAAATATCCCATTGTTTGTTTAGACAATGGAAACAATGCCAAAGACACTAACGGGCGCACAGAGAAAGACTATTAAAGAATATAATGCCTCGTATTGATAGGAAACATAGGATTTGAGGTCCGTGGACATTATTTGACAGAGGCAATAGTAAATTTGGAGAACAACATGATGACGGGACAAACTAAGGAGTAGGCAATAGGAAGACGGTCAAGGAAAAAGGAAATTATATATGAGGATATAGATGATGCACTGAAAGGTCACAAAGGTTAGTTTGCGTGGGCTTATATAATTTGGAAATGGTACATCGATTGACTTGTACAGATGAATGTCATTATTGAGGAATAATGAATTAAAGGAAATATCTTGTGTTGTGCTGGGCAGGTGGCCTGCATTTCATCTCATCTCATCTCAGGAGGTGGCCTTAATTTGTGCTCTGTCACAGTAATATACAGTGCACATGCAAAGATGGAGGCAAGGCAATTAATGCTACTTTTTAATCTCTACCAGCAGTAAGTATCCAGTATCCACAACAAAAATTAAATCCAAACCCGGCCGTAATTTAACTGCCATTGCAGCTGGAGAATGATGGAGAAGAAAGAATAATGAAAATGGGGAATTCGAATTCCTGAACTAATTTAATTGATCAATTAATTGACGTGAATCAATAGTTAAGGAAGTCAGAAATTGAGGATGCCGCCGGTGGAAGAAGAAGGATGAATATATAAGATGACAGAGATTATATAGTCAGTGTCGGAAGCATTGGGCCTAACTAACTGATCAACAATCAAAAAACTTAACTTGAAAAGTCCGAAATTCAAATAGTCTCAACTACTCAGCCTGCATATATAATATATATATATATATATATATATATATATATATATAAACACCTGAAGCTCAAAGCCACATACAAATTCAGCAATCGCTCATCAGCAGCAGCAGCAGGGTTCCATTCCGTAGTGACTAACTGAATTAAGTAGAGGTAATAATTGATTATTGAAATGATTAACGTGATAGGCAAAAGACATACATATGCGTGTGTTTGTGTTTTTTTTTTCTTGTTTTTTTAGCGGAAATCCAAATTTCAATTATTAGTCAAGGGATCGATCCATCGGGTGTGTGTTTGTGCTGCGTGCACTCCGGATGGATTAAAGCAAAAGAAAACACAACCACAGAGACAGAGAGAGAGACAGAGAGAGAAAGAGAGCACAAAATTACCGGTGGAAGCTGAAGAATGGCGGAGGGCGAGAAAAGTGGCTGGGACGGACGTAGCTGCCTGCAGCTGCACTGCAAGGTCTTTGCCAAAAAACATATAAAAAAAAAACATTGACAAGTCAATTCAACGTTGCTGACTGAATAAATAAATAATAATATTAGTCTATGCTTTGGTCCGTGTGCCGCAGCCACCGCCGACCGTTATCACCCATAGCGGCCGTCTTGGGCCCCTTGGGCCAGTCTTCCGCCTCCGTCTCGCTAGCATGCACAGCATAGCGAACAAATATATCCAATTTCTTGGCTGACACTTACAGGGTTAAATACATAAAAATCGCATATTGTTGTGTTGTTTTATATTTTACCTTTTTATGATTTTACTTTAGGCATTTCATCTTTTTGTAATGTTTAATTTTTGCGATGCACTTTCTTATCCAAGATTTTGTTAAATTTATTAACAAAATTTACTAAACTGTAATTATTAACTTTTATTTTTCTATCACAATTATAAAAATATATAATATATCTCTCAAATTGATCTTTAGTTCTTTAGTGTATACTTGAGTTATATTTTACGTTATATTTTACACATTCTTTATTTTTTCAATGCAGTGCCCATGTTATTATAGGGATATTTGAGATAGTACATATGGTTAACTTATATGTGAAGATACGATGAAATTCCTGCGATCACAAGAAAACATAATTTTAGTCAATTTTTATTAATAAATTTAATACATTACTGTCAAGAAGTAAATTGTGATAATTAAAAATTATAAAAAGGCTTAATGCCTAAATTAAAATGAGAGAAGTTAAAATGCAAAACACTCAAATTGCAGGAGTTAAATACATTTAATCTTAATAAAAATTAAGAATAATTCTAAAGATTAAATAATAGTTGAAATAGTTAAAAGTAATAATTTTTAACATAGAGATCTAAACCACCTCCTCTAAAGGAACCAAAAGAAAAAAACTGAGGAAGGTCTTCACTTTTTGTTCATGATCCATCCGCCACTTCAAAAGGTGAACAATTTTGATAGATTATTCACGGAGACTAGGTGTCCCTTTTTGTTGTTGTGATGGTCGTCGTTATGGAAGGTTTCCTGACTTGTACTTTCTTCTCAGCATAGTACACCTTAATTTTAGCCGTCCATCAAGCGTCTGAGTTGAACCCGGTAATAATATTGTTGTTGATATTGGAGAGTTAGTCACAAATTAATTAGTATTAGTACGCTAATTAAGCAATATATATATATATATATATATATATATATATATTGATATATATATGTATATATATATAGAGAGAGAGAGAGAGAGCTGATATTGATATAATTGAAGAAGAAAATCTCACATCTTTATCCTAGTGTTGTTGCACTGTCTGTCATCATGAAAAAATAAATCTAATCAAATGATATTAGTGATTGCTAGCTATTGCTTTCACTAATTCGGTGGGTTCCAAATTATGTCAAAATCAAAGGTCGGCTCTGGTCAAAAAAAAATTATGTCAAAACAAAAAAAAGTCATATAAAACACATGAATTACCCTCTAAGATGATAGCTTAATAGTTACTGGGGCAGACCTTCTTCCTCCACAACTTGAGTTCGAATTCTCATAGTAGTGCTAGTCCCAATATTTGGCATTTAATGTCAAGAGCATGCTGTTAAATTTTAAATTTATTAACACCGTAATCAATTATAAGGAAGACCTATTTGAGTCAATTAATATTTCAGTTATAAGTCTGTTTTTATGAGAGTAGTTGAAAGAGATATTTAAATATAGTTATTTTCACCTCTGTTCATAAATTTAATGATCGATATACTTATAATAAATTTTTTTTATAAAAAAAAAAAAAAAACAGACGGATCATTATGTATCTCTGGACCAGAACATACATATAGACCATTGTATGCTGTCCCTCCCATTACTGTCTAGTTGAGAGAGAGAGAGAGAGAACAAAAAGAAAATCCGATGTTGTAGTCATGTTTGGTTTTGGTACGCTACGTGTGGAAAAAGAATAATACTGGCCAAGGCCAGCAACGTGAGCCCTACCCCACCGCAATCCTTTCTTTGTCCTTTCTTTTTTTTTTTTTTTTTGACCTTTTTTTCTCCTTAAAGCTTAAAACTTTAGTAATTGTAATCCAACTAGTGGATCAGAGGTTAATAAAATGGAACAATTTGACTCACCGGATGCCGATGATTGGTCTCAACAGTATACTTATAGTAATATGTATAGATGAGATTGATCAATATGTAAGATTGATTGTGACTGTAACCTGCGTTATATTAATTAGTTTGATGAAAGATGCATTGCATGGCCATGGTGTATATATATATATACATATATATATATATATAATATATATGTGTGGAATGAAAGTATTATTACTTATGTAAACGCCCCATAGCATTAGCATTGTAGCACGCTATATTATTGATCACAAACAACAGGGAGTTGTTCCAACGGCTACGCCTCTATTATATTGAACCACATATGCTTTAGATTAATATCAAATATATTTAAGATTATATTAAATATATTTAAAATTTAAATTTAAAAAAATAAAAAAAATGAAAATGTGTTTCTAATTACTTTCTATCTAAATCTTCTGCACACTTACAAAGTACTTGTAATTAATCATGTCTAGGGAGAAAACAAGTCTCCCAAGCTCGGCAGCCAGAGGCTTCCGCACTACGAATTAATTGTTCATTCATTATAGTTATAGTATATTAATGATTGATTTTATGAGAATTTTTCTGCTGTATTTCAGAGGCTCGTTGAAATTATGTTCTATATGTGTATTGGCTGGAAATAGACTGTGGTAATATATATATATATATATATAGGAAAGTCAATCATAATTTATCTGACCAAAAGGAAAAGACGGATTGAGAAGCAAACACATTACCAATTCTATTTTTCTCTTTTTTATAAGAAATTTTTAATCTAATTCATATTTTTTTGATAAATATAATTTATTCACAATTTTTCATCATACACTAAATGAAATCTATTTAAAATATAAAATTTAATTAAGATAAGATTTTAGATAAATTGTACTGATAAAAAAAATGTAAAACCACATCTCCGCCTCTCATCTCGCCCTCTACAGCCGGCCCCACCTTTCTCCTTCTTAGTTACGGCTAATTAATAATAATTTCCTTTTCATTTTCCTCAGCTTCACGCTGGACTCTTCAACGAGACAAATATATTTAATGCAGTACGGATTCCAATTCCGGGAGAGGGGAAATTGCTTATTTAATAGTTTTCATAAAAATTAAAATTTGAAGGTACGTTAGATAGTAATCATACATAATATAATATTATGTATTATATTAATAACTACATAACAGCAGAGCTGTGCTGCCGCTCGTGTGCCGAAAACAGACGCACGTCTGCCATGGACCTGGAGGGTCCCGTAAATGCCATTCTCAAAATCTCCTCAAAGGTAATGTAATTGCAACCTAAAAGGGGGAAACAAGCTCATAAATAAATGTATGTATGTATGAGTATGAATCGCCCTGAGCCCACACCAAAAAAAGAGTAAAAGAAAAGAAAGGAATAAAAAAGGAACGGTCCAGAAGTCGGCCCGGTTTCTTTCCGAGGATTCCGCCTGTTTTCTAGTGAAAAATTAATTAATTATTAACATCATATTTTTATCTCAGTCATTCATGAATGGCGGACACTTACTTCTTTCTTAATTAATGTAGAATAATCTACTAGTGCTTTCTTTTTATTGTGGTTGAAAGAATGAAGTCATTAAACCAGGGTAGCAACTATTATTCTAAGCCAAGTGATCCTGAAACGTTCTTGTTCTTGTTGAATACATGGTAACTGCATGCATAGAAGACAAATATTATAGTTGACACAAATCATATGTAGTTAACATGCTGCACATGTGCAATCAATATTGACCCTAAAAGTATTATTCTGATAATAAGTTCATGGTATCTACTAAAATATATGATAAAAGTGATAATTATAAATATAATTATGCATACAAAACAGATATTGGAACATTTAATAAAACATAAAATTAATGAATGTAAAATATCATCAAATAAATATATCCGAATTAAAAAACATTATCACGCACACACGCACACACTTATATATATAATTTTAAGAGAACTAAGTATAAATTTATGCGTACTTGGTTCTAGAAACCTGCGTCCAAAAACACATACATTTTATATCAATTATTTTTCATTTTTATTTTTATCATTAGACTTAACAGCTTTTGAGTTGTAAATTCTAAATACTTCGTTTGGCTGGGCATGCACGATAATTCATAATATATATTATCAAAAAAAAAAAGAAAAAAAAAATAGATGCAGGGCCCCATGTCCCGCCCCCGGTGCACGGCCTGAGTATCGTCTTTCAAAATATTCATTATTAATTAATTAATTAATTAATTAATTAATTATTAATTATTTATAATATATTGCTTGGTTAAGACTCTTAAGCAAAGCATACATGTATAATTGGCCATCTATAAGCGTACAAATTCAACACACGCGCACAGATTAATATTATAGAGAGAGAGATTTTATATTGGGAAACCCCCCCACTTTTGGTGATTTGCTCGTCTCTTCCCTTACATCCATACATGCTTACAAATATTATACATATATTTAGGCCACCCATGGCTTAGGATTCCTTCTTGAATATGTTGTTTCTGTTCGTTCAAATTTTGAAATTTCAAATGGTTGAGGTTTCTTTATTAATCGTTGGTTTCTTTCACTATCATGTTGATAATGTAAGATTTATTCATGCGTAATGCTCATTTGCTGTCACTTTTGTTAGTTAGTCATATATTATTTCTAATCCATGTCACACCATCAATTTGACCTAAAACAGCAACCCTTTTTTTTTTTTTCTTCATCCATTTTCGGCGTTTTCTTGAAGGGTAAATCTTTCTTTTGACGTAAAGATTATAAGTTTAGGTAATAAAAATAGTCTCTTCATAAAAATAAACGTAAAAAGGGCAAGTCTTATGACGTAAAAAGTTACAAATTTGACTAATATAAAAGGTATTTCATTAAAAATAAATGAAAAATACGTGGAGTTATCATTCTTCATATCTACTAGTATATAGTCTTGTGCATGAAAATGTACCTTTTATTTTTTTTTTTTTTGGCTTAAAATCGTATTTGTGTTCTTAATTATGTCTTCAATTTCTCACTCAAGCGGACAAAAGGTGCACACATCCGCACACAAATGCCATCCTAGGAAGGGGTGTATGCAGTTCGATTTACATACTAAAATGCAAACTACAGTGGACCAAGGGAGAAAGAAAAATCTGTTAACCATTATTAGGGAATTTTGAATTAGTTGATTTTATGGTTTAAGCGTTAATAGCATAAAATATTTGAGGATGTTAGTAAGAGAGGGCATACAAAATTACAAGAACATATATTAAGCGCACAGGCATTAATTTAATGGAAATTAATAAGTTTTTTCAATCGAGGAATTAATATATTTAGTGTGAATTTGTAGCCCATGCGTATGCTAGCCAAGTATGATATGCTCTTGATGTATCAGACTGTCAGTCTAAACTAATATATATAGTTGCAGTTGTGAGTGCACTTACTTACACGACGGAAAACACATTTATAACAGAGTTAATCTCTTTTTATTATTTAATTTAATTCAACTATAATGGATATGGTTCCAGTGTTGTACCTTCGTTATCATGATTGGGTAATTAATAATTAAATAAATCAAATGAACATGAATGAAGATTTTTTTAATTTTTTTTTTTGACATAATGAATGAAGACAGTTGAGAGGCAAAAAAGGTAAAAAGGCCGTCCCCGGCCTAAAACTGTCATCTCATGACCTGTAGAAACGGTACACGTACAACACAAGCCACTTCTCATTTCACGGATGCAGCCTGTAGCTGGGTATCCCTAGGGACGAGAAACATTACAAAAATGAAACTTTGGCTTGGCTGTTGGCTCTATTGGTGCCACCAGCTGGGAGTGCTCGAGTCGAGATCTAGTGTTCAGCGTTGTGTGCTAAATACTAATGTTGGGTCGGTCAAAGAGTTGACAGTCTCTAGACGTGCCAACGGAAAGCCATTACCATTAAAAAAAAAAAAAAAAAAGTTTGATATTTATATTTTAATAATTATACATAATATTTATATTGTGATAAATTTATTTATTTTTGTAATAATATTAATAAAATATAATAAAAAAATTAATACGTAATTTTTTATTATAAAAATAATAAGTATTATTGTAAAAATAATTAAATTTATCATAAAAAAATATTATATATATATATATATATATATATAATTTGTGTACTAGTGTACGTGTACGAAAATAAACCCTTACTATCATATATATATACACGCACACACATAATATCGTTTTTAGATGGCTGATTGCCGGTTACTTGCTGCAGAGATATTAGACAGACAAATAATAAAAGAAACAACATATAATATATAAGATGTTTTTTTTAATGAGGGGAAAAAAGGAAAAGCGAAGAAAAAAAAGAAGACGTGACGATCCAATTGACAGGGTGGAAATTCAACGAAAGATAAAGACAAACTAAAGTGGGGGGGAAGAAATTAGGGGGGACGAGATAGAAAGTGAGAAAAAGAGAATCAAACCTAAATTTAAATTCAAATCTGATTGATTGACAAAATTGAAGTTTGACAAAAGTTTGTTGAGATGAGCGGACCCACAATTTAAGAAAGATAAGGAGACAAATCGATTATGTAATCTTATAGATGGATAGAAAATATGGTTTAAATTTTTAATTTTATACTTAAATGTAATATGGTTTTCTATTCATCTCTTTTTTTCTTATGACCCTCGTCAAAGATTAAAAAAAAACAGAGACAGAGAGACAAACAAATAGACAAAAGGGACAAAAAGTCGCAAGTCAAGTGGCTGTGGCGGGGGAGCATCTGCACTGCATTGCATCCCACTTCTCCCTCCGCCCGCCCCCCCACCACAATTTCCGCTCTTTCCTATTTTTGCTCCTTTGGCCAGTTTGCCACAAAATAAAATTAAGCAAAAAATGATGTGACAATTCTAAGTAACTTCTTTCAACCTGTATTACCCGCTGAAGCAAACCTGTGTTTGCAAAATTTTTTCTCAAAGTTGCAAAGCTAATAAGCCTACCTCCAAACCCAACCCCCCCCCCCCCCCCCCACCCGGCCCGGGGTCTTCAAAAACCTCACTTTTCCTTTCTTCTTCTTCTTCTTCTTCTTCATCTGTTCTGTTGCTTCTTTCTCATCTTCTTAACAATTTATCTTTCTTACTGCCTATGGTTCTCTCTTTTCTTCTTCTTCTTCTTTAACCCAAAAAAAAAAAAAAAAAGAGAAAAAAACGCCAAAAAGGTTCCTTTGTACTTTTTTTTTTATTGGAGGACAAACTAACAAAACAGATAATCAGAATGAGGGGTTGGCTAGATATGCTGCTGGATGTCAGTCAGCAAGAGACTCTTCATCGAATCTCCAAAAAGTACTAAATATTGAGTCTATCTGATTTGTGACAGAAAGACAGCCAGACACTTCTTCTGCACATCATCGCAGGTAAGGTGACCCCCACGCACCCTCCGTCTTCCTCTTGATTACATTCATTTGTTCCATACCATAGCACTTTTATAATAATAATAATAATAATAATAATAAATAATAATAATAAATTCCCTACTCCTCTTCTTCCTCCTCTTTTTTCGCCTTCCTCTTCTTTTTCTGGTTATTTCTTTCAAAGCATGCTTTGAGTTTCTGAATATTTGGTTGTTTACTTGCTTGCAGCGATTGATTCCCACCATTAAATTTGCTTCACAAATCAGGTTTTGATGCCAAAACCATGGCACATCCAGTATCTAGTCAACAACAGATTTGAAGGTGATTGCATAGAAGAAGAAGCTGTTGCTGCTTCTGCCGCCGAAACAGGGGCCCGAGTCAAAGGTTCAGGATCTTTTTTATTTTTGTTCTGTTTGATCTAAATTGCAAATTGTGTTGCGGCAAGAGTCTGCGTCCTGCTCAGAAAACCACTACTATAAAAGTCTCTCAATCAAAGCTTTTAGTTTCAACCCAGCTCAACGACAAATTAAGGAAAGAAATTTAGTATCTGTTCATGAGAAACAGAAGAAACAAATGACAAAGAGACAATGGAGAAGGAGGATGCGGGCGTCTTCGCAACAAAACATCATCTTTGGCTGCGTATTGTTCCTTCTCTCTCACCTCTTCCTTTCAGTTTCGCCATCACACGCTACAGAAACCGGCAATGATGAAGTTGTGGGGTTGTTGCGCTTCAAGCAACTTTCCGTTCAGTCGGATCCCAACAATTACATGGCCAACTGGACTGCCAATTCTCCTACCCCATGCTCATGGGCAGGCGTCTTCTGCTCTATTGAGGGCCATGTGACAGCCCTCGACCTCAGCAACAACGGCCTCGTTGGCAGCCTGCACCTCCCTTACCTCACTGCTGCCTTGCCATCCCTCAGGCATCTCAGGTTACAAGGCAATTCTTTCTCTGCAGCTGATCTCTCTGCCTCCTCCTCCAGTTCAAGTTCAAGTTCAAGTTCAACCTTTTGTGCACTCGAGACTCTTGACCTGTCTTCCAACAGCATATCTGACCCTCTTCCCCCAAATTCCTTTTTTTTCTCCTGCGATCGTCTGGCCTATGTCAACCTCTCTCACAATTCCATTCCCGGCGGCGCTCTCACCTTTGGTCCTTCTCTTTCTCAGCTTGACCTCTCCAGCAACCGCATTTCTAATAACACCCTACTGACCTACTCTCTTTCAAGATGTCAAACTTTGAAACTCCTCAACTTCTCCAATAACAAGCTTGCAGGCAAACTTGGTGCCACTCCCTTGTCTTGCAAGAGTCTGTCTGTTTTAGACATTTCTCGCAATCTACTGTCCGGGGACATACCTCCTAGCTTCGTGGCCGACTCTCCACCCACCCTCAAATATTTGGATCTTTCTCGAAACAACTTTTCTGGCAATTTCTCTAGTCTGGATTTTGGGCGATGCAGCAACCTCACCTGGCTTAGTTTGTCAGAAAACATGCTCTCTGGCCCAGAGTTCCCAGCTAGTCTAAGTGGCTGTAAGCTACTGGAGACACTCGACCTCTCTCATAATGAGCTACAATTGAAGATTCCTGGTGCCTTGTTGGGAGGCTTCAAGAATCTGAGGCAACTTTCCTTAGCCCACAATCATTTTGTTGGTGATATTCCTCCTGAATTGGGACAGGCCTGTGGTACTCTCCAGGAGTTGGATCTGTCTGGAAACAAGCTCACTGGTGGCTTGCCGCCGTCATTTTCATCGTGTTCTTCTTCTTTGGTGATTCTAAACCTCGGAGGCAATGCGCTATCAGGAGATTTCCTCTCTACTGTTGTCAGTAAGCTCCAAAATCTGAAGTCTTTCAATGCACCGTTCAACAACCTAACTGGTCCTGTGCCGCCCTCTTTAGCAAATTGTACTCAGCTCCAGGTGCTCGACCTAAGTTCTAATGGCTTTACTGGGAATGTTCCTTCTGAATTCTGCTCCTTCCCAAAGTCCTCTCCTCTCCAAAAGTTACTTCTAGCCGACAATTATCTGTCAGGAGATGTCCCTTCGGAACTCGGAAGCTGCAAGCACCTGAGGAGCATTGATCTTAGTTTCAACAACTTGAATGGGCCAATTCCTTTGCAGATTTGGACCTTGCCAAATCTTTCTGACTTGGTCATGTGGGCAAACAACCTCACAGGTCAAATTCCAGAAGGCATTTGTGTCAATGGAGGAAACCTCCAGACTTTGATCCTTAACAACAATCTCATCACTGGAAACCTTCCGCATTCTATTGGTAATTGCACCAATATGATTTGGGTATCACTTTCCAGCAATTTAATCACGGGAGAAATTCCTTCAGGTATCGGAAATCTTGTTAACCTTGCCATCCTCCAAATGGGTAACAATTCACTCTCCGGACGGGTACCACCAGAACTTGGCAAGTGTCAGAGCCTCATTTGGCTTGATTTGAACAGCAACAACCTAAGTGGCCCACTCCCTCCCGAGCTTGCCAACCAAGCTGGGCTAACTATTTCTGGAGTTGTATCTGGGAAGCAGTTTGAATTTGTAAGAAACGAGGGGGGGACATCTTGTAGGGGAGCTGGAGGACTAGTTGAATTTGAGGGGATCCGGCCAGAGAGATTGGAAAATTTTCCTATGGTTCACTCTTGTCCAACTACTCGAATCTACTCTGGCTGGACAGTTTATACGTTTGTTAGCAACGGCAGCATGATCTACCTCGATCTTGCATACAATTCGTTGTCAGGAACGATCCCTGAGAATTTTGGGTCAATTAACTATTTGCAGGTCTTGAATTTGGGGCACAACAGACTAACAGGAAATATTCCCGATAGTTTTGGAGGTTTAAGGGCAATTGGAGTTCTGGATCTCTCTCACAACAATCTTCAAGGACGTGTCCCAGGGTCTCTAGGCTCTCTCTCATTTCTTAGTGACCTTGATGTGTCTAACAACAATCTCACCGGCCCCATTCCTTCTGGAGGTCAGCTTACCACCTTCCCAGCATCAAGATATGAAAATAATTCTGGTCTTTGTGGGCTGCCATTGCCCCCTTGTGGCTTCGGAGGCCGGCCACCAGGTTTTCACAGGCAGAGAGAGAGACAGTCTGTCGCTGCAGGGATGGTCATCGGCATCACTTTCTTCGTCTTGTGCATCTTTGGGCTTGCGCTAGCTTTCTATCGTGTGAATAAGTACCAAAAGAAAGAAGAACAAAGGGAAAAGTACATTGAAAGCCTTCCAACTTCAGGTAGTAGCAGCTGGAAATTTTCAGGTGTTCCTGAGCCCTTGAGCATCAACATTGCCACATTTGAGAAACCTCTGCGTAAACTGACATTTGGCCATCTGCTTGAAGCTACTAATGGATTCAGTGCTGAGAGCTTGATAGGTTCTGGAGGATTTGGGGATGTTTACAAAGCCCAACTAAGGGATGGTTGTGTTGTTGCAATAAAGAAACTTATTCATGTCACAGGTCAAGGAGACAGAGAATTTATGGCAGAAATGGAAACCATTGGGAAGATCAAGCACAGGAACCTCGTTCCTTTGCTCGGATATTGCAAAATTGGGGAGGAAAGGCTTCTTGTGTACGAATACATGAAATGGGGCAGTCTAGACGTCGTTCTTCATGACAGAACCAAAGGAGGGTGCTCGAGGCTTGACTGGGTGGCAAGAAAGAAGATTGCAATAGGTGCAGCAAGAGGTCTGGCATTCCTCCATCACAGCTGCATACCTCACATAATTCACCGGGACATGAAGTCCAGCAATGTTCTTCTAGATGAAAACTTGGAGGCCAGAGTTTCTGATTTTGGAATGGCAAGGTTGGTGAATGCCCTTGATACACATCTAAGCGTAAGTACGCTTGCAGGAACTCCAGGTTATGTGCCCCCCGAGTACTACCAGAGTTTTAGGTGCACGACAAAAGGTGACGTATATAGCTATGGTGTGATATTGCTGGAACTCCTATCTGGAAAGAAGCCAATAGACACATCCGAGTTTGGTGATGACAACAACCTTGTTGGATGGGCAAGGCAGCTCCATGGGGAGAACAGAAGCCATGAGATACTGGACATGGAGTTGATAACACAGAAAGCTGTTGAGGCTGAAATGCACCAGTGCCTCAAAATTGCTTTTGAGTGCCTTGATGACAAGCCTTTCAAGAGGCCAACCATGATACAGGTGATGGCTATGTTCAAGGAGCTTCACGTTGATTCCGAGAATGATAGTTTAGATGGTTTCTCACTGAACGATACAGCGATTGATGAATTCAGAGAAAAATAGTCTCACCTGTTCAGTTGAGGTTTGGACTTGAGTCACTAGACAGGTTTTGTTTCCTGGCTTTCCTTCCATTCATCAGGCGGAGATGGCTATTTGTGCCTCGGAGGTAGGTCATTATGCTGAAATGGTAATCCTCTGAAATTCACGAGGGGTGTAAATAATAGGACAGTTGTTCAGTGAATGAAGCGGAGAAGGAAATATGAGGAGAACCGATTGACGGACCTTTCAGTTGCTCGGCCATGATTAATTACAATTACATATATATTCGTTTGTTTTGTCCATCATGTCTATTGTGTTGAAAGCTTACAACTTTGCTTCTTTACCAAAAAGCTTTTTCTTTATGCGCAGTTTTGCAAACTTAGTTCCCATTTTTTGGCTTGTTAAATTTTGCCGAATCTTGCTGTTCATAACAAGCTAGAATGCTAAAGTCAAGGATACATTGTAAAGTTGCAGTAAGCGCCCGTTGGAAAGTAAATGATAAAATTTCTTCGCCGGTATTTGGTTTTAGTGAACTCTGATGTCTGCGTTGATCACTGTATTGGTGTAATGGCTTTACGAAATTGGTTGGAATCATGATTCAGATCCATCAAATTCAATTGTGCGAGTAACATATATACTGTCTCCAGTGCCTCGCCTAATATATGGGCTTGTCTTTCCTGGAATAAGTTCAGCAAGAGAATCTGAGAGTTTTAAAAGATTTGATCCCATTTCAATCAAGCATTACATGGACCCAGTTCCAGTGTTTTTTCACTGAGACGACAAATAGATATATAAAACACCATTCACATCAAGCTAAAAGGCTGCATTTATCAGAATGAAGCAAGGTTGTTTCTGGACAGAAGTTCACTTTTTAACATCCGCGATGGAATGTCATTTAAAATATGTGCATGGTGCCCAAAAGTGGTAATTTACTATAAATAGGTAAGAAAGAATCATAAAAATCTGAATCAAATTAATATGACCACAGGTCGCAGATAGAGACAAACTTAGAGAAAGGCTAGGCCAGACTCGCAAGCTCTGGCCAAAAAGGTGCAGAAAAGGCCACAACACGTGAAGGTACAATGCAGGTCTGAACTCTGAAGTGAAAGTGAAACCCAAGCAAGTCGCGTGGTCGCCGTGGCAGGGATGGGTTCAGTTCGGGCCATCAATTGTCTTTTGATAGACATAAACTACTCTTTTAGAAGAGGCCCATATAAGAAGGGTGTGGACGTGGGGTCCCGTAATGGGCCACGGCGGGTGCAAGCGGATGCTGCTGTGCTCACGCTGAAGTCATTTGGTCATGGTCATGGAATTCAGTCCTCCCTCCTTTGTCAGGAAATTGTTGGTTTGCTCACAGAACAACAGAACTTTCCATTTTGAAAAAGTCCAAATCCCAAGGTGGCCTCTCCTTATTATATCGACTTTTTTTTTTTTTTTTTTGGGCGAATCCATTGATTTCAGTAGAGATGGAACACATTTAATCATGAAATATTGTGATTTAATGGTATTGTTGTCTTTCATATATCAAACCTTTAATAGCCTTATGCTTCATTTGTTGATTGTTCCTATGGTTTTTTATTGTTACTAGTTTTTGTGCAGACATAATTCGAATTGTTTTTTTTTCCTAATAGTGAAACTAAATCATAGGTTTATTATGGCAACTTAGTTCTATAAGCGGATTTATATAAGGAAAAAGCCTTGGGTAGTAATGCTTGTTGTGTTATAATTATGTGATAACAAAATCAAAGTAATCAGGAGTCGAAGGGTTCAAATCAAAAGCCAAAAAAGTAGCAAAAACACAGCTTACTTGGTTAGTACTTAGTTGGGGGTCCACGTGTGGCTTTGGCCATTGCTTTGGCTTTGGCTTTGGCTTTGGCTTTGGCATGTTTGTATTGCGTTGTTTTGCATTGAAACAAAACACTTGGTGGGTAGCGGCGCCTGGGAAGTGAAGGGTAAACCTGGCATGGCAGGAGTACAAAAGCTGGGTCAAAAAACAGGGTGGTTTTTGACTGCACGTTTTCTTGTACTACTATTCTCTGTTCTCTGTTTCAAAGGAGCAACCAGTGCAGTGAAGAAAGAAAGTAAAGGACGATTTCATTTGCATTTTCTTTTTTTTTTTTCTGATTATTTTTTAGTACCATAACTCTACAAATTAATAGCAGCCTACTTCACGCCAGCAACGGCAATCATTGTATGATAAACCGGACCATGCACATGCATAAATTTCAAGAAAACACTATAACGGTTAATAGCTTATAATTCTGCCTTTTGAGATCTTGAGATGGTTTTCAAAAAATTTTACAAGGATTAAAAGCTTATAACGGTGTCTTTTAAGGTCTTGAGTTTTTATATTAAAAAAATTATAAAATTCATTAAAAATAATGAGAATCATCATATTACATAACTCACAGTCTAATAAATTTTTTAATTTTAAAAAACTTATATATGCATGTATTTATTTATATATTTTTATATATATATCTATATAGTATACACACAATTATGCTTTCAAGCGAGAACAATTGTGCTTTGTGTGGCCATATGATCAAAATTACCTTTCAACATATATGGTTTAATTAATTGTACGCAATATTATATTATATTACGTCCTCATTAAAGGTTACCTTTCCACGTACAAAGTAAAACATACATAAATTTGTACGCATTTTCATCCCATATTTCCGTTCACATTCCCTTGTCCGTCCAATTGGCATCTACTTAATAGTTTTTAGATTAATAGGATAAATTAAAAGGTTACATCTTTGTTTCTCTCTCTCCGTCTCTCTCTCTCTCCCTCACGTTGTGATGCCTTTTTTTGGCTGATTCAAACTCGTACAAACAAAGATATTTGTACTGAATTTGATCCTCTATATTCTGTATGAGAAAAGAAGTTTAACTAGATCAACGCACTGTTATTGAACTTTCAATTAGCAATTATTGCACAAAACAAGATGTACAGTCCGGACAATTCCTTGTTGCTGTTCACTTAACTTAACTCAACTCAACTCAACTCAACTCAACTCAACTTCTCGATCGACTTCATTCAGCTTTATCCCTTCAGAATCCGATTGTTCCATGCCCTGGTGCCCCTCCCCCTCCCTCTACTTATATATTTATCCCATGTTAATTAAATTGGGAGTTCAATTTTGTCGATATACAAATTAAGATCCCCACATCATCCCACCTTGGCCTGATATTATTTTCCAAGTCCACAGCCCCCGCACCGCATAAACATATTCAATTTTTCCATAAATATATTCATTTCTTCGGTGTATATATATTTAAAAAAAAAAAAAAAAAACCTGCTACCTGGCTCTTGGTTGCAGCTATCTTAGGTCCTCCTTTTAAATTAATTGGTTGATCCCTCCAGTGTGCGATACGTATCTCTTGAGCTATATATATCACATCTGCAAATGTCATCTTAATAGATGAGTGAGAGATTTCGTGGATGACAGCAGTTTTGTATCCTTTGATATTTTGTGGTCCACTTGAAGCGAGTTATGTGACATTTAAAATAAAATTAAATAAAACTATATACTATATGCAAGATTTCAACCAATTATAAGACAACTTGGTGCATTACGTGAACTTAATTAGAATATTTAGTAGTAGCTAGTCTGATCCACGTTTTATTATCGGTATGTACTTACCCACACACACATATATATGGAAGATGATAAGTGGTGTAATTATAAGTAAGTATGCGCAACACGCAACAAAATAATAAGAAACTGCCCTTAATTAGGTTATATATGCATGAATATGCAAAGCAACACATGTGCCCTAGTTCAACCTTTGGTGGCGGATCCAAGAATTAGAATGAAGGAGAGCAAATATGTATTAAAAAATTATATTTTTTTCAATTATTTCATTATAAATTGTAACATAATATACACAACAACCTTCAAATTGAAGGAAAAAAAAAAGGGAGTAAAATATAGAATACAAAAGTTAGTGGGAGCAAAATATTAATTTTAGTATGAATAATAATATAAATTTAATTTTTTTATACTATTTTTTTTTATTGAGGGCAATTGAGGGAGAGATCAAACATAAATTTGAGAAGACAATAGGTTAAAATTAGTATAAACTATACTTATTTTTAAAATAATGCCCACTCTCAATTGAACATATATCTGCTAGTGCCAACCTCTGTATACATGATTATTAATTGTTAATACATGTATACATATTAACATATATTTATCCATCATCATAATCAAATCAATGACGCCTTTCATCAACAAAGATTTCCAACGTAAGTAAAAGATATGTTATGTGTATCCTAGGTACTCTAAACCACATTGATTTGTTGAATATTTGACTAAATTATTTAGATCAAACTTGAATACATGGTTACGTTACAATATTAATTAGCATGCATGATAGTACGCCAAAAGGAAAACGAATTAAAAAATTGTATTCGTTCCCTTTTCTCTCTTATTAATATATTAATGACCGTCTTCCTTGTCCTTGTCATGAAAATATATATAAAGGGCATGATAAGGTCGGATTTTTTTTTATCCAAATTACATCCAAATGTTACGTAATTTATACAATAATAAGCATATTTTATATAACTGTAATTAAAAAATATAAATAAAAAAAAATAATATTTATTTATATTATTTATTATATTATAATTACACAAAATATAAATTTAAAAACTATTTAACCACTTTTTTATTTGACATGCACTTTTTCTTATACATAAAAGTCGGTAGGTTTGACGGTATTTTGTGCATATTCTTGATTTGTCCTCTACCTACATCTCCTCTGTAGACTGTAGATGTGTTGTTTCTTGAGGGCATAGGTGTACTTGATCATCCGCCTTCTCTGGAATTGCCGTCCAATTTTTTTTTTAATTAAAAACATTATTTATATACCGTGGCCTGTAGTGTTGCGTTTAACTTTTCTTTCTTGGTTTGGTTCTTTTTTCGTTCTATTTTCCGTTTAATTAAATTTGGACCATGGATAGACATATGAAATTGCTTGATTGGCTGTTAATTACCTGTTCAAATCTACAGACTATATGTTACCTTTTTTTTTGTTTCCTTCTCTTCCATCTGTATGCATGTTGTACGAGTGCTGGTCAACATCTTTTATGAATTATGACGATAATATACGTACCACACACATACACAGCATCTGCAAACCGCCCACACACATATACATAATGCACACACACACACACACACACATATATGATCCATTGATGTTGGAGGTCAGCCAAGTAGACATAGGTTTGTTGTCTTTAATTAATTAGAAGCGATCGACACCAAATATTATACTTCATTGCATATATGATACGGTAAATAAAAACTAGGCTAGTCCTTAATCCATTGAAGTGCAATTAATAAATAAGAGAGTCATTCGTTTTGATTAGCTTAGCTTGGGGCCATAACTTCATTCTTTGCAATAGTGTTTTCTTTGTAGAAAAAAGTCTTTTATACAACATGCTCAAGAAATTCAGATACATGTGATGTCTACAGCAAACACTGGTTTTGTTGGAAAAGGCATATGCATGTTCAATACCTCTTCTGTAACCCCATTACTATCAAGTCTCTCAGACAAGAGAGTTGTTGAATTTGAATTTGCTTTCTTCACTATTAGAGAATCTTTGAATGATGAGACCTTTACTTCATTTTTTTTTTTTCTCAATAATGCTTTTCCCTCTCTTTACAACGTATCATTCATACGAAAACTACTATTGTCAAAATAAACATTCTAGTCTAAACCTTATGTGAAGGACAAGAAATGAGAAGCCGAAGCTAGAACTCCATTTTGGAAGGAGGATGCTAAAAAATTATGTCAAATTAGTTAATCAAACAAGTTCATTTTATTAAAGATAAAAAAATGGCAACCTAGTAGACAACTATTCTGAAAATTTATTTGTAAGTCTGAGTCATCTTTCATCCCAACAAATATCTAAGATGTGTTTAAAGTTATCAGCTTACAATCACTGAACTAATACCTTATTAGTTTATTTGATTAATGATGTTCGATTGAATTTGAGTATATTAATTAAATAATTTATTAATTAATACGACTATGGGATATGAGCACTTACATGGCATTAATTAATGATCAAGTGAGATTTAGGAGTAAAGTGCAAAAGGGTTGCCTGATGAATGATGATGATCTTATCATCAATTATCGTTATGGTTTTAATGCACCTGCAAATGCAATTCAGATGCAGGCGCAAAACTAGCAGCCCCCGCATGACCCGGTGGTCCCGGGGACCCGGGAGTCGGAGGACGGGACAGCTGACAAAGAGAGTTGAGAGCGTTTTGGATTCGCACTTTTGAGTCGGTTATATTATTATTCTAGAGGACCTGTTGGCTGCCTTAGAATTGCAGTCCAATAACTCGTTCTACAGTAGTAATATTATAATTTTTAATAATATATATATATTATAAATAATAAAAAATTAAGTAATAAAATTTTATTATTAAAATATAAATATTATTATTTAAAATTAAATTTTCATTATTTTTAGACATTCTATTAGACTAAAAACCATTTCGTCGCTAAAACTTTTTTCTACTAATTTATTATTATTATTATTAGCATCATCACCGTTCATTTTCTCATGACCTTTCATTTGAGTTGGTTATGGAGTTGCTCTGTTTCTTTTATTTCACGGTTCACAAAAAGATATATATATTTTTTATTTTTTATTTATTTTTTTTGGGGGGCGGCTGCTGTTGCTGCTGCCGTGTTGTCTTTGTGAGGTTTTGGAGATGTTCACATGGTACCCCATCCACTTCCAATCCAACCCTCACGTAGGTTCAGGCTTGTTAATTTCTTCACCCTAAATTCCCCCCTTTTTTTCCTTTTTTTTTTCTTGTTATTAGTATCAAATTTACACTATACAAATCAATTTTAAATAATAATAAAATAATTATACAATTTATTCAATAATATTTAATATTATATATATATATATATTAAATTGTAATCATCTTACAATAATATCACTTTATTAATACTTTGTTACTATTTAAATATTATTATTTAGTATTTTTATTAATAATATTAATGCAACAAAGAAAAAAATTAAGTATTTCCATTTTTGTGCTTTTGGGTACTGACCCATAAGTGGCATTACGATACGACGAATGGAGGAACCAAACCAAAGCATATGGCCAGACAGGCGTTCGTGAGCCAGAGGCGAGGAGAGGAGAGATGGGACAAACTCACACAAATTCCACTCCAAAGCAGGGAATGTTTCAGTTATTAGTTAAATATAATAACAATGGTGAGAACTAAATAATAATAATAATAATAATAATAACAACAACATCAATAATAATAATAATCATAAGAATTGTTTTTTTTAAGAAAAAAAACAAGGAAAGAGTCAATTGATAACAATTATGAATCAAAGCCAATTATATATTCATAAGAGTGGATTAAGTAGTTAAAAGTTTAGCTCTTAATGTATTTTATTTTAAAAGTTCTATTAATTATTATTAGAGTCTTTTATAAATTATTAACATGTAACTCTTATGATCGATTTTAGTGTCTTAAGAACACTTATTCTAATTCTAAACTTTTGTTAGAAAACAAATCAAAGCGAAAGGCAAAAAGGGAGAGTTAAAAAAATAAAACAATAAAATACAGAAGAAAAATCTAAAATTAAAAAAAAAGAAAGAATTTGTTTGAAGTCCTTTCTGTTGTTGAGACTTGAGAGTCTCTCTCTCTCTCTCTCTCTCTCTCTGTCTCTGCAAAATAAGATGAGAAATGAGAGTGCTGTTGTGTTGTTATCTTTATTTTTGGCTTTTTGTTGGCAATTCTTCAAAGATTCCGTCCATCAACACCATATCCCATTTCTTTCTTTCTCTTACTTTCTTTCTCTCGGGTCCTCTCTCCCTCTCTCTCTCTCGCTCGCTCGATCCACCATCCCATGCCATGCCACAGACAATCATCTCCCCTGACACCGCTTTTTCTTTCTTTTTTCTTTTTGGGGTTCCCTCTAATTAACATTCGTTTTTTTCTTTAATGAATTTTTGAAAAGAAATATTAGCATAAATTTCATTTTTGGATATAATAATAATTGATGACCTCCTTATGATGATATGATGTCTCTGTCGCTTTTTCTTTTGTGATATCCTCCTCATTTCAATAAAAACATCATCATTCCATCTTTAGACCAAAACAAGCCGATTGAGAGGAGAGAGAGAGAGAGAGAGAGAGAGATAAAAAAAAAAAGGACGGGAAGGGGCTGAACTTATTCTTTTTTTTTTTTTGTTTTTTCTCTCTCTGTTGGGGGGTCTTTGTTTGTTTGTTTTTAGAGACTGAAAAAGGTAGGTCTTTTCCCAATTCCCGTTGAATTGAGAGAAGGAAAAAAGAGACAAGAAACAACAACAACAACAACAACAAACCCAAATTTGTTGCATTGTGATTGACGGGGGATAGGGAGTGGGGTGGGTGGGTCGCTTTTAAATCTCTGAATCGGACAGTCTTATGTTCTTCCGGTGGTGAGGCTGTTTATATTGTCGTTGATTAAAGAGGGGGTGGTGTTGGTATTGGGTGGTGCTTCTGGTTACCCTTCAAATCATCATCATCATCACCATCATCACCATCATCATCTCTGCCTTGACTCCTCAATCAATCAGGTAATCATTTTCATTCTCTCTCTCTTTCTCCGTCTCTGAGCTAGCGCGTATTGTTGTGTTGGTCTAGTTTGCTTTAAGCCTTTAACCTTTTTTGTGTTTTTTTTTTTGTTTCTGCTCCTCCAACTAAATTTGTAAGAAATTGTTTTCAATCTATACCTGCCTGCCTGCCTGCCTGCCTGCTATTTATTTATGGCTTCCCTAGTAATTATTAAGTTACCAAACCAACCCCCTTCCTCCTCCTCCATATTATTCATTCTTCTTCCGTCCCTTCTTTTATTTATTTATATCGAAATTTTCAAGCTTTTTCCTTTTTCTATTTTTATTTTTTCTCTTTTTTGTTTACTGGGTACGTATATTCGTAGATGTTCAAGTGTTGGAAATTAAGGACGAGTGGTGGTTACATGGGTGGAGTCCGTATATAATTCCCTCCTCCCCACCCCCAAACGATCGAAACCATTTCTGAAGTAAAAGTCACCCATTTGGAAGTGAAGAAATTATGAAGCCTAACCAAAGTTTCTTTGTATTGCTGACGGTGACACTACTACTTTATTGAATTCGATGCTTAGTTCGATTTCTTGTCTGCGCAGTCCAGGTAATAAAAATCTAACAATTTGCTCACAGTTGTTTGGTTCAAGGCTTCGAATGATCCTTCAACTAAAAGCATCTTGCATGTCACAAAATTCGGTTCAAAAAAAAGCGTTGCCTTTTTTCTCCTCTCCTCTTTGCAAGTAAAAGTTAAGCGAGTTTTGTGGCTTACCCTTCTCCTACTCCTCCTCCTACTTCTTCTTCCCTTTTCTTTTTCATGTTTGCTTACCTGTTCTTTCGTACATGTGTCCCATGCCTGTCTTCTGGTGCTATGATTTTGGCTGTGATCCATCCTTTCAGAAATTCACCCTGCAGCCAACATTTGGGACTACAAGTTGTTCAGACCCTGGCCAAAGTTTGTAAGCCATGGCTGGGATTGATGACAATGTTGCCATAATTGGGGATTGGGTGCCTCCTAGTCCAAGCCCAAGAGCATTTTTTTCAGCAATATTGGGCGATGATATCAGCTCAAGAACAATGTCGGAACATCCTCAGGAACATAGAACTGAGGGCCTCTTTCTTGGATCCCAAGAACAGATGACAGCGGGAAATGCCAACAAAAAGGATGTCCCACTGTCTGGTGGAGCTCAGTTCAATCAATTAGATTCACTCTCTGAGCAAAAATCAAGCTCTCGTGGAGGGCTTGTGGAAAGAATGGCAGCCAGGGCAGGATTTAACGCTCCAAGGTTGAACACTGAAAGAATCAAGTCTACTGACCCATCTCTAAATCCTGAGATTCGGTCTCCTTACTTGACCATCCCACCCGGTCTCAGCCCGACAACCTTGTTGGATTCCCCAGTCTTTGTTTCAAATTCTCTGGTAAGTCCAAAATCTTAAATTCTTACTATTAGTGTGGTTTGCCTCTTTGGATTTCCAACTATGTAGTAACTCTGAGGTTTGGCATTGATTCATTGTTTAATTAGGATTCCAAGGGCGTTCCCTGATTGATAAATAAATCGAAGAGACAATCAAGGAACAATCAAGGAACTTTACTTCAAGTATAATAACAACTAAAGTTTATTGGCTAACTTAAGGCCTTGGTTTTACTTCAAGCTTTTATCCATGAGAGTGGCATCAACTGGGTTACCACTCTAAGCTCTAAATTTTTGGTATTTGCATTTTCTTGTCATTTTTACTAAAGAAGCTAGGTTATAGTTATTACTTAAGGATGCAAGCTACATGAAATTGAGTTTTTTTTTTCTCCTTCTAGGCACGTCTGGATCACTACATCATGTTTTTCCTGTTCCTGTTATTGCTAATTTTTCCAAAAGCAAGATCTGACCTGTTCTGGAAGGATATTGAAAGTTGTATTATCTTATGTCTGTCTTGATGCGTAATGGCTGAAACCTCAGCATTGCAATTTTGTATAAGGACAGCGGGGGCGTCAGCCAGTTGCAAGTGTGATTTAGGAAACTGAATAATGGTCATGAAAGTTCTTTGGCTTGACATTCAATCAAATTGAAGCCTCAACTTGATTTCAGGATTTGCAAGAGAATGGTGGCCTCTCATGTAAAAATAGATGTTCATTATAATCTTGTTGATGTAGATTTGACCTAGAATCATGGTTTAACGGTGTGTCTAGGCTAAATGTCAAATAGGTTGACTAGCTGTTGTTAGCTAACATGCCTCCATGATTGCCATGACAAGAAGAGCATATCTTCCTCCTCGTGTTTGTCATATTGCGTAATTTGAACAAAACTTGCTCTCCTTTCTGATAAGCATTTTAGATTTTAACAATAGCCATTAAAATGTCTGATTTCTGCTAAGGTGGAGACTATACTCTATTGATATCACGAAGAAAGTTGAAGTTAATTCTTTTGCTTTACTGCATACTAAATGCTGCTCTGAACCTATTGATCCTCAGGCACAGCCATCACCCACAACTGGAAAATTCTCATTTCTCCCTGGTGGTAACAGTAAGATCTCTGCGTTAGTCTCGGAACCTTCTGATAAGAGTAAAGATAATTTCTTTGATGACATCAACACATCTTCCTTTGCATTCAAGCCTGTTGCGGAATCTGGTTCTTCTTTTTTCCTTGGTGCAGCCAGCAAAGTAAGTACAAATGGCAGCTTTCTCATTTAACAATATAGAGATAAAATGGAATAAAAGATGGATGAATAAACATGCAGATTGGAAGCGTACATATTTCTTTGTCTTTTTCGAGCCTCATGATTGTTCTGAATAAGAGAGAAAGTGTTAAATAGTGTTTCAATTATCAGGGTCAACAGTTTATTTTGTTTTCTGAGTGATGTTACCTTCTGCATCCAGGTAACTCCAGCCACTGTTCTACAGCCATCCTTTCCAAGTATTCAAGTCTCTGTGCATTCTGAGAATTCTCTTCCATCTGATGTTGTGGAACAAGCAAAACTCCAGTCTCAGAATAGAGTCTCCCTCAACTTTCCAGCGGAACTTCCGAGGACAACTGAGAAGGACAATGGACATAATTCTACTACAATAGATCGAGGGGTTTTCACTACTGTGGGTGGCAGCCTTGGACATTCTCCTCCTATTGATGAACAACAAGATGAAGAAGGAGATCAAAGAGCCAGCGGAGATTCCATGACTGCTGGTGGAGGTGCTGGTACGCCATCTGAGGATGGATATAATTGGAGAAAATATGGGCAGAAACAAGTAAAGGGTAGTGAGTATCCTCGGAGCTATTACAAGTGCACACATCCAAATTGTCCAGTCAAGAAGAAAGTGGAGCGCTCTCACGAGGGTCACATAACAGAGATCATATATAAGGGAGCCCACAACCATCCCAAACCTCCACCCAGTCGACGGTCAGCAATTGGATCGTCAAGTCCACTCTTGGAGATGCAGTTGGATGTTCCTGATCAAGGTGTACCCCAGAATGGTGCCGAGAATGATCCTCTTTGGACAAGTACGCATAAGGGAATGGCCTCTGGACCTGATTGGAGGCATGACAGTGTCGAGGTGACATCTTCGGCATCTGCTGACCCTGAATTTGGAAACCCATCTTCCTTGGTGCAGGCTCAGAATGGCACTCTGTTAGAATCTGCTGATGCGGTGGATGCCTCGTCCACCTTTTCTAATGATGAAGATGAAGATGATAGGGGCACACATGGCAGTGTTGGCTATGATGGTGAAGGGGATGAATCTGAGTCTAAGAGAAGGTTCTTACTCTATCTCTATTTCCTTTCTGAATGATTGCTTGCGTTGCATTTCTATGAGCACAATAATTTATTCCTGTTAGCTAATGTTCTAGGAAAATTGAATCTTATGCAACGGAAATGAGTGGAGCCACCAGAGCTATTCGCGAGCCCAGGGTTGTGGTCCAGACAACAAGTGAGGTTGATATTCTTGATGATGGATATCGTTGGCGCAAGTATGGGCAGAAAGTTGTGAAAGGAAACCCAAATCCTAGGTTGTTAAAATTATCGATGAGGCAAATCCTAGGTTCTTATAAATGGAATCTGACATTGGGTCTTCCCTGATTTCTTGCAGGAGCTATTACAAGTGTACTAATGCGGGATGCAATGTGAGGAAGCATGTAGAGAGGGCATCTCATGACCTTAAGTCAGTTATCACTACATATGAGGGGAAGCACAATCATGATGTTCCTGCCGCACGCAACAGCAGCCATGTCAATTCTAGCGCCTCTAATGCTATGCCCGCCCAAGTTGCAACTGCTGTTCAGAATCATGTTCAGAGGCCAGAGCCATCACAAATTCACAGTAGCATGACTAGGTTTGAGAGGTCTACTCCATTTGGATCCTTCAGTCTTCCTGGAAGGCAGCAGCTGGGTTCTGCCCCCAGCTTCTCCTTTCCAATGAATCAAGCTGCCGGGTTGGCAAATATGGCAACAGCTGGATTGGGACCGGGGCAAGCCAAGATGCCCGTTTTGCCAATACAGCCTTATATGTCGCATCAACGTCCTATGAATGAGATGGGATTCGTGTTGCCCAAGGGTGAACCGAAGATGGAGCCCATGTCAGAAACCAGTCTCAACCTGGCTCAAAATCAGTCCATGTATCAGCAAATCATGAGCAGGCTGCCCCTTGGACCTCACATGTAAATTTGATGTCATTTCCTTTTTTAAATTACAAAGTTTAATCTTATTACAAACTTTTCGGTTATGAAAAAAGTAGGATGTTTATATCTCTATACTTAATTATGTAATTGGTAATTTCATCAATGATGCATCTTCCTTATGGTGATTTGTTTTTTTCCTCTCCTTTTCCTGAAACCTTTCTGAGAAGAGGCCATTTTCTTTTGCTTCAAAGCATTCGTCCTCAGAAGACATTCTGGTTCTGAAGGTTGGGGGATGCGGCATTCTTTGTGGAAAGTCCTATACATGACTCTTGATTGACTCAGGTTCAGAGTCATTAGGTTACACATGACAATATTTACCCGCCGGAAAGATTGAAAGAATGTGCTTGAACTTAGTGCAGCCAATGACAGCTTTAGAGTCTAGGTTGATTTGATCGTTAATGCATGAAGAGGTGACCTGGGGCCTTCTGCTGTAATTCTAGGATCGTATCCAATCCAATCATCTGGTTTTAAAAGGGATGAAGAAAAACACCATATGCATAGCTAGCGTGCGTTTATTTATTTATTTATTTATTTTTTTTTTGTCATTTTCATAAAAAGCTCATTTTACAGATAAAACGATTGAAATACAACCCAAAAAAAAAAAAAAAAAGGAAAAGGGTTTTTCATAAGACGGATTGCTGATTAAACTAGTTAGGAGTTAGGACCCACCTTATATATTTGGTATTCGAGTTAACTTTGCTGCTTAAATAGCTCCTCCTGTAGAGACGGTAAATTTTGTCCCCACCACCCTCAGGTAAGATCGTCATTTTGTTACGGGTTAACATAGATTGTTACTGGTTTAGTATTCGGCTACAGGAATTAAGACACGTGTAGGACCAAATTTGCAGAGAATCATCTTGTTAAATACCATTTCTTGTATGGAATGAATTCAACGAATATGAATAACGAGTATCTCTTCCCCTCTCAGTCTCTCTTCCTCTCCACTCCCTCTCTCTTGATTCAATCTTTCTCGCAAATCAGTCTCGATTCCCCCTCTTCACTTTAGAGATTCCTGTATTGATTTAGCACGTATCATATTTGCTCCATCAGATTCCAAATTCTCGTGAACCAGAATTGATGAAATCGAATTTAGTCTCTCTGGGTGCCGAAATAGGCATCAACTTTGGTCCACGATAAACCAAGTCAACACACACTTTTTGTGTTTGGGAACAAAACTTGAGTCGATCGATCATCCTTGTATTCATTTCTCTTCATTGTTCAGTTTCCTTTCCTTCTATCCATTTTGGTTCTACTTCTAACAACAATACAACATTGCTATAAATACAATTATATTTAAAAAAAATGCATCTACGTATGCACCTTTTGAAGCCTTTTCATTAGTTATCCGGGCACAATGTACCTTACGGCAGAAATTGAGACAATCGCCCGCCCTGATCTTTTTTCAACTCGACTCTTAAAGCACAAGTCCAACGTAATTTGAAGGTTGACAAGCACTGTCATCCCCATGCTAATAGCCGTTTCCCATCATCTCATCAAGATCAATCTCTTTCCTATGCTGCTACCCTGACTTCCCACGTGCCATTTCCTCTCTGCATTAAAAATAATAATAATAAAATAAAAGAAGAAGCAATCTAATGAACGTCCACTCCATGAAGCACTTTTGATTTCCACTCGCTTGCTGCTATCAGCTTATTTAATTTTTAAGCAGTTTTCTGTCTTTCAAGCTGCAATCAAGCGTATACCGCATACAGGCAAAGCTAAGAACTGACTCCTATGTGACTTCAGGATATGCAGAACCAATTCCATTAAATATAGGAAACACTAAAGAAGTTAGCTATCACCAAAACTTTAGCAAATGGCATTTGCAATAATCTATTACTTCAATTGGCATATATAAAGGTTTTTCAAATAATACTAAAGAATTGAAAACCTTATATGACATATTTTTATTCTAACGCAACATAAACATAAAACACTTTTATTTTAGCTGACATCACAATCACTAAAGAATATATGAATCATAGAGACAAAAAACCTATTTGCCCATCTGAAAGCAAAAGGCCAAAAATCATCTTCAGTCCAAAAAGGTCTAGATTCTAAACTCTTCATGATGCAAACGACATCTTAAAAGTGGTAACCTCCAAATTGAGAATTTCAACCTCCCAATTGAGAATTTCAACCCATTAAACCACCTTTCTTGACTTCCATTTTTAGCGATATTAACTCTTAGTGATTTAGAGCATACACTAGAAAATTTTTCCATCTAAAGAAAAAATGAGCCAATCAAACTTACTGACCACAATTTCCATCAGGAAAAATAAAAAAATAAAAAAGAAAAACCTATCAAGCACATCATTACAAAATGAAAGGCTTGCAATCATTGAAAGTTTGAAACCAGAAAGCAGGCAGCAAAAGAGTTGAAAAATCAAATATATCAGATATGTGAGAGCGTGAAACTGGTAAGGACCTGACACTTTTCAGTATTGCATCATATTGAAGGATACCAACAGGTCTTCGCTTTCTTTCTTTGTGGGAGGAGCCTCCAAGACGCTTCACCACAGGCAACTGCTTGATTCCTTTGGCTTCCATTAGCTCCTTTGCAATTGCCAAATCGGTGTCTGGATAACAGGTCAAAAGTCCGCGACTTTCCCCTCGATAGTTTATTCCTCGTGTACACACAGAGGCAACTAGACAGGTATTTACCTGTCAAACAACAGAAAACACCGTGCATTGCATATTTAAGAGCATAAATAATTGCCAAAAAAAAAAAGGTGACAGTTAGACTTGCATCACAATGGGTATGTTGTTTACATTTAAAGTAACTGAAGAGATTGCAAATAAGATAGTAATCGCATTGTACCAACACATCCAGCATGAGCATTAACATACATCTATATTTGTTGAGTCATCCTTGGGAGCATCCCTAGACTTCTTGGAGAGTCGTCTAATATCACCATATGTTAGTATACCCTCCAGTAAACCTTCATCATCAACCACGAGCACACAATTTTCCTTGCTGTCATGCATATGTTCCAGGGCTTCTTTCAGGGTTAAGGCTGATGAAACCTTTACATAATTTTTTGACATGGTCCTACTAACCTGGCAGTAAGAATGTAACAGGAGTAAACGAATATTATTTTGGCGATCTTTCTTTGGGAGGGGTATTGGTGTGTTGTACATTAGAGAGAGAGAGAGAGAGAGAGAGTGCATTGATCGGCAAGAGACTGAAATTTTCTAAAATGAAAAAGAAGGGAAAAAACAGCAAGCACTAGAAATATAACAGGAAATATATCAAACCTTCAGATTTTCTAAAAGCAAGTCCTCATTGATAGCATCAAGATTAGCAGAATTTTCTATGACAGAGAGTTCTAGATCATTTCTGGAATCAAATCTTCTCCAAATGGATCTGTTTTCATCTTCAACATTTGAAAGAGGTGAATAATCTCTTCCCAAGATACGTGTTTCAGATGTTTGTGCCTCCTTGGCCTGGTTGGTCACAGAAGGAACCCATATTGCTAATCCGACAGCCCCCTACTTGCAATTTCATGACAGAAAACAGAACTATATAACATCGAATGATGAAATGGCTCCAAAAATAATAATAGCAACAAAATTAGCAACACCTACGCCAAACCCTGGTCAGGAAATCTTGCAACTAGATTAAACTTCTAAGGTTCCAAATAGTGCATAAGAAGGGAATATAATCTTCATCATAACCAAAAAATTTGGGATTAGGATCAATTAAGTCAAGTATGAGTACTTAATCAGATCAACAGCGAGCTTTGGACAAGAAAATTATATTACTTCGACTTCACATCATTATAGCCGTGTGTAACATCATCTGAAAAATAGCTAACATCACAGTGAGTTTTGCACTGGAGAAAAAAATGTAAAAAGCATTATAGTATATTCAAGGAAGGCGAATCGAATTGTTCAATGCATTAACAATTCTCTTAGATTTCTACAATAAAATAATCACGGGGAGATTTAACAAAAAGAAAGCAGTTAAGATAGCAGACAAATTTGCAGTCAGACTACTTATCCCAGAATCCTCCTCGACCTATTGACTCTTGAATACATGCAACATGAAAGATGAAGCACAATCGTGCAGGAATTACCATGAGGGGAAGAATTATTCTGTAGTCTTTTGTCAACTCAAATAGCAGGAGGACTGATGTCAAGGGAACCGAACAAACTGAAGCTAGCGTTGCAGCCATTCCAACCTATACATTAAATAGTTTGAGTACTTTTGTCAAATTAACACATGCCAGAATTGCTTCTACCAAAGTCATAACCAAGTTACCAATGCATATGCCTGTGGATGGGCAACTGCAGCATTTCCTGGAATGGCTGAATTGATAAGTTGTGCAGCTGAACCCCCAAATACAGCACCAACGGCAGCACCAATCATCAAACTTGGAGCATAAAGACCACCCACAAGCCCTGATCCCTTGCACAAAGCTGTGGCCACAACTTTGGCTGCTGCTATTTGGGTCAACAACAAAATTCCAGGAGCTGAAGCTGTCTTCCCAGTATGTAAGATTTCTTCAACGTTTGTGAATCCCCAGTATAATATTCCAGGATACTTTAGAGCAATTATCCCAGCTCCTAAGCCACCTAGAGCAGGACACACAACTGCAGGAAGACTAAATCTTTCCTTGATGAACTCAAATGATTTAGTGAACCAAGTGACCAACCAAGTGAAGGCCACACTTACAACACCGCATAGCATGCCCAATATGAGATATAAGGGTAATTCTGCAAAGCAGCGCCATAAATAAGGAAAAGCATTAGATGATATAAATCAAATGTCTACCTGTGTGCCAAAATTCTCGCTGCATTGAATGAAGAGATTTCACTTTCTGCTTTCCTTCGATTTTGAAGATAAGGGAAAGGAGAGATGATAGGAGGAAAAAGGCCTTGCTTATTAGGAGTCCCCAATGGTGCAAAAAGGTTAGGAGTTCAACATTGATTCCATATAGACAGTTGCATCTCACTCAAATAATCACAGAGGCATCGAAAGATAGCCCATGATCCCACAGTAAAACACAAGATCAATAGACCTAGTGCTCAATAATTAAACCAGCAATATTTCAGCAAGCACAAGGTCAGATGGTCACACACATTAGATACATGCCTAAGAACCAGGCACAAAAACACCCATATATCAGATGTCAAGGTGACATAGAACAATAAATACACGGAAGAACAAGAAGCTACACCTGCAGCAGATTTTAGATCATATGAGGGCACTGTAAAAGCTGATTCAGTTCCAAGCAACACATTAGATACGGTTGATGAGATAACAGAGGCCAAAATTATCATTGCAGTTGTAAATGGAGGTGAATTCTCAGCATGCTGAGGCCTTAACACAGTTTCGATAGCAAAGAAACAACCAGCAACAGCAGCATTGAATCCTGAGGGAGAAAGTAAAAGGGAACCAATGAGAAACAGAAAAATTAAGTGTAATGCATTCCAACACAAATAACCAACTAATCAAGAACAGAGATATGAAGATTATCAAGGCAGGAAAAAGAAGCACATTGCAGGAGAACACAAAAGTGACAGAGACACATAGAAACTGCTCGCATAACAGTGTCAGTTCAGGTTACTTAAAAAGAAACACACAAACTAACATCAATGAACATTGCGACTCACTGGAGCACTTGTTCCAGTGCCATCATTCAGAACTGACATCAAGAGATAGACATCATAAAAAACCTCATCACATGCTGCCTATAGCAGCAAATCCTTCGATGCAACGAAATCATAAAGAAGGAAATATAGGTGCATCAAAAGCAAGAATTCTCCTTCTAAAAAGTGAAAAATGTCCACGGAGGCCAGAAGAACGTCATTTTTTTTTTTAATATTCTTATTATTTACTCCTCTTTGGACTGGAGGATTGTACCAAAACGTCTGTTCTCTAAGGCCTGTGTAGTTGGCTTCCCAAAAACCCCACAACACCAAAAGTTCCTTTAATCCAATCCAAATAATGAGAACCTAAATTTAATAGTTGCAGCGAGATTTACAGAAAGGTGCATGTGTCTTTTTTTTTTTTTTTTTTCGTCCATTAGGAAGTCCATTGAGCCACGAGCTACAAAGTGAGAGTAACTCTCGCCTTCCCATAAATCCCACACCCTCCCTTCCCAAAATTATAACCTGAGACCTCGAGAATAGAAGTCTAAATTCTAACAACTAGGGTGTCCCCTATGGGATTACATGTCTCTTTCTGTTGCAGAATCAAAGAGCAAAGTATGCTCCCATTAACTGTGGCGTTTTCAATTTTCTGTTGAAGCAAGTTTTGGTTTTGACATGAATTGTGCCTTCAACCCCAACACTGCCTTCTTCAAGTATTCACTTTCGAATATTTAGCCTTATCACATGTAGCTCGTAGGGTTTCACAAATGCTATCTAATGTCTCTTGTAGCCCTCCATCAAGTCATTATTTTCATGAGTTTAACTATTTTACATGCATATACAGTGAATTTATTTAATGTTTGCTTCCGAGTTAACAGAAATGACGGTTAATGAATGGGTCTCTCAATTAACCACCATTGATTTTTTTTTTTTTTAAATCAGAATTAACAAACATAGACATGCAAAAAGTCCAAGGACTTCTTACACAATACTTGACCAAGAGTTGTCACATGCTAATTCATGTAATCAAAAGTATAAAAGGAGGTAAATACAGAAAACTGTATAATAATAGATGGGGTTTTGAAAAAGTCCTAACAATATATAAGCTGAAAATAAATAATTAGAAGCAAAAAAGGGCAAGAATAATGCAGGAACCTGAAGCAATCCCAGCGGCAGCACCGGCAGCAACAAGAGCAATCCTCCTTTCTCTGTTGCTTTCCATCATCAAAGAGAAGCCTCCGGCACATGATTTCCCAATATCAACCATCGGGCCTTCAGGACCCAAAGAACAACCAGTACCGAGAGTGACGGCAGCCTGGATAGCCTTAATGGTGGGGAAGACTCCAGCAACTAAATCAAGACCCTGTGTATGAGTGGTTTGCCTTATTTGGTTCAGTATCTCGACTAAGCCATGCATCATTCCAACGATAACTCCTCCCGTGACCGGTATCAAGAGAATTCGATGCCAAGTATCTGCCAGTCTCTGTAGACGTAGCCATGCGGCACCTTCATTTGGAGTGCCGGCCCAGGCCCATTCATGTATGACATGAACCTAGAACAGGAGAAGTGTGAAATGCAAGGGAAAAGGAGGACTGAATTGAATGAACGAACCTACAGCAGTAGAATACTGTTTGCAACTTCTTAATGAATATGGAGATTTGTGAGTGTGTGTGTGTGGGGGGGGGGGGGGGGGAAGAGTAGCTGATTCAGTAGTAATGGCGTGGATTCGTGATAAGAAACGTTGGAACAGTAACATATTTTGTTTAGTTCCCTTCTCCACCTCCTGCTTTGTTTGCAGTAATTCAAGAATTAAGAGGGTTGAATGGAGAAGAAGGAAGTGGGCATAAATATAGGAGAAAATATTGAAAGGAATAATTTTTTGCACGAAAATAGAAATTTAAATTTAAATTTAAAAAAAAAAAAAAAAAGAAGAAGAGGAGAGAAGAGGGAGTAGAGGAAGGACAGACAGACTAACCCCAATAGTGAAAGCGGTGACACAGAGACCGGTGGCGAGGCCAAGAAGGCAACCAAAGAGCAATAACGCCCATTCAGGAGGAGCTGTATCTGCCAATACGTTATCCTTATCAATATCAATATCAATATCATTATCATTATGATTGATATCAATATCATTATGATTATGATTATGATTATGGCAGTCGCTGTGGATGATGATGTCGTGATTTCTTCGAGGAGCACTATGGCGGCTATCTCTGTCTCTATAATCTGGTATCGTTGTTGTTGTTGTTGTTGTTGTTGTTGTTATTGTATGTGTTGGTGTTGTCGTTAAGGAGGAGGAGGAGGAGGAGTGTTTGAAGGAACTGAATGAAGGAGAGAGGCGACGAGCTGAGAGAGAGAGGGAGAGGCGTCCTCCTCCTCCTCCTCCCCGAAACAGATCCCTAATTCCCAGAAATCCACCACCACCACCGCCTCCTCCTGATTTACTAAAACTAATAATGCCGCCGTCGCCACTGCTGTTGGGTGCAGCAACCTCCAAGTCCAAGTCATCATCATCCTCATCGGGCTTCGGCGACTGCCCTTGGCTGTTGATGGTGGCGGTAGCGGTGGTGCTGCTGCTGCTGCTGCTGTTGTTGTTGAATCTCAGCAGGTGCATATTCTCTTCGCTCTGTCCTCTTCCTGACATCTCTTCCCTCTGATCTGATCTGATCTGATCCGGTCTGATCTCTCTCTCTCTCTCTCTCTCTCTCTCTCTATATATATATATATACACTCTAAAATCAAAATCTAAAATCTATATAGGGAGAGTCAAGATTCAAGAGTGTTGATTTCATTGAATCTGGGGAGGAGGATTGGTTTGTTTATTTCTTTGATATTTTCTTCGTTAGTTTGTCCCGTTCGATTCCCCCTTCCCCGAGATCCCCAAGCAAAAGCAACCTATCCCTTTTAATTTTATTATTATTATGGTTTATTTAATTTAATTTACTTCTCCTTTGATTTTTTTTTTATTTTCCTTCCTTTTCTCAATTCTCTTTCTTTTTGTACATTCTTTGTTTTTTTTTTTTTTAAAGTTCGTTTTGATGAATTTTTGCCATCTTCTTTTATTATTAAAAAAAATTATGTAGCTATAAATTACAAAATATACTAATTTTCTGTTCATATTAATCTTATATTTTAGGACTTTCTATATGTAACTCAAATTGATACACAAGAGAAGTTAATCCATAATTCTCTCATCTTTTTATTCTTTTATGGATTAAAAAAAAATCTTATACTTTATTTTTTAATATTAAAATTTAAAATTGTTAAAAAAAAACTTGAATTTCTTAAAATAAAAGCCCACATTTCAAGTATTTTGTTTCTTGAGGAACACAAACTGGTCAATCAAGTAAAGTGAAGTGAAAAACACCCTTCCCCCTTGTGGACTGGCGTGGTTGAATTGATAATCGGGTTAACTTTCGGTCGGGGCTGGGGATTCGAATAATGACAAAAGTCCAAAGACGAGATTCAACTTATGCTCGATTTAGTGTTAACTATATTATAATTATTAGGTTATCTCAAAAAAAAAAAAAATATATATATATATATATATATATATATATTATAATTATTAGAATTATTTGTAATATTTTAAAATACATGCACATTACTTTTCAGTAAATCAAAACTTTAATTTTATTTATTATTTTCATTTTTTTTAGAATTCACCACAATATTTTTCTATTTTAAATTCCACTCTCAGTATTTTTTTTAATTTTTTTCACTATTTTTTATTAATTAATCGTTAAGTATGACACGTAATGGTAAAATCAGTGTTATATCATCTTATTCATAACTCACGTCAGTAATACGTTATTACCGTGTAATGTCAGTATGAATCGATGACGTGGCAATTTTTCACTGTCGTTTTTTTCAGAAAATATGATCTTTATTAAGGAAAAACAAAAAAATTAAAAACTAAATAAAAAAAGAAAAGAGAAAATTAAAAGCCTTTCCTTTCATCGTTCATCTCTCATCTCAAAGAGGACTATAAAGTTACACGGCTTGATTTTGCTCAATCTACGCCTTTCACGAGAGCTCCATTGTCTCTGTAGCTGATCAATCTTCGTCATTAATTTTTCCTCTTTTTCTTCTTATTTTTCTTCGTCGTTGATTTTGCTCAACGATTTTCGTCGCCAATTTGAGATTAGAAAGGAATGATGAAAGGAATGAACCCAAAAGGAACGAAGCCCTTTGATTTTGTCTTTTCTTTTTTCTTTTTAATTTTTAACTTTTTATTTTTTTATTAATGAAAATCATATTTAAAAAAAATGAAAAAGAGAAATTTATCACAACATCAACTACATGACATATGAAGTAATGACGTATTGTTGATGATTTGAGTGATAAGTAAAATGATGTATCATTGATTGGATTGTCATGTGTCATATTTAACGATTTAAAAACAAAAAAAAATGAAAAAAATTGACAGATAAAATATTGAATATAAAATAAAAAATAAAAAATATTATAAATAAAATTTTCAAAAAAATATATAAGCAATAGGCGAAATTAAGGTTTTTGTCTTTTTTTAGTAGAATTATGAAATTTATAACCTTTTTAACTTACACTTACTTTGTCAATTTAAAAAAAAAAAAAAAAAAGGAGAAACAAATATTCGTTTGCATTTTGCCTATATGCCTAAGCTTTTTATCACAAATACCATCAGACTAAAGTTGACGTAGTAATTTTATTTTAATATGTAATAATAATAATAATAATAATAACGACGAGGAGGAGACGACGATGACAATAGCCTTGCGTTGCGTTTGGTTGCTATAAAATACAACATAATAATAATAATTATTATTATTATTATTTGTTTTGGTCTAATTAGTAATTAAGGGAAAGTAAAAAATGGTTGGCTTTGAGCTTGAGGAAAAGAGAGTGGAGGGAAGAGAGATGGTGAGTGTGGGTGGTGCGGGTGCGTAACGACTTAGGAGTGAGTTGGGCGGGGCCAGACAAGTGGGAGCGGGCAGATTGATGATGATGATGGTTTAATCAAATGGTGCTTTGGAGAAGATATTGTTAGAGTTGAGTTGAGAAGGAGGCTAGGAGGAGGAAGCTGGTTTGGGTTTGGGGTTCAAGTGGATCTGATCTTAATTCCATCACAGCCCCACTGGAGAGCTCCATTTCTTCATCTCCTTCGTCTTTCTGACTGACTGGCAGTTGCACACACGGATACAGACATCAAAGTCCTTCCCTTTCAAATTGGATTATTATACAGAAACTCCCCCCTTTTTCTGTTTATTTATATATAGGTCGACAGACAGACCGACCGACGGGAAAGCAGAAACAAAAGGTCAGATTCTCACACTCTATATGTACCCTCCCCGATCTCTGTCTTCAATTCAAAACTCCCCAAAATTGTACCTTTTTTTTTTTTTTTTTTTGCCCCTTTTCTCCCCTAATGTATAGTGACCTCTGCCGATGACCTCTCAAACTTGAGATTAAGAATATATTTTTTAAAAGAAAATATACTAAATCAATTAAAAATATATTAAATAATAGATTTTTTTTTTGTTTTTTGGGGGGGGGGGGGGGGAAGTTGCTGATAATAAGGAGGAGTGGGGAGAAAGGATGAATCCGTGTTAAAGAAAGGACAAGAAAATTGCTTTTTTTCGTGACATCCATCCCAATTAGAAAGAACGAAAGAAAGAAGAAGGAGAAGAGAAGAGAACCCGATGCCCTTTCATCTGTGCGATGTGTGATTGGGTGGTGGTTCTCCTCTTTTCTCCTCTCTGAGCTCATTTCTTCCCTAGTTCTCTCAGTCCAAAAAAATCCCATTTCAGGTTTGTTCACTCTGTAAATGTTTTAATCTCGGTCCTCATCTCTTGTGGGTTTTGCCGTCTTCTTGTTCTTCTTTTTTTTTTTCTTCCCCTAATTGCTAGCTTTCCCTTATTTATATGTTATATGTTAGATATTATTACTAGATTGGATGTTCAAGATTAAAGATCTGTTTGTTTTTGGAGGCTGAAACTTGGCGTGGTTTTACCATCCATAATCCATCTCTTCTGCCTCTCTCTCCCCCTTTGACTAGAGATTTCTTCTTGTCTTGGTTAATTCGTCCTCCATATGTATGTATGTGTGTGTGTGTGGACTTTCAAAGTCTTTTAAGTTATTTATATATATATATTAGTAATTTAGTATGCATATGCACGATTTTTCTTCCTTTAGCTTAGACTAGCTTAGCTGCTTTCAAACTTTCAACCAAAAAAAAAAAAAAAAAGGCACAAGAGATCTGCTCTCTGGTCTTGGATTCATACTCTTGGATTTTGTTTTCGGTTCACTGCAGTTCATTTCTCCACTAGTGTTCACTTCACTTACCAACCCTCTCATACCATCACCACCAGCCACATTTATGATTCCTTTTTTTCTCTTCTTGTTTTTATTTTAATTACAAAAAAAAAAAGATTTGATCTTTGAAGTATTATTATGCTAGCAGCTGGCCGACGATGATGTATGAAAGAAAGACTCAATTTTGGGGAGCACACCTTTCTTCTTTCTTTCTTTCTTTCTTCCTGACTGACTGACTGGCAGTTGCATACCCGGATACAGACATCAGAGTCCTTCCCATTTAAATTGGATTATACATAAAATCCCCCTGTTTCTGTTTATTTATATGTAGGTCGACAGACAGACAGACTGTCCGACCGACGGGAAAGCAAAAACAAAGGAATGTATATATATGAACAATCTTAATTTTTTGAATTCTTTATTGGCGAATTCATTTCTCCCCTAATGTATAATGACCTCTCCCAAAATTTTACTTCCTTTTTTTTTTGCCCCTTTTCGTGCTACTTCTACTATACTGGATTTCCCATATATATATATTTTTTTCATTTTGTTTTTGGAGCTATGAAATGCCTCACTTATTTCTATTGATATAGTCTGCAATTGGCTTTTTTCTCCTTTTTGTTTGCTTTATTCTTTGCACAGGTAACCAGTAGCTGAAACATGCAAGCTAGACATCGAAGTCCTGGACATGGTTACCGTTCTAGTTCAATGGGAACTGGCTGGGGTGCCTCCAGGATCTCCCCAGATACTTCAGCTCGAGGCCATGGCTTCTACAACTCCGAATACAGAAGCTTCAATAATCGTGGATTTGGGCGTGGCCAGGGCCATCCCAGCAAATCTTTTCAACAACCGACTCAGCCACCCCTCCGCAAAGGCGGCGACCTTTTCATGGAAGCTGGTAGACTTGCAGCTGAGTACTTGGTTTCCAAGGGGCTGTTGCCTCCAAGCATACTTTCTGGTAAGTGGCAAAATGGTAGTTTAAAGAAGCAGATGGGGGATTATCAGGACTTTCGCCAACAAGATGACCTTACACAGGAGGGCCGAACTTCTGCCCATGCCCGCCTAGGAAGTCTTCCTTCCGATGCTGGATCTGCTCGGCGTAGGTATTCTGACGACGTCAGTTCAAGGAATTACTTGAAAGGAAGGAGGAGAGGTGATTATTATCGGAGTTATAGCTCAGAGTGGGGCAGAGAATATGGGAGGAGGGGATCTTGGTCAGATAAAAATGAGGTGTCTCCCGAAATGGAGGGGGAGGATGATATCGTTTCTGGACAGTTTGAGGAGCAGCAAGTTGGTAAAGGCATTGATGAGGGGATGCAGAGTTCTGGTCTGAGCAGGGCACCAGAAACTGAAGAAGCAACTGACATGGAGTTAGGACTGGAGAAGTTCTCTGACCCAGATGAAACAGGTTCTAAGGCTAGCTCTTCTTGTGTTGATAAGGATGAGATGAATCCTGAACACTCTAAAAGGCCTGATGATTTCACAAACTTGAATCCAGTGAATGAGGAGAAGGGCAGTGATGATAGTAACAATAATGAAAAACAGATTGTCCCAGATTTACCTATTCAACATACTGCTGCAGATGATAATCCCTGTGGCAAGAGTGGATCTGATTTACTAACACTCTGTAGATTTGCCAATGTTCCTACCAAAACTCGCTCTGCATTGACGTCTAGGACATCCAAGGTTGACCAAGTTCCAAATAATGAAGATAAAAGTGCTTCTAATAGTGTGTATCTTCAGGGACCTGAAGTCTCAGTGCAAGATGGCACTCTCAATTGCTCGACTACTGCCGTGTTGAAACATGCATCTCATGATTCAAAATCTCCACGCTCTGAAGAAGCTGAGGATGTTGGAGAACTATGCCCCAGTTATGGCGTTGCACTGGAAGAAACTGTAAAGTCGCAATCTTTTTCTAGTGGAGCTTTTATGAATGGCAGTGAGCAAGAATCAAATGCAGGACAGTCAGGTTCTGTAAGGTCCACCTTGGCTAGAGAGAGGGGCGAGAAACGAACTGCAGAAGAAAGTGATGTGAGTGAGGCAACCAAGAAACCAAGAGAATGGCATCCATCCTTGCTTTCCAACTTTGAAGGCCACTTGAATCTTTCTGACTCGAGTGACCATAAAATGCCTTCAAAAGAAGCAAGGACTTCAGAAAATCAGCAACTGATTGCAGCTGTTACTCAAGACGCCTTGGTTGATTGTAGACAATTTTTGGAGAATGACTGTGAACAACACGTCCAGTATGCACAAGAGAAGCAGCTTTTCCCAAGTTCATTTAAGATCTGCGACCTGAATCTTATGGAGTCTTCTGACATGAATGATAGCCATTGTAATGATCCGGTTCCGACGTTCACCACTAATGTGACAACCAAAAAAGAAATGCCAAAAATTGATGTTGACTTGTCAATAAGTAATTCCAACATTTCTGGTGAACTTGCTCGACGCACAAGTGATGGTAAGGAGATTGAAGTGATCGATTTAGAGAATGATTCTACTGCTGATGACAAGGCCTTTAATGATTCAGAGACAAAGTATGTTCCTACTATAATTATGCTTTTCTTGTGCATCTAACATAGCAAATGAAAAATAATAACCAGTTATATTCATATTAAAAATGTTGCCACGTGTATTATTTTTTGCTCATGCAATGCTTGTAATAGGCATTGATGATCGAAATGTACCTCACTTCTAGTGCTGTTTCTATTTTGTCGACAATTCCAGATGTTGCTGCTAATTTCTTTAATTGTACTTTTGTTTCTTTCTTTGCCCTGCACTTTTCTTATAGACTTAATGTTGTTTGCTAATTCAGGATGGAAACTGCATTTACTGGCACAGAAGGGTTTCCCAGCAACGCGCAGAATGCTGGTGATATTGCTGATGTCCAGGATAACTATGATGGTCTTATGATGTCTGAGTTTCTTAGTAATTTTTCCAATTGTAGTTCAGTGACAGAGGACATTACTTCTCTGCAGAATGAGATCAACCTTCACAATGGAGAGGTATAAAGAATTCGGCTATCCTTAATCATGCCTTTTCTGATATATGCACCAAACTTCTAATGCTCACTATGCTTCACTTTTGATGCATGTCATGATTAATCATGATTTCCACGAGTAATTTTATTGCAATGACCTTGTGGCATTTATGTGGCACTTGGTTTTTATGCATTTTTTATTCAGTGGATGAGTCATTTTCTTTTCATTGTTCACCGCAATGGACATTGCTTTTTTCAGGGGAACTTTGGTGATGACGACTCGATCTACATGTCCCTTGGAGAGATACCACTAAGTATGCCAAATTTAATTTCATCCTTTACTTTTACATAGGTTTAGAGTTTGTGGTTGATCATCCTAAGTTGATTCTTGAAAAGCATTTCAGATTTTTACACTACATCCAACCCATGTTTATTGAGGCATAATCTGTGATGATTGAACACATTGATATGCTGTGTTCTAGCTTACTTTTTGGTCTATGGATTCATTTGGATCATAAAGGCATAAAACAAGCATTTGCCAATTGATGTTCTTTCCAGGCACCCTTAATGTTTTCCATCCTGTTGCTTGTTCTTCCTCAGATCTGATGAAAGCTTTAAAGGTGCATTTAGGCATTCTTTGTATTCTAATAAATGCATTCATTCCATAAGAGAGGGGATTGGATGTGTACAGTTCATTTCCCCAAAGATGGATATTTTACAGAAAATAAATGAGTGTGCATTGTAGTTACTGATACCTAATTCCAGAATGTTGTAAAAATTGCATTCTGTATGATCTTGCTTAGAATCATCCTTTATTGTGTGAGATCTATTTATCCCTAACTGTATGTCTACAATCAACTTTTATACTGTGAAATGCTAGATATGGGATATTAGATAAGTTAGTTCTGTGCAGAGCCCACCCTTTTTGAACAACTTGAAATAGATTTTTACTTATTTCCATCCTATAATAAAGCACTGAAAAAGTTTGAATCCCCTTAAGCAAATTGCAATAAGAATTATAAAGTGAACACAAAAGGCTGTATCAGGTATAAGATAATTTGGGGACCATGTCTTTGAAGAGTTTGGTATTCGGAAGGGGTAAAGGTATACATGTATTTGGGCTCCTCAGAGTTTGAAGTTTTTGTGAGAAGAGGGGAAATTTTTCTCTTGAATCTATGCACTACGAGTTTCACACAAGGAAGTGATTCTTGTTTCGAGCGACCATAAACTGGATGGCAATTGTTATTATCGTAAACATTTATTGTTTCTTTCTGTTCTCGAGTTTTCCCAGTTTTGCCATGCATCTTGTAATTTATATTAATATAGCTTGTAGGTTGTAATTTGGAGAAATCTCTCTGAAAGTTTGATGTTCCATAGTCCAGTACCTTTTGTGATTTTCTTGATAGGCTTCATACCAGCCTGGGAGCAGCCAACACCGAAGGGATATGAGAAGCCCTTTTAGAAGACAAACTAATACTGCTGCACTGGTATGTTTAGTAGCGCTATATGGAGATTCTTCATTGCAGCGGCTAGTAGCTCTATTCAAATGGAAGTCCTCTTTGGTTTTTAATTTTGATTCTGGCGATGGACAGATTTAAATGTCTTAACAGAAACGTTGGCGATGTTGATATTTTCCTCGAATGTGATTTTTGGTGAATTCGTCATGTTTTTCCTTAACCGTGTTGACCTAGGTCTAGGAGTGATGCTAGATTAAATTTGTCGTCATCATGTACTCATCATCAAATGATCTTGATCTGGGTTATCACGCCCTGCATTGATCAGATGCTATAGACAAGCTTAAGATGAGATTCTGTGGGATAGTCCTCTTAATGTGCTGTGCTAGCATACAGTAATCGTGGTCGAAACATACAAAGAGAAGGCGTAAGCAAGTGAATGTCCTACGTTTTATGTGGTTGGTTCTGGTGCCCGTTCATGTTATGTTTTATGAGAGAGGGAAATGGTTTTTTTTTTTTTTTTTTTGTTCTCTTTTTGTTTTCATCGATTGGGCTGCTTATTGTGTTAAGAACCCCTAGCAAGTATTATATTAGTGGTGGTTTCTATATGGGGATGTGGGCGGTGGACTTGCTTATTGGATTTTGGGATGTTGTTAGGAAGGAGTCATCTGGAGGACTTTGATTGTTCAAACTCCTTAGGAAGTGAACGTGGGTTCAGACGACAGACAAGCCTGTCGCCGGAATCTGAGTCAGTCTTCGTCGGTATCGTTGGTGGTGTTTCAAACTTTCAAGGTCAACTCCTTCGCTTGGGAGGAAATTTATTATTTATTGATATAGTTGATATGGACACGGTTTGTAAGTCATAAAAAAAAAAGCAGGGGCCTCGGGGGCGTTAGAGAAGTGTCGGTTGTTCAAGATGGGAATGCAAGGATTGCACTAAATTTATTTTATCATCGGGAGAACAGAATCGACATATATAGATAGTAAAGAGATGGGGCTGGAGTGGAGTGGAGTGGAGTGGAGCTGAGTCATTTTAAGAGCACCGGTGTGAGTGGGACCAACTGCAATTAATCTAATAAAATCACTATTTCATGCCCCCCGGGGGGAGCTCGCTTTGCCCGAGGTTACCGGTGACAGTTTGTCTGAATCTGAAAGCGCTCTCTCTAATTAGCCAAAAAAAAGCCCCATATACTTAAGAATTAGCCAAAAAAAAGCCCCATATACTTAAGAGTGACGAGTGTCGTTCTGTTGGTCTACGTCAGGTACATTTATGACGTAGAAGACAAAAGGGGTCCGCCCCCAAATGGAACAAAACATGCAAGTTCTCCCCCCGCGTCCTTGTCGAGGTCAATGCGATGAATGTGCAGCAGTTATTTCACGTCCTGCCAGCGCCGCCCAACTGCTAACTGAGCTCTCCCTCTTTTTTTTTTGGGGGGGAAGAGGGGGGGTGGGGGTGTTGAAGAGGGAGCAACAGCAGCCTGGACTCTTTAAATTTGTTATCAGAACAACTTTCTAATTAACTAGAAGGTAACGGGGGTTTCTCTAATCTCAATATAAAAATTAAAAAAATATTCTGTCAATTCTATAAGGGCAATGAATTTAAGTAGCAACGCAATCTGATCAACATGTAATTTATGAAAAGCTAATTAACTATAAGATCGATATGTAATGAACATTGCCTTGCGCGATGGCCAAATAATAATTCATTAACTTTCAAGTTGTGCTCAAGACAGCGTGGGAGGAGTGTATAAGTATGGAGTATAAGAGGTCCAAAAATTACAATTGCATCAGCTGCAGTGCTGCAGATTAACTAACGATCTCGTGCTCGTGAGGTTACAACTCACAACACAGGAATATCTTTGACTTGGGCTGGCCTTGTTTGGGATGGAATGGGCTGGGCTAGGCTTCTTTCCAAGGGAATAGAGTCTCTGTGTCTTTAATTCTGTGGGGTCATGTCCAGTGGGGACTAATTGGCCAGCAAGCACTATGTGACAATAATAATACCATAGTAATATTTAGACTAAAAGAAATAATATTATAGTAATAATAGGAGTATCATGGTTGTTCATTAAAACTCTTTAATCCATTAGCTTTGGCTTCCATATAAATCAAAATAATAACAATAATAATACAGTAATAATTTTTATTTTTTTGATTGTTTAATTCTGATTTAAATTTAAATACAAAATCTTTAATTTATAGATAATTTTAATATTAATAGAATTACAATTCATTTCGTTGATAAAATTAATATTAACTGTCAACTAAGTGCCTCATGGCATATAAATAATGAGGGAAGTATCATTAGCTTTTTCCTTTTTTTTGGAATCAACTATCATTAGCTAAATGAATTGAGGTCATCTGCTGTACTCAATAATTGTACAAAATTAAAGGGGGACGGGGTCATCCGCACAATAGGCAAAGAGCACACCTTTTAGGTAACATTTGGTCTTATCGTGGTAAATCTATAACGACGTTAATTGTCGATCAAACGAACCAACTAGCCTCCAAATTAATTATGCCAGTTGTTCATTCATTTATTGACCCTAAACAAGTGCAATGTCTTTATAAAACGAAGAATATGTATAAAAGCTTAGAAATGCATGTATAACTTGAGTCTTACTGGAGAGGAGGAAAATTTGTCTCAAATCATTTTGCGTTTCATGGATCAGCATCAGCTAAACCTTTTAGCCACCGGGGGGGGGGGGGGGGGGGGGGGGGGGGGGGAAGAGAGAGAGCCAGAAAGAGCTTATCATACAATTTACACAACATTGATTTTTTTTTTTTTTGACGTGTACATTGTATATATTCGGAGTTTGTTCGTTAAATACTTTAATAAAGCTACTCTCAAGTTGGACAATTTAGACTAGTAGCTAGCTATATATATATATATATATATATATATTTTTTTTTTTTTTTTTTTTTTCCTAGCTAGATATAATTGATCTCTCCTTCTTAGTTTTTCAAATAAAAAAGACATTATTTAAAACAAAATAAATTAATTAAAATTATATAAAAAATATTTAATCTACAAAAAAGTGCACGTTAAATTGTACTATATACATGGAAAGTTGAAGGTTTGACTATACGGAGAAAGGTTCATTAATAACGTAAAATTGGTGCGCATAGTTGCCTTGAAAAGATTTTTTTTCTTTTTTTTTTTTTGACATAAATCCTTACATTTTATTAATTAGCATAATCAATACAGATGAGCTTTTCGAGTTCTTGTTTTAGGTTGTTCACCCAATGTAAACGGCATGCTATGAGTTCGGATTAATTTACAGTCTAGTCTACTGATTAATTTATAACTCCAGAAATAACTAAAATAACATATCATAAAAGCGAGTCCAAAATCTCAACAATGTCCCCTAAGATGGCCTTAATCTCCCATGGCCATTCTGATTCAGGTACTAAGAAGGCTTTAACTAAAGGCAGTGAGTCTATTTCAATGGTCACATTGTTGAGTCTTCTAACTTTGGCCAATATGTATCCTAACAAAAGTGCTTCTGCTTCTGCCTTTAGCGCTGTGGCTGCCCATCTCCTAGTAGCTATCTCGTCCGCCACCTGTCCTCTCTTGTTTCTACAAATTATCCCAATTCTTGCTTGCCTATTTTTTGGGTAGTATGATCAGTCACAGTTGATCTTTAGTTGACCTGGCTTCGCTGGTTTCTATCTTTCAGCCATTGTTCGTTGTGCCTTGTTCCTTTCTGAATGGTTGGGTTGTACTTCTATTAAGAGGTTGGTGGCTTTTTGGATTGTGATTACCAGGGTAGGCACCTTGTGCTCAAAGACAACCTCATTTCTCGCTTTCCAAATACCCCAACAAATGATTGCTACCAATTTTAGGGCGTTGTCCACTGCTTTAGGAGCAATATTGTCTGTAACTAATTCCCACCAATTTCCCAGGCTTGAAAATCCTTTATCATCTGGGCAGTATCCAAGCGAGCTTAACCTCCAAGTGGCAGTAGCATGGGGACAAAAGAAAATGGCGTGTTCTACCATTTCTTCTACTGAGCAACACAACGGGCATTCAGCTTGATTGATAACCGACCTTTTTTTTCAGGTTCTCTATGGTGGGCAGCCAATTCCTAATCGCTCTCTCTATATACATAGTTGGATCTTTGGAGGCACTTTCAGTCTTTATATGCTCCTCCAGGTTCCTGCTTTAGACTTGATGATTAGTCAGGTTCTTCCTTGCCTGGCTTACCCCCACTTCATAAGGCTATGACATCCTGCCTTTACTATATAGTTTCCAACTTTGTTTGGGAGCCAGGCTATAGTGTCTGTCGTCTTCCTTACAGATAGAGGGATTTTCCTGATGGCTTCCACTTCCATTGGGTTGAAAAGTTTGTTGAGGGTATCAATGCTGCAAGTTCCTCTATCTCTGCCGATCAAATCTCAGACTAGGAAAACATTACAATCCTGCGGTTTAGCCGTAGCAATTTTACAATCTAGCAGGCTAGGCAACCAACCACTTATGATCTCATACTTGAATATCTGGTCCATCTCCAACCACTTAGCCAGCCCCTGCCTTTAACAATTCTCTCCCATATATAATGCTCTTCTACCCCCACGACGATGTTTTCTTCATTGTTGCCTTCATAAGTGATCCCGAAGGAAAATGTAAGTCACACATCAACCTTACCCACAGGTTAGTGGGAAATTTAAGAAGTCGCCAGGCTTGTTTGGCCAACAGCACTTGGTTGAAGGCGTTAAGATCTCTGAAGCCAAGCCCGCCAGACCTAATTGTCAGACACATCTTCCTTCAGTTTCCCCACGTCATCTTGGGCTCTTTATCTTTCTAACCCCTACCAAAATTGGGCTAGCCATTTGTTGATTGTGTCACACACACACTCTCTCTAGCAATTGAAACACAGACATAGTAAATACTGGTATGGAGATGACTACTGATTTAATGAGAACCTTCCTTCCCGCCTGAGTGAGTAACTTCTGCTTCCGTGTTTGGAGGCTTCTTTTGACCATATTCAATATATAATCAACTATCTGGACCTTAGATCTCGCTATTTTAATGGGCAAGCCCAAGTATTTATCGTTGCCTTCTATAAGCCAGTCACACTGCAAATTTCCTCCCTTGAAAAGTTTGCACCATAGCAACGCCTGTTAGTTCAAATAGTGAGGAGTTTGATTCCCTTTAAATAAAATTTCGAATTCGAGTCTTGTGTACGAAGAAAATAGACACTGAGAGAATTTTGTCTCTTTTAATGGGTCTGCCCGACTCAAACTGAATTAGTTAGAGTATAATAAACTTCTAAATACTAAGATTTCAGACCAAAAATAAAAAAAGTTTGCACCATTTCCTTTTCCATACTTGTATTTGCGGATACATGGAAGTGATCGAAATCAGTGGGATGGCCTAACAATAAATAAAACTCTAATGGGATGGTCTAAGAATACAACCCTAAAACAAAATGTAATCAAACGGAAGTAAACAGAACCGAGCCAGCCAAGCTAATTTTGAATTCTTCTAGATAATAATGGAGACAATTAAGTATATCTCAAAAAAAAAAAAAATGGAGACAATTAAGTTGAATAATTGTTGACAGATACTAAATTAATTGTTCCTTTCCTTTCCTTGAATTTTTTTGTAATCCGTCATTCTTTCCCTTGACTTTAAGCACTCTTTTCTTTTACAATAATCGTTCCCTATATACAAGATTCTACAAATATAAATGTACAAGCTAACTATTAATTAGTTACAAATTAAACCAATGTAAGCTGCACAAGAATGGGCACATATAGTTTTGGACTAGAAAGCATTTCTTCCGGTTTGGACCGACTTTGTATTTGTTTAGCGGCCCAGGAAGTGGGGTTACTGCTAATTAATTATATATAGCGCCTATTAATTAAGTCCTGGTCTTGACCAGACTCTATGTACTAGAAAATTAATACGGTGTTTCTTTGACGGGGAACTAAGATGATATTTAATTGATTGCCATAAAAATTGATATCAGATGGAATGAAGAGGCTTAAAATTAGCAAACAGGTGTTTAAGAAATTGTGGTGGCAGTGGCAGAGGAAAACTAACCAGGAAGTGTTGTTAACTTGAGAGGGATTAAAATAATTTTATTCGTTTATTTATCTGTCTATTTATTATTATTAGGTGATACAATTTTTCTGATCTGGACTTTATTATATTAATTAACTACTAGCTAGTTACGTACAATTTTAATTTAGCTCAACGTTGAGAAAGGGAAGACAAAATTGCGTAGCGATTAGCGACATCCACATTCCACACCACCATACACGTAGCGTAGCTCCAACCCACTTGCTAGCTAGCTAGAGACGCGTATTTTCAATTTATTGTGCAACAAAACATCTCACAACTAAGTGTTTTGGTGTTTTCAATTTCTAACTACGTTACATGGCATTACATAGTATTTTATGTAATACTGAAGTGACTTTATAAGTTATTGGATAATATTTAATAATTTATGTTTTTTAAAATTCAATTATTTGACTATTCATATCAATTTCATTCCATTTTAATTTCACTTAAAAATTTTTATTTTATTTTTTAATTTTTTCGAGAATTGGATTTGGGGAGCGGGCTGTTGGAAGTGCTGGGCAGAGACATCGCGGGATCATTTAGGTGAGCTATATTGTTATCAAGTGTAGCTCTTGGGAAGCCGAAGATTACTCAATCAAAATATTGCTATTTCTTAATTGTGTAAAAAGTTAAGTGACTTTATTTAAGTAATTTTAAATTAATATTAAAGTAATATGAATTGTTAGATAATTGAATAAAAAAATTAGATAAATTATTAGATTTTATTGATGAGATTGTATAAATACTTTAAAATTATTTATGTGAAATTATGTAAATAAAATTATCTAGTATTACCTCTTAATTATTATATTTGAGTACAAATACTTCTTGTTATTATTATAGAATTATTCTTACTGATAATAAGCTTTCCTGGAAACCAGCTAATTATAATTCAAAACTTGACTCTAACAAAACAAGGGAAAAAGTAATAAAGGAGACTTATTATGGTTAGGTTATTATGTCTATAATTACTAAACCAACCTCAAAGTTGACCTCTCTCTAATTTATATAACTGAATGAATAATTAGTTTCTTATCAAGTCGACGAGAGAAGTTTGCAGCCCTAAGTAATTAATGGTATCGGAACCTTTCAAGTTAATTAACTGAAAAAACATTCATAAACGAACGCAATTGATCTGTTTGTTTGTGTTAGTTAGATTTCATATCCCAGTTCGTATCCCCCTCTCATATAATATATGTCTGCCTTAATTCATTTGTCATCAAAGTAAATTTAAAACAAAGAAAAAGTAACTGAGATGGCGTTTAGAGTCACACGCATGCACCGGCTCCCTTTCATTTGCCATAGGCTGTGAAAAAATTATTGCAAGCACCCGTGTTTATTTATATATATGTATTTAAGGCGGTGTTCTGCCCGCCACACCCTCCAGCTCTTCTGTATTTTTTTTTCTTTTTTCCTACATTAATTTATTTAGTATTTGATTGATACAATTATATTTTTAAGAAGGTCCCAGAATGTGATGAATGAGAATATGATAAACTAAAGTTTTGACCTAAATCTCACTACAGTATAATATTAGTGTCTAGTTCCCTCCCAAAATTGGAGGATTACACTTGACTGTGAGAAAGTAATTATTAAAGTATGTTAAAATTGAATCAGTTAATTATATAGATAGATATATTGCATTCGTTGGCATCAACTCCTGCAAATGTGATTTTTATTGTACGAGTTATATAAAAGAACATTAGCCAAGTTCATCATTATTGGAATATTGTTGAAAATTGTCAACTTTAATTGGATCTCCATATATGCAATGTTGATGAGTGTATTTTAATTTGACTAATGTTTTAGATTTGTAAGTAATATAATCGAGGCGTCTATGCACTTTGATAATTTTTAACATGTGAAATAATTAGAGTCATTCGTTAATTAATTACCATAGGTAGTGCAAAATTTTGGAGTCTTTTGCGTTCAAAACTGCGAAACAACAGCTATATGTTTGTAAAACTACATATTTATAGCAAATATATGGATACAAAATGTTTGAAAGGATGGGAGATCAGCTGAAGAACTTTAGCAACACCTTTTGTTGGAAAAAGTGAAAGAAAATGAGGAGAAGAAAAAAAATGATGAAAACACGTGAAAAAGTTATCGTATTATTAGTGGAATAAGCAGCTACCAAGAAAGTAAACAAGCAATGATCAGTTAAACAAAAACTTTCTCTTAATTACTTGGATTAATCATAGAAAGAAGAATGGATACGAAAGTTGATACAAATTAAATTGTCCTCTCTTCCATTTCTCTCAAACTTGGTGAAAATTTTTTAAAAAAAAGTACAAAAAATTTACTTTTTGACAATTAATAACTCATATTTTCCTTTGGCGCCTTTTTTAATCATAAAAATTAAATTTATTAAAGTAGTAATTGTGAATTATTGATCCACGCACATTATTTTGTCTCTTTTTTTAAAAATTATTTAGTAATTAAACAATCTAAAGTAACTTTGTCCTTGTTTTCTTTCTTGAATTTGATTCCCGTATTTTATAATCAAACTTATATAAAATATTAGGAAGAGGAAATAAGGGCATGATAATTAACATTTAAAAAAAAAAAGGACGAGTTAAACGAGGGTTTGATAAAAGCATATCTAAGGGAGGAAGGGAAAGGATGGTAAAACTTATGATGATATTGATTACAAGGAAGTAACTGAAGATCATGACAATAAATTGTTTAAGGTTAAAAGTTTTTTTTTTTTTTTTTTAACTAAAGAAGGTGAAGATGGTAAATGTTGTAAATGTTTATTATTAAAAAAAATTTGTATAAATATATAATAATAAATATAAAATTTACATATAAAAATTTAGACTAAATAAAACTTAATTGACCTTCTGATTTCTAAATTTAATTTACAGGTACAATGCATATTTTTTATTAAAAAAAAAAAAATCTTCTGACGAGCAGAAAATCTAGTGGAGAGAGGGAGAGATAGAGAGAGAGTGTGGAGGAGGAGAAATTGGAATGGCTACGGTGTATACAACAAAATATAAATATAATTAATTTATTAATTATATAATGGTAGTTTAAGTGCAGTGCAGTGAACCTTTTGTCGTGTAGTAGAAACATGGCGACAAGATGTGTTGTAGAGGCAGCGTTTACGTTATTATTAGAAGAAAAGAGAGAGGAGGACCCACCGACCCAAGACTAGGAGGACAGACTTTTCCTTTCTTTTTTTTCTTTTTTTTTCTTTCTCGTTTCAAAAAAAAAGTAAAAAATTATTTATGTGTATAATAATAAATATAAAATTAATATATAAAGATTTAAATGTTTTTTTTTTTGACATGAAGATTTAAATGATTGAATCATGTCAAAAATGTTAAATTTTAAAAAAAAATTATTATATTATCAACATATAACATATTTTTTACGCGTATCTTAAAAAAAGAAACTTAATATGTTGTAATATTTATTTATTAATTTTAAAGTAAAAGGAGGCAGGGCCCCACGCCTACCTCTTACGTATGGTTATTTAAATTTAAATTTATTTTAAGTAAAGGTAAATTTTATTTAACAATAAGAGGAACTACAAGACTCATAGTAAGCAAGCCCAAAAGAGAAGTCCGTGCCTAAACAATGGAGAGTGTAGAAGAGAGAGAATACAGCCTAACAGGCCCAACCAAGCAAACCAAACAAGAACCAGCACCCCTAGAAACCCTAGGCGACGGTGGCCTGCGTCGAGCGAAGTCCAGCGAAGAGGAGACGGCTCCGACACCGAAAGTAACCAGGCACTGGAAGGATGGAGAGGGAAAATTGGCCCCCATGGCCTCAACGCGCCTACGAAATGCTGAGATTGGCCTCACCAGATGGCAGCTATAAACAAGAGCTTGGCGAGTGTAATTCTCCCCCAAAGCCTCAATTGTCGAACACCAACTCTCCGTCATCCAAACGGCAACTATACACAGCCCGCCGAGGTCAAAAAAAGGCGAAACCCCCACACCCGCGCTTAACCGGAGCTAAACGGGGGAAAGAGAGGTGAAGCCACCCAAAAAAACTAGAGCCACTGAAGATGAGAAACCTTGAGGCGTAGAAATCCCCCCAAAAAACGCCCACGAGAGTAGACGAGGAAAACGAATCGAGGACCAAAGGCACAAAAGAGCAACACACAAACACCATGATCGAGCAAAATGCACGAAATTGTTCGATGGAAGACAAGCAAGACTCCGACGCACGATAGGCCAATAGGCGCACGATGGGCACAGGGAATAATGTACTTATATATATATATATTTGTGTTTGTATTTAAATTTGAATTTTTTTTAAAAAAAAAAGAAACAACAGAATTATTGATGGAAATTTGGAGAGGCAAGGTAAGTGTGTAAATGTGAAAATAATGTACGTTACGTACCACCACTAGTATTCCTGTTTTCTACTACTGATTTTGTTGTGTTGTGTTGTGTTGCGTAGGGTTAGGTATGGGATACGACAGCTGACATAACATATAACTCTCTAATTTTTTTGTTTGAGAAAAAATTTGTCTATGGTAAATATATTAATTATTATAATTATTAATTAAAAAATTTATGGGACTTTTATTTAATTATTTTTATAAAAAATTTATCACTTAAATATTATTAAATTTATATAATTTTTTATATTTAATTTTAATATTAATAAATTTAAAATTTAACATTATACTTTTTATATAAATCTTCCTAATTTTTAGGAACGAGCAACTGCAAAAAAATTCAGACCCGAAACAAAAAAATAAAATTACCACTTCTAATAACAATTATATGTCCATTTTCAATCTCCCATCTTCATCAACTTCGCTGACCTTTTTTTTTTTTAATTTCTTTCTCATCTCCTTTTTTTTCTTTTTTGTTTACTCTCTCTCTCTCTTTATGTATAATATAATGTGTACACACGCAGTTATTATATATATATATATATATATATATATATATACACACACGATTATTACTGCTTTGTCCCTGCATTGCAAAAGACTACTTCATCTAAAAATATACGGGTAGCCTTAATAATTTATACGTAACTTTCGTCCAAAAAAAAAGGTAATATATAACTTTAACTTTGTCTAATTTGTCGCATCTTTCCTTTACATTTATTATTATTATTATTATAATGATAATAATTGATTTCATTTTTAGGCATAAGAGGAGACGAAATCTCTATTGGGCGCAAGGTTCACAGAGGATTTTTTTTGTGATAATCACCTCACACTTGGGAACAATGTTAACCACCCATCAAAGATAAAATTAAATAGAAAGTTAAAGTAAAATAAAAAAGTAGAGTAAAAATAAAAATTGTAATCCAAAATATACAGAACTATTTTCGGTAATTTTAGCTTTTAATTAATATGACCATTTTACAGAAAACAATATATATATATATCTTTTTTACACCACAAATAATATATATGTCTCGACAATAATTATTAAATAAATGCATTAAATAATGTTATAAAGAAAATATTATATTAAATAATTGATTTTTTTTTTCTCAGGGATAAGTGGCTGATAATAGGCAGGGGGGATGAATCCCAGTGTTAAAAAAAGGACAACAAAAATTGCTTTTTTTCGTGACATCCCAATTAAAAAAAAAAAAAGAAGAAAGAAAGAAGGAAAGAAGCAGGGAGAAGAGAAGAGAAGAGAACCCGATGCTCTTTCATTTGTGTGATGTGTAAGTGGGTGGTTCTCCTCTTTTTTCCTCTCTCTCTCTCTCTCTCTCTCTCTCTCTCTCTCTTCTTCTCAATCTCTCTCACACACACCCCCGCCCCAAAAAAGAGACCCACACAGACATGCCCTCTCTCTCTCTGTCTCTCTCTCTGTATCTCTCTCTTCTCCAGTTTTCTCTCTTTTTTCTTTTTCTTTTTCTTTTTTAATTTTTATCTAAGTAGGGAAGCAGAGCTCATTTCTTCCCTATTTCTCTCAGTCCAAAAAAATCCCATCTCAGGTCTGTTAACTGTGTAGATGTTTTAATCTTTGCTCCTCAATTCTTTTGAGTTTTGCCCTCTTCTTCTTCTTCTTCTTCTTCTTCTTCTTCTTCGCCTCCCCTAATTGCTAGCTTTCCCTTATTTTCTGTTATATGTTAGATATTGTTACTAGATTGGATGTTCAAGATTAAAGATCTGTTTTTTTAAAGGCTGAAACTTGGCATGGTTTTACCATCCATAATCCATCTCTTTTGCCTCTCTCTCTCTCTCTCTCTCTCCCTTTGACTAGAGATTTCTTCTTTTCTTGCTTAATTCGTCCTCAATATGTATGTATGTGTGTGTGGACTTTCAAAGTCTTTTAAGTTATATATATATTAGTATGCATATGCGCGATTTTTCTTCCTTAGCTGCTTTCAAACTTTCAAGCAAAAAGACACAAGAGATCTGGTCTCTGGTCTTGGATTCATACTCTTGGATTTTGTTTTTCAGTTTACTTCAGTTCCGTTCTACGGTACTGTTCACCTCACTTACCAACCATCTCATACCATCACCTCCAGCCACATATATGATTCCTCCTTTTTTTTTCTCCTGTTTTTTTTTTTTTGAAGAAAAAAAAGATTTGATCTTTGAAGTAGTAGTATGGTAGCAGCTGGCCGACGATGATGCCTGAAAGAAAGACTCAATTTTGAGGAGCACACCTTTCTTCTTTCTTTCTTCCTTTCTTTCTATCTGGGTATGCAAACAGTAGATACCCCACATAAAATAACGCTTACCCTCGAAACCCCTTCAAAGAGTGTCACAATCATCTATGCTTCTGCCTGGTGGGATTTTCTCCCTTTTAGTTAATTTGGTGCTTTGCTTGATCAAATCAAAACACCCTAGACTCTTCGGCTTCACTGCCTCTTCTCTCTTACATAAAATAACGTTATTTTGGGAGACTTCTAGAATGTGCTGGCCTTTCTATGCACTTCTTCTTCTTCTGGATCTTCTTCCAACTCCTCGATCTCATTATTTTACAATTTTCTGTGTCTTTTGCAGGCTGATGGGATAAAGATCGGTGCTTTGATCTAAATTATTGAACTTCTTGTTGCGGGGCTGGACTGCAGGAGCCTTGAAATTTTGGGGGTTTGGGGGGCGCAGGTGACTGGTGTTACCTAGAAAGAGCAATTTTTGGTGGTGGGGTTTGATTGATTGAAGCAAAAAAGAAAGAGAAAGGGAGCTAATTAAGACAGAAAGAGAGAAGACTGCGAGGCCTCCTCCTGTTTTAGTCTTTATATATAATATATATATACATATATATGCTGAAGACTAGGAAATCAAAGATAAGGCGCAGTGGAAGTGGTGGTGGTGGTATCAGTAGGACTACTAGTAGTAGAAGTAGTAGTAGTTGTGGAGAGAAACTTGTGACTGTTGCAGAAAACAGCACAAGAGCAAGAAGAGAGAAGCTGCTTAGCATCAGATGTTATCCGTTGAAAACCCTCCACCAGATCCCCCATGTTCTTCTCTCAGGTTTCCACAAGTGAATAGTAGTGGTAGTGATGAGATTGAGAGGGCTTCTTCTTCTCCTTCTCCTTCTACTAAGCTTCCCTTGTCACAGCCGCTGCCAGAGGTAGTCGTAGATCTGCCAAACCCACTTCATCATCCACTTCAATTTGGTCATCTTACCAATTTCTCCATCAGGTAAAAAAAAAATTTCAGACCAAAAGGTCGCTTTCATTTTTTAACTATTTCTCTCCCTTTGAGTTGGAGGAGGTGGCCGTAATATGAACAGTAGCAGTGCGTTGATTTTTGTCCTGGCCTGCCCGCTCCTCCTCTGATTGCTTCGCTATCTAAGGACTAAGGCCAAGCAGCTAACTTCCATCTCTTTCTTTCTTTCTCCGTTTCTCATGGCGTCATCCGGGGTTTGTTTACAATCATTTGTTGGGTCAGATTACAGATCCGGAGTTACATATATATGCACACATACACACGCATACATATATATATGTATGTTGGCTTCGCTGCTTTGTGGCTCACAGCTGCCTTTCATTTCTCAGCTGTCCGCTTCTTGGGTTGATTTTCGTGATCTTTGTTAAAACAAGTAATTGAAAAAAAAATAAAAATCAGTCGCTCCAAATTTGTTGGTGGGTGATTCTTGTTATTTCATGTCCCCTTCCGTGCAATTCCTCCTGCCATCGGTGTTAGCAGCTCCTTGACTTCTTGGATTTGCAGGGTCTGGTGTTCCCCTCACTGTTGGTTGGGTTGGGTTTCACTCTCATGAAATAAATCATTTGCGATAGTGGTTCCTTCCCTTAATTGAATTCCGAGTTGTTTATTAAATAAATGATTTCAGTTTCAGTTTCCGCAACTTCATTCATCATAATATATTTGCAAAGATGCCAACCTAATGGGGTTTCTTGTTTTTTTTTTGGCGTGTACTGCAGAGATTATGTTCATTCGGCCAGGGACAAAGATATCAAAGGAAATTGGCCTTTTTCTCAGAAAAATCTGCAACTTTGTTTCAAATATGGCGTGAAGGATGTGTTGCCACCGTTTCAGCATCTTCACACCCTAAGAAATAATCAGTCGTTAAAGCCATCATGTGCAGTTGAAACTTGTTCCCTTGAGAAGCAACTAGACAGCAATTTCAATAAGGAGCCTCCAACGCCAGAGGGTCGTGTGGTATTAGGTTCATCTGAGGATGTTCACTTCAACAAAAAATTAGTAGAACCTTGCACGGACATAACTTCATGTAGATCGGCTGATGAAAAGGATTTCCCATCCACAACAACGACTGTATCACAATCGGAGATAGAGTCAGTTCGTGATACTGATAACAGGCAATCTAGCTCGCCTTTGGACACTGAGACTTTGTTGAAAGCTGAAGCTGGGGGTCCTCCAGTGACCCGTAAGGCTGAAAGCAACTCTCGGCCAACGGCATCCGGTAAAAAGTGCAGGCTGATAGTGAAATTTGGTGGCAATTGTGATCGTGCCTCGACAGAAGACATTGCTTCATACTGTACTACAGTGTCAGAAACAATGGCTTCCAAAGTTTGCCCTGTTTGCAAAACTTTCTCATCCTCATCTAACACCACCCTGAACGCTCACATTGATCAGTGCCTTTCCGTGGAGTCAACACCCAAGTGGACTGCTAATTCTAAGCTCACCAGACATAGAATCAAGCCCAAGAAGACGAGATTGATGGTGGATATTTATGCTACAGCTCAACCGTGCACGTTAGAAGAGCTTGATCGAAGAAATGGCACAAGCTGGGCCACGGGTTCAACATCGCCTACTCTGGGGAATCAGACCCTTGGAACCTCCAGTGAAGAGAGAAAACATAATGTGTCTCCAATACATCCTGAGAACGTTGGTGACGTAGGTTCGGTGTATATTGATGCAGATGGCACCAAAGTTAGGATCTTATCCAAGTCTAGTGATGCAGCACCACCTACAAAAGTAGCGAGGGATCTTGGAGCAAGGAAATCTTTTAAAGGAGGCAAAGTAAGCAAACACGTCTTAAAGAAAAAGAAGAAACATCTTGCTCAAAAACATCAGAAATATTTGAAACTTGCTCGTCAAAGCAAAAAGATTTTCTCCCACAGTCACAAGAATGCCCATGGTTCTGAGGTACTGCTCTCTTGCATTTCACATATCTTTTCCCTTCATCATTTAAGTATTTCTTTGTTCAATGCTCCCATATCCAATTTCTGCACTTTTTTGTTGTTATTTTCACGAGCCAATTGCCGTATTTTTCAAAACATGGTGGACCGCCTCTTTTTTTTTTAAATGTTTTCAGTTTTAAGGTCACTGGGGAGTTAAACATTTTGGATAGCGTTTGATCCAGTGTTAGTGTTCACTTCTTGAGAATGCATTTTGTGCTTTCAAATATTAGTTTCCAAAGCATCCTCGTTGAAAATTTTGTAGCATGTATTCAGCTGCGTAAATTGCCTTAAACAGATTTCTGGAAATGAAGGAGATAATGGAGAGGGAAAGAGTTGCAAGAAAGAACACATGGTAAAGCGAAAAAAACATAGTGATTCTGGGACCTTAAGGCCGTGGGTTTGTTCCAAACGAAGAGCTTTTACAAAGAAGATGGTCAGTAATGAAGGCCATCAGCCCATGATATGCACATGGCATTCGCCTCAAGACTTGATAGTTGAGAATGACCAGTGTTGTTCGGGTTATTCTCATGCAGAGGAGAATCGTGTTCAGAAATATACAATTCTTCCTTCTTCTGGAAATAATGAGAGGATGGAGAAGCTATTTCATAAAGTCGTAGCTAGTGACAAAAGAGATAAGTCTCCTGGTAGAAAAAGAGTGGGAAATCTTTCTCTGGGAGCTAAAATCACTGACAATGTGGTTATCTCTGGCCCTCCAACAAAAAAATGTGCCGATCAGTTGAGAAAAGATGTCACGTCCATTGATGATAGTTGTTTAGCAACCCAGAAGATGGTTGGTATCCGGGAAGATGAGACAAATAATTCTAATATTTCTCCCACTGCTTGTTCAAAATCATCTTGGAATTCTCGTGCAATTGCAACTAAACCAGTGAGACTCCCATCTTCTGGAAAAAACTTGATGTCTGCGAGCAGGCAATCTACTGTGGCCAGGAGCAGTCTTTTTAAAATTAAGAGACGGTTGGATCTTAAGAAGTCTATGGTGCATTCCGTGACAGAAAGAGATGAAATGGAACTGCCTTTGGATTCTGAGGTAGATCAACAGTATGCTTTGATGCATGGCAACACTGAAAAGCAAATAGGAAGAGAGGAAATGTCTGGGAATGTATATCTTGGGGGAAGCTCTTTCCCAGAAACCGAGGAGGAAAGAGGATTGGTTTCTACTTCTCATAGCATGGAAGCCTTGGCTTTGACGAGCTCGAAGTATACTCCTTATTGTGATCATGATGAGAGGCTAAATGTGTATTCTACAGTAAGAGCTGGTGATGATTTTCAACTGAGAGCTGATTGCTTAGAACCTTGTGGAAAAGATGTTGGAATCCATGTGGAGGGTATTGACATTGAACCATCTTTGAAGTCCTTTGCTGGGAGGAGCACCACTAGTCTGAATGCATCTGTGGATAACAAATTTTACAAGCTGAGTGATTCTTCAAAGGCTCCAGACAATTCTCTTCTCTCTATTGAAGAATACAGACAGTTTCTATGTGGAGTGGAAGCACCCTCCAGTACAACTGAGCCAGATTTTGTCCATGACCAGGATGTGTCTTCTGCTGATGAAGTTAACAATAGAATGATGGAGCAAAATGCTGACTTGGGGGTGGAATTGGGTGCTGAAGTTGGTCGAGTAAATCCATTTCTTGACGTTGATCCAATACCTATTCCGGGACCGCCGGGGTCATTTCTGCCAAGTCCCCGGGACATGAGATCAGAAGATTTCCAAGGGAACTCATCATTGACCACAAGTCGTGTCCAGTCTTCTCCAGATCAACATGACACGGTTGATGGAGATTCATCAGATTCTCCTATATCAGCCGCATCTACTGTCTCTAACTCTACTGCTGGCAGAACCACTGTTAAATTCTCTGAACCATTATCATCTGTTGTACCATATGCCAATCAAGACAAGATTAGATCAGGCTTAACAGCCACTAGAATTGAACTTTTTGTGGAAGATGCTGGTGCAGCTTCACAGGCAACAATTAGAGGGGTGGAAAGAAGTCAGCATGCTCTGAAAGTTGATGGGTTTGCTATTGAAAGGGGATTCTTGGGTTTTAATAGTGATCAGCCATGTTGTTGTCAAAGGAAAGAGAGATTTTCTCAGGATATTTCCTTACATAATCAAGAATCGCAACTATTGAGGCGTCGGAGAACAGTTCCTGCAACAGAAAAGCAAATGACATGCATCTCTGAACCAAGGCTTACTAATGCAAATATGAGGCCTGAATTTGTTCCTCTGGGCAGTTGGTCAATGACAGGATCTGCAAAGGGAGTTCTCTCTCTTATTAAGCCCCCTGAAAGTTCCACTTCCGTCAAGGACCCTCCTGGTGATGAAATGAGGTTTTTAGCTCGTACTGATTGTGGTTCGGCAAGTCCATCTGCTTCCAATCCTATACTCAGGCTGATGGGGAAGAACTTAATGGTGGTCAACAAAGATGAGGATGCATCCACGCCACACAGGCAGGTTCAACCTCAGACCCAGAATGTCCAGAAAACTTCTCAGTTGCCAACACTTTCTGCTATTTGTCCTGGCAATATCCCAAAGCAGGATCCATTTGTCTTTCATCATATGATCCCTCGAGGTTCGGTCATCTCCAGTCAGGATTCACATAGCATGATGGATCAGTGTCCTGAAGTCGGGTTGTCAAGTGGTTTTAGAAGCTACTCTGACTGGAAGTTACCACAAGCACCTGTTCGACTGCCAGCAGTAATGTTCGGAGACCAGGGTTCTGGTGGAGGTTTCTCGACATTGGAGCCTTACGAGTACAAAGTTGATCATAGTTTTCCAGGTCGAGAGGGTATGCTCAAGAACAGACCAAATGCACCCTCATCATATGCCACGGAGAAAAATAAAGCAACTCCTGACAGCCGACGCAAACTTTCAGTTTCAACTGTCCCTCGTGTGAAAGAAATTGTTGATACTGATGATGTGCATGAAGGTGAAAACTTTCTGGCCAGTGATGTTGCGAGATATGGTGAAGGCTGGAGGGAGAGCCAGGTAGTGTCATCTGCTATCTCGATTCCAACAGTACCAAATCATAGTGGAAATAGTTTGCGTCCCTTTTCATTTTATGAGTCACAAGACCATGCCTGCCTTAATGAATCTCCAGTCATGCCCAATGCCAACTTTGATGCAACCTCTACCGGTCTAGCTAATGCAAGTCCTATCACATGGGTTTGTACTTTAGAAGGTCCTGGGGTTCCGCATCGGAGTCCCTTTGCATCTGCATCGTCCTCAGCCAGTCATCTAAGGTCAACAGCACTTCACTATCCTCCGAGCTATTCATAGAAAACCTGTCGCATATGCTTGGATGGAAATGGTTGTGCATCTAGCAGATTTCGCACACACCAAAACCTAGTACTTGACCTGATCTTCTCCAATAGGCAAGCAGTTGCATACACTTTGGGGATAAAACATGACACTACAGCTCAAATAATGGCAGTTTGATGAAAGACAGCCCTATATAAGTTTAGCTGACAACAACTCTGACTATGCTTGTATTTATATCTAATGTAGTGAATGCTGAGTCCCATCTTATGCAGTTTTTTTTAGCCTTAATTATGCTTAGGCTATCTCGAAGCTTCCCAAAGACTAGAGTACCAATCAATCTGTAAGCTTATCTTTGAATAATGCTTGACAAAGGGACCTTGGGTAGAAGAAAATGATGTCCAATGTTCCTGCAGTGAAATTCTCACCTTTGTCTTGAAACGCTTGCTTTCCTTTCGTTTTGTATTTACTGCACTAATCATATGCTAGAGCCATGACCATGCATTTGACACCCAAACTAAAATGTTCAGTACTATTTTGGTGTTGGGTCTTTTTTACTCATGGTTTAGTTTTGCATAGCTTAAGGTTTTAGATGAACGAATTGTTGGCCACACCATAATGTTTGTTATTCCCTTTGTATTAGCTTTTCCAAACAACATAGAAGTTACAAGCCATATCTGGCCGCATTATTGACCCACTTTTTTTTTTCTTGGATTTGTAAAGATCGCCTCTCTTGGGATGAAAATCTTTCCAATAGTACTAAATTATATGTGGGGATATAGAATGCTAAGCAATTAACCAATTAGTTGAATAATTAATTACTCTTCTCGTGTAGCTGTGTAGCTGTACGTAGTAATAATCAAGTAATCATGGGTTTACATCGGATTCATAGTACCTATCATTTTTATTTTTATTTTTTATGAGTATAATTTTTTTATTATTTTATATCATATAAATTTATTTTTTATTTTTTTAATTTTAAGTAGACCTTATTTATTATGTGAGGTAAGCTTATTTATTATGTGAGGTAAGATTATGAGTAAGTTATATTTATAAAAAAAAGTTAAATTAAAAATTCTTAAAATATAAATTAAGTCAGTCTAGCTAGCCAAACAATAATATGATGTAGGTGTGTGAGGGGCAAAGGAGAGATTCCTGATCTAATTATGGTAAGTCATTAATTTCATGATGCATGTATATGTGCATGCATGTAGAGTTGAAAGCCGTGGAGAATTGACTCCGAAGCAGCAAAGTTGCCACATCGAGAATTACAATTATGTAATCTCATCATCACCTTAAAAATAATGTCAAAAAAAAAATTATCACCTTTAAAACTTAGAACTATTAGTTAGGCAGGTGCTGAACCTATAGACAATTGGACGTAATATTTGCCTGCCTGCTAGCTATATGAATCAGCATGCACGAAGGATGTATTTATAATCCCATCCTGACAAAGATGTTAAGCGATCATCATTACATTATCAATGTATGTATTATATGGATATATATAAGCTTGCGATGATCGGCAGACTCCATGAATTGCGCAAAAGGGAAGATGTCAAGACGGCATGCAATGCCTTTGCTAGGCAGGAACAGCTAGCCGGATTACATGGATTAGTGAATGATGCATATGGCATGGTCCACACACACACACACACACACACACACACACACATATATATATATATATGATGATTAAATTAAGATGGCAGAAGGGCTGTATGTACGTATGGTTTATAGGCATGAAGAACGAGTTGGTAGGACCCATTTCAAGCCAGGAATGATGAGGGAGAGGGAAGGGTCTCCCGGCGGCGTACCGCCAGGGGGGACGGCGGGTTGGGACCTGGGGGCCGTCTGGGGGAAAGTGTTAAAAAATTGGGATTTATATACAAATCTAATACTAATTTTAATTAAAATAATAAATTTAATATTAATGTTAAAAAGTAATAAATTTAATATCAATTTTTTATATGGTAATAAATTTAGTATATTATAAAATTTTTTAAATAAAATTTATTTATTTAAATGATATGATATTAACTTATATGGTTATCATATTATAAAAATAGATATATTTTTATAAATCTGTCATTAAAACTAATATATTTTAGTTATATAAAATCATTACGTATTAGATTTGTTGTCATATGTAAAATTAATGTTAAATTTGTGACTTTTTAAAATTAGTGTTAAATTTATTATTTTAAATAAAATTAGTGCTAAATTTGTATATTAATTCTAAAAATTATTTTTATCTTTACGTATTATACATCTTTAGAGAGAGAGAGAGAGGGGGGGGGAGAAAGAGAAGGATATGGATAAGTGACAGAAAGCCTGCGTCTCAATTTGTGGCACTTAATAAAATTGAATCAATCAATGAGCTGTCTCTTGTGTTTATTTTTGCTGATTTAAATTGGGTACTAATTAATCGTAATTGATCCGTTAATATCATCATGTGGTAGAAACAAAGGCGGTCTTTGATGATGGTTATATAATATACCGTTTGTTATATATTAAGATGCGAAGAAAGAATATTGATGAAGAAGACTACTCACTGAAGACACAACTAGTTAAATTTGTGAAGTGAAGCTCTGAATTAAGGAGAAGGCAACAACAACACTCCTTGAAATTGAAGACGAAATGTAGCCGTTATGTTTGTTATATATATAACCTAACAGTAACAAGAGAATGCAACAAACTTTACAACTTTCGAAGGGTACCCCCCCACTCCGCCGGGGGGCAACATACCAGAACAGACCAAGTTAATGTTTGGTGGGTCGGAGGTGAGAGAGAGAGAGAGAGAGAGAGAGTGGTCAAAGCTCATCAAAAGGGGCACTAGTTAAAATTAACAAGAAGAAGACAAGAAGACAGAACAACACATGATGATGATGGAATTGATTTTGGGATCGGTCAAAACGAGTGAATGACGCCCTTTCAGGTTTATAGACAATTGGCTTTGCTTTCTTCGTTTTCTTTTGTTAATAGATCCATATTACAGACTTACATGTACATGCACTTTGCCAGTTTCCTTCCTGCAGGCAGGCAGACGTTCTTTTCAGGGGCAATTGCTAGTTACAAAGCATTTACGTGCTCCACCTTCCACCCGAAAACCAAATAAATAAATCGATCCCACCAATTCAATCTCTTTGAATTCTTTTAATCTTAATAATAAATGCGAAACTGGAGCAAGAGCAAGAACCATCAATCTTATTAAAGTTTTCATTTTGTTCTTTGTATGATTTTCTTTTTCTCAAGGAAGACGGGTGGGATTGATCGGGCGACTGAACATGGGAAGTTAGGTGCACTTTGCACGGTGAAAGCAATTTTCTTCTTTTTAAGGGCCTTTTTCTTTTGGGTTTTTCTAATTTTCTTCAAAAAGAGGGAGGGAGAGAAAGTAGCCTAACTAATGCTTTCGTTGCTGCATCCCATGTGGGCCATGCCATCATTTGTCTGTCCCTCCCCTAATGCAAATGTAATTACTTTTTGACTTTACAACGTTTCTGCCTGCCTGCCTGCCTGCCTGAGTGCCTTCCATTCCATTCTTAAAAGGACAAATGTTATGTTACATCCCAATTATTTATTATTTTTTTAAATTAAAGGTGGTTGTTATTTTTTTAATTTATTTTTTTATATGATCTTTAAACATATAAATTATTTTATATTTTAAATAAATTTTATTTATTATATATTCAGTAAATATTTATAAACGTACAAAATTTTATTTATTTAATATTTATATTATAATAATTATTTTATTTTATATAATTATAATAATATAATGTATAGTGAAACTAATTTATAGTTTTTTATTATAGTTAAGTAAATTTATTAATTATTGTAGTATAAACACAGTGTGAATAATTTTTTTATATATTCATGTAATGAAATCCTTAAAAGAAAATTATGTAGTTATGTAATGATAAACATATATCTAAATTATTATATAGTAAAAAATATATTAAACTTAAAAATAAATAAATAAATTATTAAATTAACTATATAATACATATTAATTAAGTGATTATGTAGTGATGTTCATATTTAAGTTTATGAGTAAATTATATAAAAAAAATTAAAATTAAAAATCTCCTTTAAATAAAAAAAAAAAAGACTACAACAAGTGTTTCCAACCCCGCCAAGACGAGGCGGCAAGCTAAATATCTATATTCCTTAATTAATTAAGACCGATGCCAACCTTGACCGACCTTTTAATTTGGTTTTAAGTAATAAAGTTTTTTATTTAGGAAAAAACTTGATGTTCTATTTTGATAGAATAAAAATAATAATAAAATGATATAAATTGTTGGATAATTAAATTTATAATATATATATAAATTGTGAGGTTGTTGAATAATATTATAAGTAATTACTTATTATTATTTATTTAAAATTATGGCCTGTTACTCTTTTATTTGTACTAAATTCAATTAACATCCCACGCCCACTGGAGACGTTTTGGAAACTTAAAGGGTCACGCGGACTTGAGTTTTGTGCATGGGAAGAAAAGAAAGCCAAACTTATTAGAAGATGTTGATCTCCTCGGATTTTTTGAATGGATTTGGATTGAGGAGGAGGAGCCTTTTGCATTTGCAATGAATGAGTTAAGGACTGACAATACATAATTGACAATTGCCTGCGACCCGACTGTTTTGAAAAGCAAATGGCCGCATCTGTTTGTGATTGCGATGAATAAAACGAGATTGTTTGCTTGTTGCCTTCAGGATCTTCTATTGTCGTGAGCCAGTAGATTGATTGATTGATGCCCCGCTCACATGATGAATTACTGCACTCTGTGGAGCTGTGATTTTCCGTTCCAACCTTCATCAGATTCGGAGACGAGTCTTATTCACTATCCTCAACTACCCTTTTCCTTCCCTTGTTGTTGCTGGCTGGTTGAAAGTCCTTTTTTCTCAGTCACCCTAGCTTTGATAATTCGCTTTGGTCAAAAATGTTTGTTCTTCCATCAGCATCATCCATTTTCGATTCCATGCTTTCAATCCAGAGAACTTACTTGCCAGGAAAATTGGTCTGCATCATAGACGCATAAAGAAATGGGTAAACTTGCCAAAATAATGGCCTTTGATGGAGTTGTTTTGTGCCAAGTGTAACTACTAGATTGTCAGCAATCTCGTGGTTATATTTCTAACTAACATGATTACAAACGTCAAGGCAAAACTGAGTTCCCCCGTCCAATACAAGGACTGATTCTTTAATTTTTCTTTTTTTCTTTTTTTTATAGATGACAGAGAACAAAATCCATCATATTTTGCTTCTCATCCTCACTAGTTTTGCGAGGGTTTCTTGGGCAGCCAAGGTAAGAGCGTGGTTGTGGCCAAGCATGACAGTTCGGATGCTTATACAAGTCCTGCATAAATCTTCCCCGCTATCAAAATGCCCACCTCGCAGCAACAGCTTCGCTCTAGTCTCCAGCAAAATGGCCTTCAACAACGTCACGTCTTGCCACACATACTCATCCACCCTGTAATGTCCTTGTATTTTCTTCTTCCAACACAGTGACTCGTGGCACCAGTCTTGTATTTGCGACACAAATGACTTCTCTACTTCCTCCAGCACGTTAGTGCACACCTTCAGAAGCTCCAATGCTGAATTGCACCTCGAGAATGTCATGAAGGCTCTGATTGCCAGTGGTAGAGCCGTCTTCTTTATGTACAAAACCATATCGACTGCCTTTAGTTGGACAAGCGGGGGTTCGGATTTGAATCCAAACACAAGGAATGCTGAAGCCCATAGATGGTCCGAATTGATCAGTGGATTAGCAATTTGCCTTACTCCCTGGACTGAGGCCTTTGCAGCTGACAAGCCTGCCCTTCTTCTTGCGAAAACTTGAGTTATAGGGTGGAACTGAATCCAACATCCCGGCTGTCTGTTAGCTCTTCGCGCTAGTCCTAGTTTAACGAGAAGAGCAGCTGATTCTTCTTCGCTTTGGGATGCAAATCCACAACCCGAGCAGCAAGCAAATGCAAGACTCAAACACTTGGTCCATTTTCGAAATCTGCTGCCAAGGATGGGAACATTCTTAGCTGCCGTTGCCAGCAAAATTGCGGAAATCGGTGCTGGGGCAAACCAAGCGCCAACAAGAAGCATTATTGAGGCAAGATGGTTCTTTGTCCCGCTGGTTTGCTGCAAGACAACAAGACAAAAGCGTAGAAGCTTCATAAGAAAAGGGTTGTTCTTGCAGTACTGCTCATCTGTTACACTCACAAAGGAGTAGCCAGAGCCATCTTCAACGGGAACTTGATTTACAGATTGAAAGAGTGCAGACGGGGAAATCGCTAGCTCAGAAAGAAGTGACCCCACCACCCACAAGCCAAAGCTTGACCTTTCCAACTTTTCATCAAATCTCCGAAGAAACTCCAGCTCCTCCCCGTGGTAATCTTTTTTCCTTCTTCCTCTCATTAAAACCATTGCATCAGGCAGTGACAGTGGTGGCAACTGCATTATGTCAAAGTTCATCACCTTGGATAGTCTGGTCGTGATGATCACATGGGACCCACCAGTGTTCCTTGGAATCAAATCATGTAGATCCTTCCCTTCCCACCATTCTCTTTCCGTTTCAAGATTGTCTATAATGAGCAGATACGGCATGTCCCGAAACAACTCTCTTTTGACTCTCTTGAATGCTTCGAATTCTTGCTCTTCAAAGCTCCGAATTCTCCCTCTTTCCTTCTCAGAATCGGCGCTCACATCCAAGCCCAAATTGAGGGACAAATTTAGTATGTTCTGCCTGAAATATCGAGCTTCCCCTCCAACCCACATAACCATTCTATATCTCTGGGAATACCTATATGCAAACTCAAGAGCAAGCTCCGTCTTTCCAATGCCTGCAACACCATTTATGCAGAACACATTGCTACCAGGACTCCTGTAATAGCCACTCTTTAGTTTCTTGCATTTTGCTCTTTTCATTGAACTCCGTCCCCCGACAACTGGTTCCACCCACGCCTCTAATGTTGGTTCTTTGCAATTCCCACCCAACTCCAAACTAATAAATCTCCCTCCTCTGGTGCTACTAGCCGTCTCGCTTTCCTCGTCTGCAAGGCCCTCGGATTGCCCACTTGCTTCTCCTCCTCCTCCTCCTCCTTTAGTAACTGGCATACAACAGTAGTCCTCTTCAACATGATCCCCGCATCCGAACAGAGCAGTTTCAATCTCCATGAGCTCCTTCTCCCTTCCCACAAAAAATCTGTTTCTTGAAAATGGAAGCTCCTCAAACCCTTCCATAATGTCTTTCTCTGCCACACTCTTTCGCCCAAGCTTGGCCTTTAATATCCCTGCAGCTTTGGCTACACAGTTCCTCCAGTTTCCCCCATCGGCTTCCAGCTTGAACTCATGAAACTTGATTAGTCCATCAATCGCTTCTTTACACGCCTTATCAATGGAATTGCAATTGAGAAGACCTGTGATCTCGGCAGGCCCTGTGTCAAAGAAGAGTGGAATCAAGTTCTTCTTTTGAGCAAAGAATCTGATTTCCTCCAAGCTCGGATGGTTTATAAAGCTAGAACTTGTCACAACCACAAGTCCATAGGCCACCGAACAGATAACTCGGTCTGTAATCTCGTGGCTCTGACTATCCGAGTACTTGGCTCTGTCTGCCACAAAGCAAGCAATTCCTTGAAGCTCCAACTCTGATTTAAGCCACTTACAGAAGCGCATAAGATTAGGGTTCTGGCCATGGAAGCCTATGTAAACATCACAGCTCCTGAGTTTGGCATTGGAAGCAGCAGCAGCAGCAGGGGAAACAGAGCCTTTGAAGGAAGTGCGAGGGACAGGAAATGAGAATGAGATGCGAGGAGGAGGCGCAGGATCTGGCACTGGTACGCAGGTGGTCACATATTTCAGCTTTGCTGCTTCAGCAGCCGGGTCATCGGAATATTCGTATTGGTCGGAAGGAGGAGTGTAGGAGCTGCTTGGTATGTCATCTGACTGTGAACCCCGGTAAGAGGAGGAGAGCGGTGGCGATGGGAGGGCCACTGGTGCTGCTGCTGGGTTCTCTGCTCCTACTGCTGCTGCTGCTGCTGATGGACTTGGGTTTTCCTGGGGCTTTGATACTACTGTGGCTCTGGGTGATATATAAGGCGATTGCAGAGCGGAAACGAATGCCGATGATGGCGGTGACACGAGGGAAGGGGAGTTGTAGGGGGACGGTTCAATGGAGTGCTTTATCAAGTTTGGAGAACTCAAATCTGAGTTAAAAGAAGAACCAACCGGAGATAAGATGTCTTTACCGGTTCTGTTGCAACAAGTTGTAATCTTGATGGTGAGGCCCCCACTTTCTTGAGAATGCTTACTAGTCCCAGATGCTGCTCCTCCTCCTCCTCCTGCTTCTTCTTCATCCATGGCTCTCCCCAATGTACGTATATGTATATGTATGTATTTATGTATGCAAAAGATCTCCGGAACTTGTTGTCTTCAAAAAGGTAACTGCAAAAGATCTCCGGAACTTGTTATCTTCAAAAAGCTAAAACCTTTATGCCACGGGATATACTTGTTAGTACCTCCCCTCTGCCTCTGGATTCCTGAGCCTGCACTGTCAACAACGTCACAGACGGTAAGCAAGGAGGAGATAAAAGTAGCCCTCCCAATCCCATTTATTTGCAACCCCGACGGCAGGTCCTCCGCCTAACGGTAACCATCTTTCCGGGGGACAGATAGATAGATGAGCCAAAGAAGCTGAGCTGATGAGGCCTTTCTCCGTTAGATTGGATTGGGATTCAAGCTGACAGATACCCTACATTTAAGTGAGTGGTTATGACGAAAGACTATTTAGCCAGAAGATGAATGCAACAGTAATATGAATATGATTCTGATACATAATAGCACTGATATCTGCATGTGATTTATTATTGTATGTCACCGCTGCTCGTTGTTGTGGGCCTCCCCTCTCAGTCAGACGACCCCCACCTGTTTATTTTCTGCCCCCGAGAGTAGATTTGACCAAAAATACTGTTTAGTAGTAATTATCACTTACCATACAAAGGGAAAAAAATTCATTCGTTTTTTCGCATGGAAAAAAGGGAAGGGAGGCATTGAGAGGCTTTTGCTTTGAAAGAAACAATGGATGATTATAAATCAGACTTGCATACAATACAAGCAGTAGCATACCAGAACAGCATTCAAGTTGATTCATGGATAATCCTTTCTAATGATTGTCAATAAACGTAAAAAGCATTGCCAAAAAAAAAAAACAAAAAAAGAGAGAACCCATTGTGACGGAATCCAAAGTAGAACAGAAACAGTTTTCAACCATTCAAATTACCTTGGCTTTGTTTAACTTAGTAACACAGAAGAAAAGGGATGGCCTGCTTTGCTGCACCTCTCCAAGCCTCTGAGCCCTCTCTCTGTCTCTCTCTGCCTATCTCATCCAGAGCTGTACCGATAGGGAATCCAGAGGATAGGCTGGATCTGTGGGGTTTTTTTAACATAAAATATTTGGAGGCTTCACAAAAAGAGATTGCAGACCCTTAATAGGGCGTAGCATTTTATGCCATTGTTTAATAGTTTTCCTCGGGCTTGGCCTATTTCCTCTTGTTTTATGTGTTGTGGTACATTGCAATTAATCCTTCCTCATATTGCAACATCTCAACATGGCTTCTCACTTGTCACAAAAGCCGAAAAAAATTGGTCAGAAAGGACTCAGATAAAAGGGCATTGGGAGAGGGAACATCACACAGACCTTCTTGTCAATACTCTGATGCTTGATCGATTAGTGGGTCGGTCTTAGTATATACTATATAGTAAGTCCTTCACTATCATTTTTTATTATATATGAATAAATTAATGAGTAAAATGTCGGATTATATGTGTTTATATATATATATATATATATATATATATATAAAATATTGTACAAAGAAAATTATTAAAAAAAATTTAAATGTAATTATTTAAAATTATTTTTTCAATTTAATACATTTATTATGTAATAATAAAATTACTAATTTTTTTATAAAATTTATAATCAATATAATTATATAATAAATGCATGTAATTACAATTTAAAATTTTTTTTATAAATTTATCTAAATATTTAATAGTATTTTATAAATAAATATATTTTATATGTACTATTTTCTGAGTGCTGACACAGTCTGCAACTATTGTGCACTGGAAATTGGTCCATAGACCAGTCCAACTAGGAACTGAACATCCCATCCATTCTACTGAACTCTTTTACTTTTACTTTTACTTTTACTTTTACTTTTGAATACACGTTGAAGTTACAATAATTTTTATTTTAAATTTTATTTTGAGTAAAATTAATATTTTTAGAATCGTTATTATTTTTACGTTTTAAAAATATTAATTACAGTTTTAAATATAATAGTCATAGTTTTGTCTGGAACAAAATCTCAAAACAAAAACTTCGAGATATGTACCTACACTCTTTACTTTTTTTTATATTTCATCCAAAAAAAATTTAAAAAAAAGTTTAAATAAATACGGTTTAGCGGATAGATACCGATAGATGATTGCACTTAGCACCTACTCTAGTTTATTATCCATTAATTAACGTCCTCCAATGCCTGGTTTGAATTTGAATTGAGCAAAGGGAAGGGAGGTTTTGTTTTCCTTATCCATTGTTTGCATCGACTAGTTCTATTTTTTTTTTTTTTTTTTGACGAAAGGAATCAACTATTTGATCATAGGGTTCTTGAACGCAACTCGGATTTGGATATCCTGTATGGTAATGACATCTAACATTCCAACTTATTAGCCTCACCGAGGAATAAGTGTAGATGACGGGCAAAAGATTGAGTTGGAGTGGGGTTCCGGTAAGCAAAATGTGTGGTTCTTAAGTATCAGTATAATTAACCAAAAACCTTCTAATTCCAACTAATTACATTATATGATACGTAAACGGAAGGAACTTTCTTTTGCTGCTTCGCGTATTTGATGTAGAGATTCATCTTGATGCGATCAACACGCAATCCTGTTGAAATTATTGCTGTCAATCCTACTTTTCTACTATATTAAATAAAGAAGTTGCCATTCTCCCTCGGTAATAGTTACGTACAGAAGGAGCAAGGAAATTGATTATTGAGAATGGGGGGCGCATGCATGTGGGCTTTGATATGTCAATAATAGATGTACACATTGTCATGTGTAAGCAATTATTTAGTTTGTTTTATGATACAACGATGAACATAACAAATATATGGGAGGGAGGGCGAGGCGGCGTTCACCGTGCATCCACGCATTTGCGTTTGCGTGAATTGGCCACTAATTAATCTTCTTCTTTTTTATCAAAAAAATTAAAAGAAAAAATTAATGGCTGGCTTGCTCATTTGCTTTGCTATCTCTGAGTAGTCATCTTGTTTAATAAATAATTGGGTTTTTCTTTTCAACAAAACTCTTTCCTCTGTCTCTCTCTCTCTCTTTTGACATGTTGTTGTTGTTTTTGTACATTGAAGCTTAAAATGTGTTGCATATTCGTGATATTGTCAAAGGGAGGTATCGATTGAGTTCTCGTTGGTCCACGGCATCAAGAAGGATTGATATTCCGAAAATGGGTTGCAACAAATCCATCAACCATATTTGTACAAATGGGTGTAATGAATTGAACAGACTGTATAGTATAGTATAGTATATAGGGCTTCAGCCGACCTCATCATCTGTCCACTGCCATTGTTATTCTCTAAGTTGGCCTCTTTTGAATTATTTGTTTGTTTAGATTTATTTATTATCCAACTTTAAGGCTTCGAGTAGTAGAAGTGGAAAAGCCCCAACACCTCTCCTTAAATTAGCTTGCGCCTGGCCGGATGTACATTCAGTCATGCACATGCACATACTAATACATACATACATGTAAGATAATAGACTGCAATTTATTATTTTTTTTAAAAAAAAAGAAAAACATATGAATAAAGCAAACAGAATAAAATTTAGATCAAAATATTAACTATCTATCCACTTTAAATGTAAATAAGTTGTATGGATGGACAGGATTGCAAACGCGCACTCTTCTCGAATTATTATGTAACTATGTAACTAACTTGTGTGAGTGCAGGTGGAAGCAAAGAACAGAACGAACCCCAACCCCAAGAATCACCAAAACAAAAAAAGAAAAGGAGCTAGAACCAGTGGCTAGAGCCCAGTATGACATTTGGAGAATTTGTAGGGGGGAGCTCAGCTAACATAACGAGCACAGTATAATAATAATAATAATAAAAGAATGCAACCGGACAGAGCTTAGTGTTGTGAGCAAAAATCCAGATCAGATCAGAGTCAGCTTCAGGGGGGCAGCCTGCAGTAGCAATTGCTCTGTCACCCACCCACTCACTCGCTCACTTGCTCACTGCCTATTATTTATCCCTTCCATTGCTCTGTCACCCATTCACTGGGGATTGGGTTGGGTTGGGTTGGGTTGGGTTGGGTTGTCCTGTGGCCCACCCACCTCCCTCCATGTGGCCCCACCCTATTCTTCTTCCCTCTCATTATCCCCGCTCCCCGGGAGGGCTTTCTAAATCCTTTACACCATAACAGCCCTTTTCTTTTTGTAATTCTTTTTCTTTTTTTCCAATTGCACCTCTTTCTATTTGTTATTATTTATTCTGGCGGCGACGACCTCACTTTGCTTACTGTTGTGGTTTATTTTTTTTTTCAATTTATAAAAGAAAAACATTTCGTTAAATAACAGTTGGTTTTATCGGAATAATGATTAGTTAAATAATTCTTTCCTTCCTTCTGTCCAGCGTCTTCTCCCTCGCCTATAAAATTGCAAGTCCAATCATGGATTAGGGTTTCCGAATTCTTGTTGGCCTTCAATTTTCATGCTTTCCATTAAATCAAATCCTCAAATTTCATTGTTTGTCATTCCCTGCTCTGACTTCAATTCAAAGCTTCTTCATTCATTTCGTGCCATGCCATCTCAATGAGCTTATAAAAACGGTACGCCTCTCTCTCTCTCTCTCTCTCTCTTCTTCCCCAATTTCACACTTTGAATTTCAATTGGGGGTATGCATGTTTTCTTTTTAAAGAAACCGCAGTTCTAATTTGCTGCAACTTCTCATCAATCATCAACTCCTATTTATTTAATTTTATTAAATTAAATGGATTTATGAATGAATTTTCCCAAAATTCCATCTGTCTATGTCTAATCAAAAATTATGTGAAAATTTAGTGGATTGAATATCATTTTGTTCTGGTAATTCTAGTTGAGAATGACTCCATCGGCCCTCCCTTCCCCACCACCTTGGATTAACTTGTCTCCTTCCAGATTTTAAGTTGATTTTTTTTTTTTTTGGGCATGAGAAGCACTGCTGGAATGATGGTTTTTTGTTCATGATCTTTGATCCCAAAAGTAGGGACGTGCTGGAATGAAAAGACAGCTCTTTGTTTAGTCATGGATTTGGGCCGCGAATGTTCTCCTGCAGATGAATTCGTCGAGGATAATGAGTTATCTGCAGCCCCGGGATTTAAATTTTCTGAATCCAACTCTCTTGTTGGCGGTGATGATGCCGACAAGGTTGAAGCTAATGGGTCGTGGTCAAGCGAGATTCATGACACAGCTTCTAGTGGGCCTCCCCATTCCAATACTTTGGATCACAATTCACTAGTCAAGGAAGAAGCGCATGTGGGGAATTCTGTGATTTCGCCGCCTTCTGCAGCTGTAGCTCCTGTTGTTGGCTCCCCTCCTACCACTACAGGTAAAAGGTTGAGGAAATGGAGGAGATTTAAGAGAAATGTTGTCAAGGATGCCACTGTCAATGCCGATTCCAATAAAATTTTGAAGCGGGGATTTTCTGGTTCTGGGAATCAGAAAACTAAACCAAAGAATCCTATGCCAGTAGAAATCAACGAAAATGGCGAAGGTTCTGCTCGATCCACCGATGCGGTAAAACATGCAGCTATTTTTGATGGGAATGCAAAGCATGGATTTAGTAAGGACTCTAGGTTTGCTATTGGATCAGCTTTTTCTGCTGAGTTGGATTCTGAGAATAGTGAGGACCACAGTAGCAAATCTTCAACTGCTGCCAGTGCTCCAAGGGTAACTTCTGACCTGCCTGCAGTCTTGAGGCACGTGCGGGAGAGGAACAGGATCAAGAATTCAAGTGTAAAGGGCACTGGTACTTCTTCTCCTCGAGTTCAACACGTGAAGGGACGGGTTGAAAGTAGCAAGAAGCCCAGAGGAGATAGGGTCAAGATCGAGAAAAAAAACTCTCATTCCAGCATGGAATCTGACTCAAGAAGCTCCAACTTTGTTTTTATGCAGGGCACTTATTCTGCGACCAGCAACGGAAAGCTTGGAGGAAAGTCAATGAATTATTATGGGGAAAACAGTGATGAAGCCCATGGTGGTGAACAACAGTTTGATGCGGATGTTCAAACGGGCTCTGTCCAAGAGAATGTTGGAGAAATTGAAGATGTTTTACAAGGTGGTTTAGATGCTGACACGTTTTGGGAGAACGAGCAAGAGAAAAGTGCTAACCATCGACACTCACTAGACCAGGATCCTTTAGTGAAATCTATCCTCAGCCTCCACTCTGTTCAAGAAGCCCTAGAAAGTGGTAAGTTAGCTACCTTTTGTTACTTTTGTCTGAACCTTTTTCTACATCATTATTGTTTGTGTATCCTGTTTGTTAATGCAATTAGATTCTGCAGTTATTTTTAATTGTGTCATACATCAATCTCTGTGCTTTACAATTATCATTCGACACGGTGGTCATAATCTGCATTGTGACATCGTGCTGCCTTTAATGGCATTCTTTGTTCTTATCGCCATTCCATATACTTTATTGATTGTGGGTAACATTGCTTAGATCCTTAAAATCTTCCTACACTAATTCTGTTGGCTGGTTCTGGTATCAAGTTCCATTTTTTCTACCCCACTTAGTTTTCAGAATTGTTGTTGTTGTGCCAAATCTGCCTATAATTTTTTTTCATTTAGTTAAGTTAGTTGTGGCAGTCAATTGCATCAGATTTAAGATTGTTTCTGGGTGAATTGCTTGGTGCTCTTCTGCAGTAGGAAATCTGGTAATGGCAGTGCAATAATGGCTGGTACAGTATCGTCCTTTTATAGAATTTAATGATGCTGTACGTACCCTTGCAGAGGTCCAAAAGTTAGGAGATATTGGGAAGATTGACAGTGTGCTGGCAGATGCAGCTTCCACTGATCCTAGAAGTCGTGAATCTGGCCCAACTGACCAATTTGAATTTAAATATCCTGGACATTTGAGCACCTTGGAATCCCAGTTATTAAACTTGACAGAGAATGTGGCATATTTGGGAAGCAGACTGGAGGTGGCTAGGACTCTACTCAAGGTAAAGGAGTCCAGGGTTGCTGAACTAGAAGCTGCCTTGAAAAGCAGTGATATAACAAGGGGAAAAGTCGGGAATACTGCAGAGTTGGAGGAAGAGAATTCTAGAGAGATTGAGGCAGAGCTTGAGGGCCTTTTTAGGCAAAAAATCGAGGGTGAGGTTGAGTACATGGCACTAACGAATACAATGCAGAAGTTGAGAGTTGCTGCAGGAGATCAAATCACACTCCTAAGGGAGCAAGTAGCTTTGGCTGGTGAGCAAGCACAGATGGTGAACAAGCTTGAGGAAGCAGAAAGTAAGGCTGAAGTATTAAAGAAACAAGCCGAGAAGTTAGAAAAATACAGCGAAGAAATATTAGGAACAGAAGAAGTGCTGAGGATGCAGGGGAGAGTATGCAAGGTGACTTCGTATCTCTTTGTCCAGTTAATGTTGCTTATGCTAGTCTTTTGGCTTTTAGTGTTGCAGTTGTCACCCCCTTCAGGGGTTGTTGTACCCACTTAAATACAGAGAATCACAGGTCTTTTTTGTGCATTCCAAGTAATTTTAGGCATAGATAGATAGCAATGTTAAGAATAAAGTTTTATTTTTCAGTGGTTGGTTGTAGTGGGGGAAAGGCGGGAATGTGGGGGGGGGGGGGTAGTTAAGTTACTGTTGTATCAAAGTTTTTTCCGTGTTTTGTTTTGCACATTTGTAACTGATTTGTTCAATTATTTCTTTGGAGCAGAAAAATCCTGGGAACAGCAGATGTTCCTTTGAATTATAACTTGCATTGCCATGCTCTTGGTTCACATTAATTACGAGTCTCGAAGACACTAATACGGATTAATTATAATGTGAAGACAGGCTCTTCTATTCTATGTGTGCGGTTTGAGAATTTTGTCTGACCATGAGAGGTTTACCAGTGTATGTGGAATAAGTAATGTATAGATAATGTCCAATTGACCGTTTCATTACCGCCACGGAGCCCAGCATGGCCCCCCACCTAAAAAAACCCTCAGAAGATTTCCTCCAAGCGGCCACACTGGCGATGGGGAAAATGATCCAACAATTTCTAAGGAGTAGAGAGAATAATACCAAGTGGTACAATAAGTTAGCACAATCAGGATGGTCTTTTAGGTATCTAAATTTCTACACGTACCATAAATTAAGTAAATTTTCATCACTCATAATCAAAAGGCTTTTTTTATTTTTGGTTTCGAAAATAAAATGGAGAGAAGAGACATGGCCGTCCGGTGCTTTTGTCATATTATGCATCTCAACCACGTATTTGATTTTGTTAAACACAAATTAGAAGAGAGTGTAGTTTCCTAAGAAATCGTTGTTGTTGCATTGCCTAGTGGGACAAATGGCAGGGACGGTGAGGGGCCATGGGTTGACCTTGGTTTTCTCCGTTAAGTTGTTAACGTTGTGTTTCTTGCGGGATTTAATGGTTAGAAAAAAAACAAGAACAACTGGTGGTGGCACTCTTTTATTTATCGATCTATCTTCAATAGATTTCCATTCTATCCTATGCATGACATCAGTAAGCTGTTGCCCCGGACGAGAGGACACTGAGTCTTCGGTTTCCCGTTTTTTTGAACCAATTATTATATATCCTATGTAATCGATCGATTAATTAACGACCGAATATTCTGCCTTCGTTGACCCCTTCCTGCGCTAATTGTGGGGTTGGCAAAAGACAATCAATTTTAACAAAGAAGAAGAAACTCACACACTACAGGGATCCGTGGCGCAATGGTAGCGCGTCTGACTCCAGATCAGAAGGTTGCGTGTTCGATTCACGTCGGGTTCAAATCCCAATTTACCCGAAGGGTCTCCTTCTTTTGTTTTATTTACTTATGACTCCTTTCAATTAATTGATGTGATGGTGGTGCTCTTTAACCGAGTTCTTGTCCGTCCGATACTATGTTTGGCAATTTTCAAAAAAATAAAATAAAATAATATATATATATTTATATTTATATATTTATTTATTTTTTATTAATTTAAATAATTATTTTTTACTATTTCTCCTACAAATTACTATTTATTTTTTTTCATAATTTTTTAATCATTACTTTTTATTAATTATAATAATAATATTATTATATTATTTTTTATTCGTCTTTCTTTTTCATTCGCTTTATAACAAAACAAATAGGGTGTCATCCAACGGTTCAAGCTCTCGGATTGCAATCCGATAATCCAATCCTTTATTCCGTCTGTCCATCTCTTATTAAATCATTGTGGAAATAAATAAACGAATGATGCTATCGCTGTGGCTCATTGGCAGGGGCGGAACTCAAAAAAACAAAAAAGACAAGCCCTTAAATAAATTTTCTTTAAAAAAAAAAAAAAGAAAGTCCAAACAGATAGATCCAAGGTTATTTATTATTACCAAAAGATTTGAAGATGACCGAGACGGTTGGCTTGTTTTCAAAAGCTGGTAACTTAGTTGGTCCCCAAGCCGAAGATATTCGCATGTTCAACTATGTTGACAGCGACGCTAGAAAGAAACAAAACAGAACCCAAACAAAAAAACAAAAGTTTAAAGAAACAAAGAAAGAGAAAGATGTAGCCAGGGAGTGACGCAATCATTGGGGACCAGCAGAACCAAAATCACGTTCAGATGCAGAGATCACTCTGTAATACCTTCTTCTTCTTCTTCTTCTTCTTCTTCTTTGTTCTTCTTCTTCTTCTCAACGAGTCCACCGTCCACGCCCTTCTGTTCGCACTCTCCTGTTCTAATTAGCTAATATTTTTTATCACTATATTTATATTATGCCAGTAGCTGCTCCTGCCACTCAATCAAATCAAGCAACCAAAATTACCTGCTGCTCCTGCTGGTTCAATCAAATCAAATCAAATCAATCAATCAATCAATGCACAAAAGTCCTACGTCCTACTCCCACTCCCAGGAGTTAACGAACATATTGTTGACCTGACCAAGTCTCCTAACCAAAACACGGTCGGTCGACCTACAGTAATAGTATACCTAACATTTCTATAAAAAAAAATAAAAACAAACAGAGAGAGAGAGAGAGCAAAGCTTGCATTCAGCAGTACAGCACAGTAAATTAGCCTACAAGCACAAATTAGCATAGTCAAAAGATGCCCTTAATTAGTTCCTATTTGCTTTGATTTCTTTTGTTTGCAATCGCATCCAAACAGAAAAGCAAAGGAAAATAAAAATAGCACAAGAAGCGCCATCGATGAAACTGAGAGAAGCAAGGAGGGACAATAACGAACAAAAAGAGAGTGTGAGAGAAGATCCCTACTCCGATGCCGTACTCAAATATATTATGTTGTAGAATCATGTATAAACATCAAATCCACTCAGATTCCAATTTCTTTTTATTTGAGCTCCCGCTCTCAATAAATTTAATATTTTTATTGAGAGTATGATAATGAGTTTCGTATTCATTAATTATAAAATTAAATATTAAAAAATTTTATTTAGATTTATTATTATTTAAGTGGTAGATTTACTGTTATAAAAATAGTTAAATGATATATTTAAATATGAATTATTCTCTTTTTAATGTATACCTATTATTTTTAACACATCTTTGAACACATTTTTCTTTATTATTATTATTTTTTAAAAACCCCAACCCTATAACCAATACAGCCAGTAGTAATACACTCTCGCCCACTCTAACTCTCTCTCTCTCTCTATATATATATCTATTTAATAATTAGTATAAAAGAGAATATTAAAGAAACATTCTCCTTAATTCATGCTGCTACATGATAAAATATCTATTTTTTCTCTTTTAATCAAATATTTATTTTTTAAATTTTTCATTCCTAATTTTCATGATAATTTAACCTTTTCTTTGAAAAGGGAAAACTGTTCCCAAATTTTAGCAACCACTTAACTGCATATTAATAACAAAAAAATAATTTCCTAATATAACTCTCTCCAGCATGTTCTTTATTTTCCTCCCTCTCCAATTTCTGAGAACTGCCACCATGCTTTCTAGCTTCCTCACTCTCCAATTTCTCTTTTTTTTGGTTTAACGTCACTGTTTTCAGGGTGCTAGAGTTTTCAATTCAGGTAAAATACAATTTCTAAAGTCATCATCATCTAACAATTTCTATGTCTCTGCCCCCTTAGTAAAACACAATTTTTTTCATTCAATTGTTTTTTTTCACCGAGTATAATTTTGTCTCTTGGAATTGCAGTGCATTGATGGACTTGTGGGCTGTGGAAATTGTCGCATTTGGTGAAAGTGTTAGATTTTGGCTTTAGTCTTACACTGAAAATCCTTCTTTTTTGTGACAATTGTCATTAACGTGTGGGTCAGAATGTAGGTGTCTCTTCTTCAAACTTGCTTCTGTTTCACTGCTTTCAATTGCTAACCTCAAAAGGACGAAAAAATAATAGTACCTACATAAAACTATATACGTGGATCTATATACAATTATATTTTGAGGATAACGAATGGATTGATGTGTAGATTCATATTTGAATGCATATTCATATTTATACGGTTCATTTTTATTCACAAGAGATGTGGTTCATTTTATTTTGTCATGACTAATTTCGCTTTATCTCTAAACTCTCTTTTGTCAATTTCTAAACTCTCTTGCCATTACACAGTAAAGTCTTCCTTCATACGTGGATGATGTAGGCATGAAGTATCGTAATTTTTTTCATTTTAATCAGTTTAGTTTATGAAAAAAATATCTATTAATTTACTATACATCTGATACCTAAGTCTATTTTATTTTGGGTTGAATTCAACTTTTGCTTTCTACTGAATTTCTCATTGTAGCAATGTTGTTCAGAAAATATCAGCTATATTGCAAGGCCAATATTTGGATTCTAGCTAGCTGGCTATGAAGATCGAATTTGTAATATCATAGTAAATTAGAGAGAAGTGGCAGAGTGCTGTGCCATCAAGAAATATTCAGTTTTTGTCAAATCAATGATTTATGATCAGATCACACGTTTAATTTTACTTTTAATTAGTAAATCAGACATTCAACATATATTTTTTTTAAAATATGGTGCCTATAATTTAGATCACTATACTACCACATTTAATCTTTTTAAAAATTTTGATGTTTAATCTTTTTTGCTCGAATATGTAGGGAGTTTCTACTCCATTTTGCAAGAATCGACTCCCAAAAAAGGACTTGAACTAGAATATGATAATAAACGATAAAATTGGTAGACAATATGATGGTAAATACATTACCAAACTGGCTTTAGCTTAGTTGGTAATGATTACAAAGACCCTAATTATTGACAATTTCAGGTATAATATTATGCCTAATTATCATCCTCACAATTATGCCTCTTCAAAAGGAAATACCCTAATTATTGCCAATTTAAGAGTGAAAATAATGAAAATATTGACAGTTATCTAAAAAATGTCTTCATTATTTTCAATTCTAAATTTGTTGTCAGGATTGTCAATTTAAAATTTTATTTCCAAAATCAATAATCAAAAGCAATTATTAGAGAATAAATTGCATTATTGCTATTATTTTTATGGTATCTAAACAACCAAATTAAATGAATAACTTAATGACAATACATCGAGCCTAATTATTGTCAATTTAAATGTTATAGTAACATATACCTTATAAATCATTCCCTAATTAAGGTTAAATGTCATTATAAAAGGTGACAGCAATCCTTAAAACTCGAAAAAAAAAAAAAAAAGGAAAGACATAGAACATGGTACAATATTGGAAATGGTGCAATTTAAAATAACGGCAAAAGGAAATACCAAACCTAAATTATAGCTAATTTCAAAGAGAAAGTAACCTTATTATAATTGGTCAAACAGCAATACATCCTTATTATTGGGCCGAAATCAACGAAAATTAATGGCAATGTTCAAAATTGAGCTGTTAATATTTGAGGCAATTAGTGGTAAATAATTGTTATTATTGTAATTATTTCTATAGTCCTTAATTAAAGTTAATTTCAAAGTGAGAGTTACAAAAATGCTACCAATTTGAATCAAGAGAAATGCTAGTAACAGTCACTTTTACCTTCTCTTTTACAGTTACTGTTTATATAGTAGGTGTTGATTGGTTGTCAAAAAATTGAATATCAAAAATATTATAGAAATGTCAGTGAACAGTGTTGATGTGTTGATTTTTAATTGATATCTGTAAAAGATATGGTAAAAAATGACTGTCTGTAACAAAACCCATCAAAATCAATATTATGAGATGGGTTGCGAAAATTATGAAACATACAATCCGAGCCTATATATATTATTTAAGTTTATGATGTTCCTATTATGATACTATTACGATGTTCCTGATATAACAAATCATAAAGGTTAGTATTTTACAACGATTTAGATTAATTTTATATATTATTTAGGTTTATAAAATTGGCATTTTTCTAATTACTGAGGTCAAAAAAAATATTTAACTAATTTATTAACATCATACTTAATAAATAATTAATTTTAAATTATTTATTTATAAAAATAATATAAAATTTTATTTTAACTATCCATAGACAACTCAATGAGATTTTTTTTTCCTTTTACATATTCTATATTATTATATAAGTTTCAAAACTTAATTTTTAATTAATTATCTAAACCTGCCCATCACTAAGACTAAATTCTAATATATATGTGTGTGTGATTTGAAGAAGCAAATTAGTTCAATTTTAAATACGAAAAAGAAAATGATAATAGTTATACCGTAAGTTAATGATACATATCCGTCCACGTGTGAGGGTCATCCCCGGCGTCGGCAAACATCAATCATCAGGCTTTGAATTGAAAAGAAAACAGAGTAAGAAATCAGCATTTCCTGGAAGGGAAAATGGTCGCTATTCATCATTTGATTGAGGAGATGGGTTGGACTTTGGAATGGACATCCATCCATGGATTCTATTTGAATTGAATCGAAGCGACCTCAGAATTCACATTCAATTCAATATAAACGACCAAAGAAGAAGAAGAAGAAGAAAGGAGTCGGCCAGTGAGTCAATCAGTGGGAAGGAAGGAAGGAAGGGAGGGAGGGAGGCAGCAATCCTTTTGTTGGAGTTTTCTTGGGGGAGGGAGTTGGGTTAAATTAATAAATTAACAGAGAGAGAGTTAAAAATAGCACTAAAGAAGAAGAAGAAGAAGAAGCGATCATCGGGATGGCGACGCTGCAGGTCCTAAGAAAGGCGTGGGAATCGCTCCTCCCAAGAAACAGGGGCTTCTCCTCCCGTTCCACCACCTCCACCGCCATCCCCCAATCTTCTTCTGGGATTGTAATAATTTCATCCCTTGGAGCCTTCGATCGAATTCCCATCGACGTTTTGATCCATATTCTTTGCTTTTTGGGGCCAAAGGACGCTGCCAGACTCGCCGTCCTCTCTAAGTATTGGAGCTCTATCGTCTCCGACAATCGTCTCTGGTTTTACTTCCTCCAGCACGCTCTTCCCGACTCCGACTCCCTTTTCTTCGCCGAGACCCATCTCCGATCCGGTTATCCCCTTCAGTTCTGTCCCCCCCCCCTTTCCCTTCCTCCTCTTCTCTCTCTCTCTCTCTTCCCCCCCCCCCCCCAAAAGAACCCCCATCTCTTTATATTTACTTACTTCAATTATTTATTCTTTGTTAACAACAAAAGTCATTTCTTTTATTATTATTTTTTCGCTGGAGGGAGAAAGGGGCTGTTTGGATATTGAAATTTGGTAGCTTGCAACTGCAAGTAGTAACTTTTGATGATAATGATGATGATGTTTCCCGCTGGCGGTGCAAAATAATGATAAATTTATGATATCAAGTTGTGTTGTGTTTGCACTTTACAGGACATTCTCAAGTCACATGGTGACAGACTTGTCATTCATGCATATATATGGCCAGCGCTCACAAGTCCCTGGCTCTATCATTATTGATGGTGAGTATACACGCACTGACACACACACACACACACACACACACATACACTTTTAGACTTTTATCTCTAGCTATCTATGCTAATTGCTACATCACTCCTGCTCAACAACTTCAAAGTGCATGTGTTGTCCTTAATTGTCCTACTCTACCCCTGTTGATTTCTCTTTATCAATGCCTCCCAAAAAGGTGGTTCCGGCTATTGCAAATTTGGCTGGAGCAAGTATGCTCGTCCCTCTGGACGCTCTGCAACATTTTTGGTCAGCATTTTGCTTTTTGTCTGCCATCTAAGCACTTTCCTTGCATTCAAGTTTCGAATAACAATTTTCTGATGTGCAGGAATTTGGTAACATTGAGTCTCCTATGTACTCTAGGCTTCGGCATTTTTTTGCTACTATTTATAGCAGGTGTGTCCTCTTTCCTTATCCTTTTTTCTTCACCATTCCTCATTAGTTTGATAGGGGATGCAAGTCTTGGCAGGGCTTGGAGCCCCTGAAATCACAATTCCCACACCCCCCTGGTGTGTGGGTGGAGCATTAAGAATGAGGCATAATCCTCTTTTGAAACTAGTTTTGTGTTGACTTATCCTCTAGGGAACAATTTACTGCAATTTTTTTTTTTTTGGTATAATTTTTCCAGGCTGGTGGCTGATTTCATCAAATCATTGCTATTATGTTGAGGATATTTAACTGTCACCTTATATGAATTAATGAGCTTCAGTATGTAATATACCCTCTTGTAATTTTTTATAAATCTAAATTGTATTCTCTTTACAGAATGCAGGTAAAAGCATCTGCACAACCAGTGGTCGTGTCTCTTCCAATTTGTCATTATGATGGTTAGAAACTACTTAATCAAATTGTCTTTCCTTTAACTTCATGATTGTTACAACTTTTGCAAATTGATGCTCTGCATTAATTATCTTACATTTTTTATTTAAGTAATTCTTATGCAAAGATCAATTTCAATTGCACTTTAATGGGGTGGATGAGTTTTCCTTGGTTCTAAATTCCCTGCATCAACTTAGCCTTAATGTTACAAGACTTTCATAATCTTTTGGTCAGTTAGCCCGGATTGACTCTGTTGGGACACAGACATTTTGGCCATGATGTCAAGAATTTTACGAGATGATCATAATATGTAGTTTCTTTGGTCACATTTCCAGATACTGAATCAGCTAAAGCATCAAGACGGCAGCTAAAGGAAGCCATGTATACAGCTTTGTTCGACATGAATGTTCCTGCTGTTTGTGCCATAAATCAGGTGTGCTATGTTTAATGTATTTTTCAGGTTTCTCTATGTAACATACTGGTTATGATTTCAAATTCTGAGAGAGGAAAAATGAAATTTTTCATAGGACTTTCAAGTAAGAATGTCATGGGTGCGCCTTTTTTCTGTTTATATTGTTTTTCTCTTGTAATGTTAATCAAAGGTGACTTACCGGAAGGAAAGTTGACCACATTAGGGTGTAAAATTATATGTCTGGGGAGGTAGGTTCACGTGTTCTTACAGCTCATGCCATTTCAACATGTTTAAAAACATATTGTTAAGGAGCTTCTCTTGGTAAAATTGCTTTTTTTTCTTTTCTTTTTTTTTTTTTTTGTTAACGTTAGAGTAATAATTCACTACATGGAAAAAGAACTGAGCAATGTAAATGTTTTTATTGTTGTGCTTACTATCATACATAGAGTAATTATCAATTTTTTCTCTGTAAATATAAGCCAGGCAACTTTAGCGCTGTATGCAGCACGCCGGACTTCAGGAATTGCTGTTAATATTGGTTTCCAAGTCACATCTATTGTTCCAAGTAAGTGACTATCACCTCAAACCAAACTGACTCATTATTTGGAGAAAGATGTGTGGTAAAACTCTTGTTCTACATCTAGTAATAATAAGGTAGGCCTTATGTTGGTCCTAATTCTCAGAGTGTGATCCTCTCTGTGCTTCTCATTTATAGTAAGATGGTTTTTCTGCCTCCCCTGTCTCAGTGAATGGTTGGTGTATTTTGCTTCTGATTTCTTGTTATCAGCCTTCAGTTACTTTTGTAGCAATCCTTGTCCATTGGTGAATGTTTTGGCTTCAAAATTGTGTGTTTTTGGGATTTATGTATTATACTGCTGCATTTTGCAGTTTTAAATGGTAAGGTGATGCGAAAGGTGGGTGTGGAGGTAATTGGTGTTGGAGCATTAAAAGTAACAGGATTCCTTAAAGAACAGATGCAGGAGAATAATATTGAATTTGAATCAATGTACACTGTTCGCACATTGAAAGAGGTATGATATTTCTTTTCACAATTTGTTCTGTAGTTATTGTTTATTTCTGTGGATTTTGATTTGCCTCTTTAGAGTTTAGCCTGAGTGCGTCTTCCACCAACTTAAAACAAGAAATTTGGTTTTTCTTCCCCTTGTATTTTTTTCAAATGTCAAAAACATTCTTGGTCACATAGCAAAGTTTGATACCTGTGTAAGACATAGTAAATGTAGAAAGCAACTTTGATCTGGTCACTCATTTTCTTCTTGGCACCATGGTTCATGGTTGGCAATGCAGAACCTCTGTTATGTTGCTGCTGATTATCAAGCTGAGCTATCTAAAGACACAACAGCTTCACTGCAAGTTCCTGGAGAAGGTTGGTTCACGCTTTCAAAAGAGCGCTTTAAAACAGGGGAGGTCTTATTCCAGCCACAACTTGGTGGAGTGTGAGTTCATATTTCTCGATCTGCTTACTTCATAGTAATCTGAACCGTCCTCGAAATCATGTTCTGAGACCTGTTTATTTAGAAGTGATCTCATTAAAATCTTTCAAATGTTTCTAAGACTATGATTTCTATTCCAAAAACTGATGCATCTCCTAGTGGTTAATTTTGCTTGATGGTCCATTCATTGCTTGTCACCTACATCCCATTTCACCTTTGTCATTCTCTTTACGATGAACAACATGAAATTTTGTGTGTCATTGTTTCTCCCAAATATAAGAAGATCGTTTTTACTCGTTCCATCTGCCTTATGGTACAGGCACGCAATGGCATTGCACCAGGCAGTAGCACTTTGCATAGACCACTGTCATGCTGCAAAACTAACTGGCGATGATGCTTGGTTCAAGACTGTAGTTTTGTCAGGGGGAACTGCATGTTTACCAGGACTTGCAGGTTGGAAAAACCAATCAACTTTCCCGCTCTACTTCTTTTTTCTGTTTTGATGTTGGGCTTGATTGTGGTGATGCGAGAATCCAATGTAGAAGGATTTAAGAATTGGATGATGAAAAAAATGTGACTTTTGGTACTGAATTGTTTCCAGAAAGGCTAGAGAAGGAATTGCATGGGCTTCTTCCTCCACCAGTCCGTAATGGAATAAGAGTCATTCCCTCTCCTTATGGGGCTGATGCTGCATGGTTTGGCGCAAAGATTCTAAGCAATGTAAGCTGCTTCGCTATTCGAATTTCTGTGCGTGCTAATGTGGACTTCAATATTTGGATACACTCATTTCTGCAGTCAACAGCATCTGGATTCTCCGTCTTGGGAATGTCCAAGTTTTCATGCTTCTGAGCATTGCTTATCATTTAGTCCTTAGCTAAATCTAATATGCTTGCCATACGCCTACTGCAATCCGGATTTCCCTAGTTGGAGGTTCAATATATATGCTTATCCAATGCAGCTGTAGCATTTTTACCTTGATAAATTGAGAGTGGAGTATCTAGTTCCTGGCCATGTTGGATCGTATCTGCAGTACAGCCTTATTGTTCTTTTTCTGTTCTACAGTTGAGCACCTTCCCTGAGCGCTGGTGCGTGACAAAGAAACAATTTCGGCAGAAATCGAGATTGAACTTTGTATGGTGAATACTGGTGGCTTGTGGAGAACGAGGACATGATAAAGCAGCAGCAGGAGGGAATGCAAGAGTCAATTTTGAATAATCAAACTGTTGATCCAATTTCTTTCCTACCGGCTGCCAGCGGGGCTGGGCTTGGATGGTATATCAGGAAATGTACTTCATACTTACACAGTTTGACACCAATAATTCTGTTTCGGAATTTTTACCGCTTAAGCATCTTTGAATGCGGACCATCCAAAGTTTGCCAGCCATAATTCTATTTCAAGGACTTTTATGGTACGTTTCATTTGATATGAGACTTTGAAAAATTGAGGTGCTTGGACTTGTACAAAGTACATGGACTTCAAAGCCATGGAATGTGAAATAGGATGTCCATATTAAGACTTTCCTTGCTTCTTGAGATATTAAAAGTTTGAGGGTAATTTTTTAAAAATTGATTAGTTATAATATCATTAGGATGGACCTGATTACCCACTCTGCACGAGATTTTCAATTCCTCATTCTTGTAGGATTTTAATGTTTTAGGGAATGGTCAAATGCCACTTTTTTTTTTTTTTGCGGGGGGGGTGTGGGGCGCGCGGGTGGTTTTTCTTTTTCCTCCTTTTCGCCTGCGTGCCAAAAGGGGGAAATCACCAAACCCATGGAACTTTTCAAATCTCTCACCCTGCAATAACGATGCCAAACCTTTGTTGTCTGATGATGCATACTCGCAAACTTATAGTGGATAAATTAGACTTTAAGCATTTCAACATCATAAGGTACACATTTTTGGCCTCGTTGAAAAACGAAACAAAATATTTCTAGAAGCTTATCTACCCATATAAAACTGGATCCTCAAGTCATCTCCATGTATTTTCTTTGATCAAGCCAACATTGGCTCAAGCATTTACGACGCTTCAAAGTCTCTATCCTCAAGTCATTGTGTTAGTCCTGCTCCTACGGGCTCCATGTTCAAATTATCCTTTAATATCTCAAAGTAGCTGCCTTCCCATGCTAATCTTCTCTCTACCATTTCAATCTTATAGCTGTCTTCCCTGGCTGCTCAATTACAATTTTACCTTCCACAACTAGTCACAGGGGAAGTTGACCCATGAAACGGACTTATGGCCCACATTGCAGCCTTGGAATCTCGAAATTTTAAAGCATATGTAATGGAATTTGCTGATAAATGGTTGAACACTAAATCTGAAATACAACAAACTAAGGTATAGTCCCCGTCCATAGGGGTAGCACGACACAGACCAGTAGACAAAACTTCATTTTCAAGTTGGATAAATGAATATTTTCAGCTCTTCATAAGATGAATTACGGTTGGAAACCTGTAACTCTGACAATGTTTAAATACGCAAAGGATGACAAGAGCTCGCATTTCTCTTCAGAATAACATAAATAACATTAGTAAGGAACCAGCCGCAAGCATTAGCAGTTGTGGATTGCAAGTAATCTGACTCCCACTTGAATTGGCAGATTGCGATGGTGCTGGAGTGCATGCAAGCCCCTCCTTCCCTTCCCTGCACTCACTAGCGAAAAGTCCAGGTGGGTATTTCCCATAGAGGTTAATGTAGCTGAACATAGTCGAGGCGCAATCATTAGACAAGTCATTTATCACATCTGCAAAAGGGCAAGCAAATTCCTTAAACGCTGAACAACAGCGGTCCGGGGGATAGTCGGGTCCTTTGCATTGGCTTGTGATGATCGTATAGTTCAGAAACTCAAAGTTTACAGGACAAGCTGCAAAATATAACAAAAATTAGATCATCTTTGCAGTTTCTGTTTTATAATGGAAGTCTCAGTTAGTGTAGTCCAGAGTAAAGGATCATCTATAGATACACTTCAAATGTTGACAGCTTTAAGCAGATAAATCCAAAATATAGGCTCGTCTATAGATGCACAACAAAGACCGACATATTTAAGCAGGCATGGACAAGAGATTTGTAATGATAGATCATGGTTTCGAGGCCAAATGGATGGTCTAAACAAAGGAATAATCCAGTGTGTTCATAGTTCTATTAGGTCATATTCTTAGCTTTGGTCATATCTCTTCTAGATCTGACTCTGATCTGTTTTACAGGCAGGTACTGCGAGAACTAAGACGAACCAGTCAATCTGAAATTTTACCAATCCCTTTGATGAGAACATAGAAATTGTTGGAAATTTGAGTCTTTAAGAGCACAGTCAACAGTGTTATATCCTTTAATCTTCTACATTTTCCCTTTTGTCCACTTCAACTCCTTCAGATTGTTCACATTTCCTAGTAGGGATTTGCATCGTCAAAGCTTCTAGACTATAATGTATCATTTGAGTAGTTGATCCCAAAAAGCTACCTCATTCTTATGGTTAAGGATCCTATAGACAACTTATTGAACATCATGATGACAATTTTGCTTATTAATCCTGAAGCTGATTCAAACAGCGTAAAGTTATTAGCATTGAGAAGGCTCAAAATAGGACTTTACCAAAACAAAGTCTCAACATCTGTTACCATCCATAATTTTTCTGCCGTAGCACTAGACTAGCATCTACTTGCAGTTCCAGTGTTAGCAGCTCCAGGTCTGGAGCTTTAAATCCTAGTTGAGCGGGTCTTGTGGTCATTATTAATCTTTTGTTCCCCTTGGCTGATTGACACCTCAAAGAGGTGATTCGTCAGAATGAACATTTGGCTTACCCAGTAATACATTATGTAAACTTCATCAGCATCATGTAACAATTTATAACAATTTATCAAACGTGCGTGCTGTTGTATTCTGGAGCAGGATCTATGTATCTACTATAAAGGGTAACGCGAAGCAGAATTTGATCTGGGGCCAATATTATTAGATCACCCGCGGGCCGTGAAAGAATGAGAATGAAACCCCCATCAAACGTAAAATCCGAAGTGACTTTCTTAAAGACGGGAAAAACAAAGAGATTAATTGAGACAAGTAGGAAAATTGCAAATAGAAAGAAGGCACCTTTCTTAGCCTGAAGCAAGTTCCTGCCGGTAGAAGCATGAGAATGGAAGACATTATCTGGATCCAAGAGAAGTTAGCAACAGAAACACATGGCATTATTAGTAGTTTAATTTAAGAAGAATGAATGAAAATGAATCAACTGGCAGAGAGCATATAGAAACTACTAGAAGGGGGGAGTCGGGAAGCTCACAGTCTTCACCTGAGATAAAACCAGAAGCAAAAGAAGAAGGGAGGAAGAGAGCCAACAGGAGCAAGAGGGAGATAATTGTAAAACATCGACTCCACTGCATCTTCATCATCTTCTTTCTTTAAATTATTATTATTTTTATTATTTTTTTCAGCTGCTTATTGCTTTTCTTGTAGTCTCTTCTACTCTGTTCTATATATCTCTTCAGATCAAGAACAAAGTCCAAAGCTTTAACCTTTTTACAGGGAGAGAGAGAGAGAGAGAGAGGGTGGGGCAAGGAGTTGAGGTTAACGAAAATGGATGAAGGGCAAGATGCTTTGTTTAGTACTATTTTCCTTTCTTTGCCAAAACCAACCAAAAAAACAAAAAAAAAAAAGGACAGAACGGACGAGAAGACAGAGAGCTGGTCTTAGGAGTATTATTATATTAAGTATTTTTGTTGATTTTTAATATCTTAATTAATATTTTAATTAAAATTAAAAGTAATAATTTTAAAATAAAATTAATAATTTTTATAATAAAAAATAATAATTTTTAATTTTAATTTAAAATTATTAATTTTAATATTAAAATTCAATACATTAATTATATTATATATGTTATGATTAAACAAAGTTGGTGACAACTGCCCATGGTAACTGGCGTAAATCCCGAGGCCAAGAGAGAGATGCTGGCATCAGATTTCAGAAACTCATCTTTCATACTCCAAAATACAGGAATAATACAGAGAAATTATAGGAATAATACAGGAACTCATGGCAAGTGAGACTTGATGATTGAAGCATCTATACTCTATCTATATGTCCCAGACTCCCAGTTTTTCCATTTCTTAAGAATTACAAACCACTTCTCAAAAAAAAAAAAAAAAAAAAAAACTACAAACCAACTAGTTAGTTAGACTATCTGAAAAATGAAAGTTGGTGACAGCCTATTTCCGCGTAAACTGGGACAGCCACTAGTACCATTGCCAGTGGTCCCCTCTTCATCTCCACACGCATCCCCATTTCGCTCCTTTTTCTGGTTTTTTTTTTTTTCTTAATTAATGTTTGGTTCTGTACAATAATCAATCTTTGATTGTAATAATACTATGTACATATGTCTTTGGGGCGGAGTGGGTGTTGATAATTCCAGTTCATGGAGTTAGAACAGAAATATTATAGTACTAAAAAAAAATTTATTTAAAAATTTTATTTAAATGTAATGACGTCTTAATATTGTGTTTGTTTTGTAGTTGGAATATAAAAAGAAAAGTAATTACCTTCTTTATCATGTTTGGAAATGCCTCTAAATAAATTGTCAAACACAAGCTTTCAATATGTCAAATCAACTGCAATAAATGAAAAAAAAAGAAAAATTAAACAGTAAAGTAGAATTAATTTTTTTTAAGTAAAAATATAAAATTACCTAAACACCCTATCACTATAAATAAACCACAAATTCCAATTCAAGTCACAGGATAATATGTTAATTTTATATATAATTACTTTCTATCACTTTCTCATACAATCTAAATATATTAATTCACCTTCTAATCATTTTCTTTCCTATATAATCATAATTTATCCAAATAACAAATAACGGATTCATTCATTTTTCTTTTTTACAACTTTCTTATCAAATTATTTTTTTTCTCATCACTTTTTTTCCTATCAAATTCTTACAATCCAAACAGAGCATAAGTTTTTTACAATTATTACTATATTATTTGCAACAAAAAAAACATGAATATATGAAGGTATTTTTTTATTATAAAAAATAAATACATTTTTATAAAAAAATAAAAGTATAGTTACTTTCAAATAAATTCTTTAAATAAAATTTTTGATATTATAGCAGTGCCCCGAGGTAGAATTGGGTGGAATTGAGTCAAGTCAGGGTAGGAGTTGGGCGCCATGGTTGGGTTCGCCTGGGTTGTTTCCTCGTAATGTTTGACTTTGACATCCCCCTCAAACTGCGGCGTTTTGTCAAGCACGGCCAGCCGAGCACACTGTTCATCCCCCAAAACAAACGCACGTACATATGCATACGGTTGTTTCCAACTCATAACTACTCTAACACCAGCACAACAATAGAAGCTCATAAACAGCAAGGGTAGGGGGACAGAAGAATGGACGAGGAGCCCAGCAGGAAAAAATCTCAGATTTTGTCATCAAAATGGAAGCACGCACACAACACAAAGATTTCATGAAGTCAAACAAACATTCGAATACAACAACAAATCGTAGTTCAAAGCTATGGCATTGATAGATAAATTCAGGTCCACGGGGCACCGCAAGGTTTAAAATTTTAAAGTAAACAAAGAGTAAGTTGCGCTGCATATCTTTAATTCTTGATGATGGACTGGCATTTGCTGGCTGGCTGACTAGCAAAGCAGCAAAAATTACAAAATCTGTCAAAGTACATATAATTAAACAAGGACAACTCTCCCAGTCCTGGGATTTGATTTGCATGTCCAAAGCCCACAACAGTAAAAACCAACAACAACAGACATTATTAAGTTAACTCGCTACAGAAATAGAACTCTCTCAACTTTTTAACCCTTTTTTTTTTTCTGGTTTAAAGTGGAGAATCAAACACAAATTGGAAATTTGAGCTTTGTTATTAGCCAGTAATCATGGTGCCAATGCCTTGCTCAGTCATGACCTCATGGAGGAGAGAGTGCTGAACCCTGCCATCGATGATGCTGGCGGTCCTGACGCCTTGTGCAAGCGACCTCACGCAGCAATTCACCTTGGGGATCATGCCGCCTCCCACCTTATTCTCATCCATCATTCTCTTTATCCCTTTTATGTCTATTTCCTTCACCAGGCTTTTCGGGTCATCCACGTCCTCCAGTATCCCCGCCACGTCCGTCAGCAGTATCAGCTTCTCCGCCCCCAGCGCCGCCGCTATCTCCCCTGCCACCGTGTCCGCGTTTATGTTGTACGACTGCCCCCTCTCGTCCGCCGCCACCGATGCAATCACCGGGATGTGGCCGTTGTCCACCAGTGGCTGCAGGATGGTTGGGTCCACGCGGGCCACCTCCCCGACGAAGCCCAGCTGCGCCGAATTTGGGGTGGGCCGCGCCGTGAGGAGGCGGCCGTCCATGCCCGAGAGGCCGATGGCGGTGGCCCCGGCCTTGTTGATGAGGGAGACCAAGTCCTTGTTGACCTTGCCGACGAGAACCATGGAGACGATCTCCATGGTCTTGGCGTCGGTGACCCGGAGACCGCCCTGGAAGACGGGCTGGATGTTGAGGAGCTTGAGCCAGTGGTTGATCTCGGGGCCGCCGCCGTGGACGAGGACGGGGCGGAGGCCGACGCAGGAGAGGAGGACGAGGTCGCTGACGACGGAGGCCTTGAGCTCCGGGAGCTTCATGGCGGCGCCGCCGTACTTGACGACGATAGTCTTGCCCTTGAATTTCTGGATGTAGGGAAGGGACTCGGACAAGACGGCCACTCGAAACGGATCGGATGGGGGCGAAGTGTGCGAAACAGAAAGGACATGAGGAGGAGGAGGAGGAGGAGAAGGTTGGGTGGATGTGGCTGAGGATGATGATGATGCTTTGATGGTTAAAATAGAAGATGGGTTCCCATTATTATTCTTTTTGATGGGAATCCGGGAACCAGGCCAAGATAAAGTGGAGGTCTTGAGATTAGGGGTAGCGCTGATTTTGGTTTTCCTCCTCGAAGATGCAGAGGAGGAGGAAGAAGAGAGGGTGGCCGCCGCCGTCAGAGAAGATAGGTTCAAAGCTGCTCCAGCCGCCATCTGCTTCGCTTATTAGCTTTCACTGTGGTCTCTCCACAGCCCCAATTCACCAAATTCCAGGCCCCCTCCTCCTCTCTCTCTCTCCCTGCATCCGCATCTCTATCTTCCTCTGCCTCTGTTTAAGTTGTTTGCTAATGGGGGGTTGGGTTGCGTTGTGCGTAAGCTGCAGGCGCCCGCAGAACCCTTCGATTGATTCTTTGCAACAAATCAAACTCAAAGCTTCCAAATGCAAAATCGATGAATGAATGAAATCGTGGGCCTCCGACTAACCTATAGCCCAATTAATTAATCAGTGTCACGAAGGAAGGGAGGAAAGAAGGGGCCGTCCATGCAACCTATTTTGGTTTGTTTAGCCGTCCAGTCCAGTCCACTGATAATTGGATTCACCAAAACTCCCCGGACTCAGAGAGAGATATTATTATTATTATTATTATTAGATAATGTCGAAAATCTTTTTGGGTTGAGCTTTGAAGTTTTAGGAGAGAAGCCCATCATCATCAATGGGCCATTTATCTGAGACGAGTGCTCTCCCCTCCCATCTCTCTGTCTTCAAAATTTTCAATTTAATTCGATCAAAAAAAAAAAAAATTTCCAATTTAACTTTACCTTACTATGGTACCTCCCCACCCAGACCAGAGCCTCCCTTCTCATTTCACCCCCTCCCAAAAATGTCTTCCGCTTATCAATTACCACACTCAAAAGAGTCAAATTTAGTTTCTCTCTGTGTCAGCTCATATATAAATAAGTATCCTTTCATTGTTTCCCTTCTCCTCGGATAAAAATAAAGAGGATGCATTCATATCTTTGACAGTTTTATCTTAAGATTTGTCTCGGGTGAAATGACATTGTTATTTTCAAAATCGCGATTGATATTTTTAAAATGAAAAAATAACAAGAGTTTCAAAAATATCAGTTTTCGTTTCAAAAATAACAGTCGTCGTTTCACTCAGAACAAATCTCCAGACAAAAACTGCCGAGATACCAATTTTTTCTCAACAATAAATTACAGAACATTCTTCCTTCACTGTTTATGTTTCATCAGATCACGATGGAAACAAAGAACTTAAAAAAACTTTTTTTTTCTCTTTTTTTTTTTTTTGATAAATAAAAAAGGGGCATATTCATTTACATTCACTACTTTGTCGCCAGTTCTTTTCGCTACACAGATACACAGCTAACATTTGGGATTATGAGAAAGCGTTCCTGTTAGAAAGTCAACGACCTCACTACTCACTGTAAAGACAAAAAAATACGACTCTGTTGTTGGGTTGTCTCCCTCTCGTCAATATCATATCATATTATATTCAATGCCTAAAGACAAGCGAGCACCACCCACCAATGCTTCCTCCCCAGGCCAACTATGGTTGCTGCCGCTGCCATGGACGCCTTCACGCCGTCTACCTCTATTAAACCATCACAGTAGCCTCCTCTAATCGTATATATAGTTAGACACAGACTTCAGACCTCAGCAAAAAACTCTCCTCTGCTGCAAGAAAGAACCCCCCAAATTAAGACCGTGTCACGGGAGGCTGGACATGATTTAAGTACTGTGCTCAGAGCCCTCCATTGAGGAAAACGATAACAAACAAATACACACAAACACCGATGCTCATAAGCTTCAAAAATTTTTTAGATAGAACTGAATATCAGATACTCACGCGAAACTTAGACTCCCGCAAATTGTCTAGAAGCTCATCAATCTCAAGTTGCTTTACCACCGTAGCATGTAATACCTGCATAACAAGGTAACTCGGTTGTTCAGTTACATTACAAACAAGACAATCAAATGACTTGCTTGCCACCTTCTATGCCTCAAGTTTCTAGACAAAAGTGGAATGAGCCCATACTCTCTTTGTTTTCTCGAGGTCAAACTCCACAGATTTTATCCTCTCCAGGGATTCCGTCAGCATCTGATCCTTTTCCCTTGGTAGCTTGGCTGGCTTGTTGCTGAGTTCCTCGAGTGTTTTCTCCAGTCTCTGAAGGCGCTCTATGCATGCATGGATCCAGTCTTCTTCACTCACAGCTTCAACAGCAGCCATTGAATGACCATTGGCATTATGTTCAATCAAGCTTGATGGATAAATATTGTTCCTATGCCTCCAAAATTCAAATGGTGGACTACGGAAGAATTCAACTAGTTTGACCATCAATGACATCAGCACTCTGGCCATGCATATAATACTCTTTTTCCCCAGCTTTTCTTTTACAATGTCCAACCAATGTATGATTACACCTGCTGAACAGCAAGCAGCCAAGAGATATATATATTTTTTTATAAAAATAAAAGGCTTCCACAATGCCGAGTTTGTGGAAGTGTGAAGTGTTGAGAATCTATAATGATACCTAAAATTAAAAAAAAAGAAAAAAGAAAAAAAAAGAAAAACTACACTAAATATAATACCTTCCATGTTTGATCTCACTTCACAAGGAATGTATGCCAAATTGTTGGTCTGTCGTGATTCATTGTCAGAATGTTCCCCACTGAAGTTGCTTTGAACAGATTCCTCAACCATATCAAAATTCTCATTGCAACTATAGTAAGCACTTGAATCTAGTGTCCCGGCCTGTAAACATCACAGTTTACATTAAGAAAACAAAAGCGCAAGTGCACATTGGTGTGCACACACAGAGTCTTACACTTAAATGAATAAGCTGCCAAATCTAAATGCAGAATTACATCTTCACAAACAGCAGTCAAAAAGGGAAGTGTAGAACAAAATTGTCCAGTACAAGGAGGATCATCCATATCAGACTCTGACTGTGCTGCTAGTGTGTCATGACTTCTTCCCTAGAAAAGGAGAAAAAAAGAAAAAGAAAATCAATGTTCAGGAACAAGGTATATATTTGGTCAGATGCTCAATATTGTTGGCCAGCGTGATACAGAGACATGCCTTTAGTGGATGCATTTGAATATGTGAGTCAAATCTCTGCTGGTTATGGGCCACTCGGGTCGTTTGCCTCACAAATGTTGCTTCCATATTGTGCACAAGCTACAAAAGTTGAAGCCTGGTTAATTCCAATAAAAAGAAATAACAAAAAACAACTCGCTGGCTCACTGAAAAGATCCAAGCCTCAATGCATTCTCCAGGAATTCAAAACAAATAATTTTACAGAAAATGCCACAAGGAGTATGCTTGCCTTCATTATCTCAGGATCATTCCATGGACCTTTATTAGATTTAAGGCATCCTCCATCAGTAGAACAAGTGCAAGAACCACCCAAGAAGTCTGGCAATTGACTGGAAGGACAAGAAGTACACAGAAAATGGAAAATTTTGATATAAATTATGGAAGAATAGCCATTTAACAAAAAAAAAAAAAAAAAAACAAAAGACAAATATAAACCATACATACCTTGAGTCAATTACTTCTAGCAGCTTAGGCAAGGCTTTGGGGTCCAAAACCTGCACTTGTAGAAAATGCGCATAGCCAGTCAGATAGCAACAAAATACCAATAAGAAACATATGCTCTCAGTAGCATCTTTTACCTGTATCTTTGAAATAGTCTTTGCATCCAGAAATTTCTGTGCTGCAGGCCAAAGCATCTTCTTAAAGCCAGGACCCGCATTAACAATGAGCATTCGATGTAAAGTCTGATTGTGCATTGGACAATTAGAACCAATTAAGCCATGCAAAATGGAAATACTATCTGAAAGAGTTAAATACCTCAGGATAATAACTGTTATCTATCTTCGACATGGTAGCCAAGAGATTTGCAGCGGTGGGAGTGAAATTCTTAATGCCCTGTTTTAAGCATAGTATCAGTCGAAAGTTCAAATTCCATAGAAAGCCAGTAGCATGAACTACAGACACCAGCAGCTGATAGAGGAACAAATCTATCAGAGAACTACTAATGCACAAATGAAATTTCTTGCGCTTTTAACACTTTATTGTCCCTTTAAAGACTTATCTAGTAAAACTATGACTCATGAAGATTATATCCCAACATCCTTTACAACAATCAACATGCACAAGTAAAAAGAAAAAGGTCATTGCTACATAGCTTGCAGTCCAGGATCGGACATACCAGTCCCCGCACATCCAATATTGTTGTTGTTGAACAAATCTTTTTTTTCGCAGCAACTGAACAAGCGGGGAATTTCTCCTGGAAAGCCTTCTCAAACTCTTGGACATGGTACTTCAAAAATCGATCAATAGTGGTGATACGCATCAGTTTACTCGGATGAGCTTGTCCTAGCATTTCTATATAAACTGGCCGCCCTTCCTTATCAACTCCATGGTACCCATGAGGGTAATATCGAAAGACCTCTTCCAACTCTTCAAATGTGAAATCCTAAAAATCCAACATACATCAGGTACACGGCTAGAGCTAAAAGACAACAGTACCTAAAACAAATCACAATCATCACATATAATGCATTTGCATCAAAACACGAGCTAGAAGAGCTTCGTCAGTGCCATTAACGACTTTTTTTTACCTCTAATATGGAGTCAGTCCGATACTCCTTCCTCCAGTTAAGCATTTCTTCCCACATCTGGATTGTTTTTTCAATGTTGAAATCTCTGGCCTTCAAAAACCTACAAAATTAGATCAATCACATGAGTCAGTGAATCTAATTAGATGCATTTGAAACTTTGAATATGCCAGACAGGGCAGCTGCTCAGTTCACAGAAATTAAACAGATTAAACAAGAATTTTGTGACTGACCTGAGCAAAGTATGATAGTCATCATGCCTAGAAGGAAGCAAATCCCTTTCAAGAAGTTTCTGGCGCAATTCGCAGACAGCACTCTCCTCTTTTGCATCCCTTACATCTTCGATGGAAACTGAAGAGACCCTGTAATCTGTCTTCCTCTTCCCTCTTTTCTTGAGAGAATGGGTGAACTTATTTGATGCATTTAATGCCTTCTTCTTAAAATTGCCAATTTTGGATCGCCGCCTTTCATCTTCAGAGTTGTCAAATTCAGACCTTATTTCTCTTGTTTCATCATTAATCCCCATTCTTGGGAAGCCTCCTTCAATGTCAGCGGAGAAAAATAGTTTAGTACCACATGCATTGCCATTACGGGTCTTGAAGGACCAACCTAGAAACTGAGACATACCTGACATTTCACCGAAACAGAAAAGGAAATTCAAACAATCAAAGGAAGAAAGCAGCTTCACAGCAACCTGGTGGATTCATGAATCTGCGACTCGAATTTTTGACCTCCAATTCGGTCAGAGTAACCTTTGCACAGCTCTAAACTGTCAAAAACAGAATCGAAAATAGTGACTGAATGACCTGTATGGAAATCGATGCCCTCTTACATGCAAAAATTTTCTAACTATTTACATTCTATAAACCCTTTGGGCTGCTTGCTTTTACCTTTCGAAAGTACAATGAACATTAATGACCCAAGTATTTCTTCCCATAAAGCAATGCGTCTCCAAGTGGGCAAGGAATTTCAGAAATTACAGTGCATAATAATCATTATAATTCTTACAACTTCGAAGATGGTAAATGGATCCGAATCCGGCAGAAGCAAAGTAAAGGAAATCGTTACATTTGTCTTTCAGACAGAAAGTTAAAGGTCAAGATTTGATGGCATTCCAGGGTATCCATCCATTAATCCAAGTTCACTCCTTTCTAGAGCAAGAAATCAGATTTAACAGACTGATTTCGAATCCACAAAACATCAATCAATTCTGCTCAAGAATACCCCCCAGAAAAAAACCCAGAGGTCAAAAAATATGCTTTTGAATCTGGAGAAACTTTCTTTTTTTTTTCCCTTTCTACTTTATTATTGGATGCAAAAGGAAAAGGAGAGGGGAGAGTAGGAGATGATAATAACATTAATAATAATGAGCTCTGAAAGACATAAATGGGGGAATGAAAGGGAAAACGAGAAGTGGGGGGTTTCCATTGCGGAACAGGAAAGCCGTTAAAACTTTAAATTAGAGAATGAATGAAAAAGAGGGTTCATTTATGATGTTATTAAATGAAATTAATAAACAGGCAGCAGCAGCAATCAATAACTGTTTTAAGAGGAGAGAGGAGGAGTCCCCAAAATGCTGAAGCAACCCTCACCCAGAGGCACAGCCACAGCCACAGCCACCCCCACCACCGCATTATTAAACAGAAAAAAAGATTGAACGAAAATGGAAGCAATACGATCAGTAAATGTCCGAATATACAACAACAGATCTTTGATAATAAGTCTGTCTTCTTCTTTTTTTTTTAACCAAAAAAAAAAAAAAAAAACTGCACGCACAGAAAGAAACACACGCACGGAGCACCCAGTAATTGTACTCACCATATACATATATATAAATAAAGAAGGAAGAAAAGCAGCCAACTTTGATTGATTTCATTGGAGGACTGTGACGGCTGGCTGGCTATCCCCTGCAGAATCCTCCAAGTCCAACCCTCAGCCGGGAAGGACGGGGGCGCGGCGCGGGGCTATGTGCTAAAGGCGATTGCTTTTTTCTCTGTTTATCTCCCTCAAGAAAGAAAATGTAGTAAAGGAATTTTCTCGAGAAAATTTAGTTTAAGACGGTAGACGGATCTAAAATGCTAATGAGTACGTGGTTGGGTCCCTTAAAAAGATCACATATTTCTCTCTCTCTCTCTTTCTCTATCTATGTATCTCTCTCTAGAAAGTAAATTAGAGAGAGAGAGAGAGAGAGAGAGAGCAACAAAAAGAATGATTTCGTGGAGTGAAAAGGAGAGTAGTAGAAAAGAAGTTGCCGCTGCTGCTGCAGCTGCTTAAGAAAGACGAAGAAGGAAGAAGAAAGTTCCTTCCAGTGGAGATAGGTATGGGCGCACTCTTCCCCCCTTTCCCCTTTTGCTTTGCTTACGCCTTATACGTGTCCCCCCCTCTCTCCAACCCTGTGCTTGTCCAATTTCCCAAAAAAAAAAAAAATTCATGTCCAATTTATTTCAATTTTTTTATTTTATTTATCTTAGGTTTATTTGCAAAAACAAAAAAAAAAAAAAAGAAATAGTTCTCTCATATACTGTTAATAATAAATATCAAGACTAAAGATCGATGGGGAAAAAGGGTAAAAATAAAAAATTGAAGAGGGGAGACACGACATTGTGCTTCTAATAAAACAATTTATATAATAATAATAATAATAATCATTCTTATAATTTCGATACCTTATCAGATCAGAAAATAGGGAAGAAAATGTGGGGACAATTATGGCCCATTTGAACAAAGTTTTTAACTTTTATTATATAATATAATTAATCAATATGCAGCTAAATTAATTCATCTTTTGAAACTTTAATTACTACACTTTTATTCCATTTTTTTTTTTTTAAGTAATCATAATAGAAAGTCGGCAAGTTAAGGAAATCAAAATTCAACCCGTAATTTACACATTGAGAGTGAATGAACGATGGAATGTTGAGTGGAATGAGTAGCTTCGAGTCTTGGGACTGGGGAATTGGGGAGTATGCATTGACAAAAACGAAGACAAAGATAATCAGCTAATTAATTTCTTTTGGCTGATATGAAATGATAATCTCATGATTGCTTTTTTGTTTTTGTTTTTGTTTTTGTTTTTGTTTTTGGCTGTCCTGAAATCCACTTCATCATTTCACGAGTTGGGTTGTGCTGTGTACACTGCAATTAATGTTTTCACAGCAACCACAAAACAGCTACTATTATCCCCAGATTTTCCCCGTACCTGTTGCTCACTCTAGCTGATTGGTTTGGCATCTGTTTCTCACTCCATCCCCAACATCTCTCACTCCCGGGTGTATTAATTAATTCAGACCTCACCACTTAGCTTTTTTTTTTTTTTAACATTCAAAATAATTAATAATTAATCTATTATGTGCTGATAAGAAAAAAAATAGATTTAAAAATACTATACAATATATTTTACATACAAATTTATATATTTATGAATAACTATTTATTATGAAATTTCAAAGAGGAATACCTCTCAAAAGAGCCGAATTCTGTTGGTCAACTGGTCTACCACTATTTGGCTGACCTCACCACCTAGCCCGATTTGCTCTTTTACCTTTCTCAATTACTTCTAGCTTCCCCAAGACTATCCGTATCATCTTTTTTTTTTTATCAAAAAAAAATTATTATAAATGTATCAATCATTAAATTTATAAATTAAAATTTGAGTAAGCTTTATTTAAAATTTTCTCATTTAATTACTCTTAAAAGAGCAGACTCTCCACCCAAGTATCAGTAAGATCGAGCGTAACTCTACTACAGGAAATCACAATAATTACCGAATATTAAATCTATCGTTATATTATAATCTTTAACCACATCAACGACTTCCCAATTATTTATCATAAAAAAAAACACAAACATAAAATTTAAAATTAAATTACAATTATAAAAATATACTCATTTATTATTAAATTATTACTAAATTACTATCCACCAAAGGTAATCCAGCTATGTTTTCTGCCCTCTTAATTAGTTGCGACTGATATGTTGTCAATTAGAGCTGTCCTGTCCTCACTCAAAGTACCATTTTAGCAATTATGTATAGACGTCCCCACATATCGTACTTGCTTAATTAATTTACAAAAAAATCTTCCACCTACTAATTATACGAACCCTGACAGAATTTGGTTGGCATATTAACTTTGAAACCAAACATAGAATTTTTTTTCCTTCAGAGAAAACACATTGTCTGAGATGGAAACTGGGATAGCGTTGCAATCGAGTTTAGGAAAATTTGACGGATGGTACCAGCATTGTTGTTACTCATTGGGATAGCATTTTTATTATAAATATTAATAAATTATTTACATAAAATAATTATTTATTAATAAATTATTATATATCTATCATGAATATATATTTTTCCCTTTACACACTTATGCAAAGTTTTGGATAAATTATACATTTATCGAGGTCGAGAAAAGCAAAACGAAATTCAGTAAGCTGATCATCAGAAGGAACGTCGGTAGAGAAGTCGCTTTCAACAGGACAAGGACACAACGTAGGGCATTTACTCTGTACCACTGCTGCCTTTCTTCATGCAATCCTCTGTCTCTCTCTCGCTCTCAAAAATCAAAATGTATGTAGCTGAGCCTTATATATATATATATATGTTATAAGTATTAATATATATTCAAAATTTTAATATTTTAATTAAAATTAATAATTTTTAAAATATAAAAATAACAGCTTTATATATGTAATAAGCACCAATATGAGTTTAGTTATCAATTTTAATTTTAATCAAAATAGCAATTAAAATATCAAAATTCAGTATATTAATATTTTATTATATGTAAAATACATATCATATACGGGCCTGTGCCTCGTAACAAAAAAAGACATATATCTAGATGGTCCCTGTGTAGGCTGTCCCTAATTGACATTTGTGTTCTGCTTCTTTGTGCAAACACACAAAAACAAAACAAAAATTGACAACGGGATGAATGGTACAGCCAGTAGTCTAGTCCCTTCTCTCTTAGCATGATACTGATATGTATACGATAATAGATATATATGATAAAAGAGTCAGAAAGTCATTGTTTTTAATTTGTCTGATGGGCTGTCGGCATTTGGCCTAAACATTCACGTTAGGCGACAAATGCATAGATCCCACCATTCTTATGTTACCTTTAATTTGGGATCTTCCTTGTAGATTTTGTTTTCAGAAGGGTCCCTCCCACGTTCCGAGATTTTGGCCACATCAAAAGCACACCCACACCAACCCTCTCAGTCTCGCCGGCCGCGAGGGACTGGCAGAGCTATGTCTCTGATTTCATACATGATCATTTACATTAAATCAGATACATACATATTATTTTCAATTTTCTGCTCATTACAAGTTCTCATGGAAATTAAATTGGCTGGTTGCTGGCTGCTGGCTGTTGGCTGTTGGCTGTTGGCTGCACATCATGGATTTTTACCACAAGCAATTAATTATTTTGAAGGGGGTGGTTTCCGTTGCATATAATTAACACTATTGAGCGCATTAAGAAGTAGACTATGTAAATGATTAAACCAAATAGATTATTATTGGATACATTTTATTTGATTGTTATGTAAAATAATCCTTATTTAATTAATTATTAGGAGCTTATAAAGGGGATATCATGATATCTATTATTAGTTAAGTAAGGAGGGAGTGGGGATCGGTACCCAATGTTCAAAGGCAGGCTCGTGACTGTCGCAGTCAGTGTGACTGACTGCATGCGTCCATACCAACACGTGCATGCACTTCGGGTTTTACGCAGAGCAAGCAAGCAGCTTTGAGTTTTTTTTTTTTTTTTGACAGAAAGGTAAATCTTGCATTAATGTAAATTAATTCCTTACATAGTTCCCACATAAGAGTAATGGATAAACCTGCAGGAGACAGGGATACAACTCGGCCCAAATGACCTACATGTAATATGGTCAGAATGACCATTGATTAACGGGATACACGACCCGTTTTGACGAAATCCCCAAATAAGGGAAGCAAACGAACTGAGTTTAGTCCTGCTTGAGATTGAAATCTCGAGCAAATCTACCTCGTTCGAATAAGACTGTATATTGCGGCACATACCGCACTCAAGCGGATCTAAGACAGGAATTGATCGGATACGTCTAGCAACAAAATCCCACAATCCTAACATACTATCACACGCAATAACGTACAAAGATACATCCCAAAATAATTCATCCACGCGAAGCCTAACACCCATCCCAAAATTAGTCTACATATGCCAATTTTTCCAGCAGCAGAAGAGAAGGGAATTCATATTGAATTTCACCTCTACCCCATATCCCTATATGTAGCTAGTAGCCCTGCCTTACACATGTTTGTATGTATATATGTATGTATAGGTTTCCAATTTCGATGAATAGAATGTAGATTTTAGGCCAGACCGCGTACAAGAAACTGGCAAGCAAGCTCTTTCTGTAATGGAAAAAGTCTCCCTCTCCTCTGTTTTGAATCTTTTGATTTGGATGAATGGAGCCATTATTATAGTAGGACTTGGACCTATACATGGATGAGCAGTCCTTTCCCCTCAATAATATGTGAAAGTTGCATACATATATGGAGTAGCTAACTGTCATGATAGTGTCAGACAAGGGAGAGCCTCGGGTCTATTAATTAAACAATGGGAAAAGTTAAAACTCCTAACTCCCCAATTCTGATGAAGTGTGTGAAAAATAACGACTGTTGAATTTTAAATAATAATATTAATATTATTAGTAACAAAATTTTTTTATTTGATTTTTTGTTACTTAAAATATATATCTTGTTACAAAAAATTATAATATTATTACTATTAGGACAAATTCTGAGACTAATTTTCTCGGACAACCAAACCAAAACCTTATTCAATTAAAAGAAATATTTAGTAGAATCTTTTAGGTAGTATTAAAGTAGAATTGAAGTAATATACGTACTTTAATTATTGAAATTAAAAAAAAATAAATTATTATATGTAGTTGGATAAATTATTTGATTATTTTGATACCCACTAATATTAAGCTGTATATTAGAGTTCACTAATTAGTGGACCTCTTCTCACGCTATCATATGCATGCGTCTATTACCTATTTACCTCTTAAAGGGGATTTCATAATTATATTCACATTAATTTAAATTTTTGTTGGCTATTTTTGTTTTTCTAATGTAATAATCAACTCAACTTAATTGTTATAATAAACAAATGTATTTTATATGTGTTCAAAGTTAGAGTGAATTTGGAAGTATCTACCACGTATAATTAAAAAAAGAAGAAGAAGAAGAAGAAGATAATTAATTAGGGGATGCATCCAATTGAATTACTTTACCTCAAAGTACGCATAAGGTACAGCCACCGACTACTTTTAATTTAATGACGAGAAGAAAGACAACCTTTTATTGTTACATTAAAATTTGCAACGTCAAAGGCTTTTGCGCATGCTCTTGCTTTTCTTATAATTTTTCATATAGTTAGTAGTAAGTACTACTACTAGTCGAGCTTCAAGAAAAGGCAAAATTTTGCTTTTCTTTTAACAGATGCGGTGACCACTGCAATTTGCTGGATTCAATTTTTTTTTTTTTAACCGCGATTCAGATTAATTTTTTTATTTTAGTAATGAATAAAACAAAATTTTTATATTGAGTATATGACAATATTTATTAGAATTTTTTTTTCACTTTTAATTTATTTTCCTCAATTTTCTCTTCGTCATTTTCTTTTTCTTACCTTTTTTTTCCAATCGAGTGCAGGAGACAAGTGTTTTGACCATACTCACGTGGTTTTTGTTGACCAAGAGTCAAGCTAGTTTTTGACTCTTTGTTTCTTCTGAAAATTTTTTGCTGTTATTTTCTTGGTTTGATCGAAACAGACAAAGTTCGCCATTAATATCTCTGCAGCGGACTTGCATTAAACAATGGTTTCAAAACACAAAAGAGCCAAAAGATTACGGATTGGATTCTATCGAACCAAGCAACCAGCTGGGTCACAGGCGAGTTGCGCAAGTGGCAATGCTTTACATCTCATAATAGTATGGAACACCTGTGAGCAACAAGGACAGGTCCTGCGAGTTCTTTCTGTCCCTCCCTCCTCACTCTCTCACTCACTGATAATTTTTCATATATTAAATTAATTTATTGGCTCATTTCGTTTCTCACCACATAATTTCGTATGTATAATAATAAATAATTATATAATTTTATCTGACTGAAATCCGATATTTTACATATTTTTTATTTTTATAAATTTAATTATTTAACAATACATATTAATTTATTATTATTTTCAAATTATTTAAATAAACCAACTAAAATTTTTCATAATTTTTTTTTTATAAGAGATTGCATGGCAGCATGTAATAATAGAGGCATAGTACGGAAATTGTGGGCCTCACACTTTCTGATCACCATTAATAATAATGTTGAGACTTTGCAGAGAATTCTCATTATTTTTGGGATCTTATTGCAGAGAATTTTATTAGACAGACAACCAAACATAGTCTCATTGTCCTTATGATAAAGACTGATTAGTTTGATTAAAATAATACTTAGATCAAAATATTTTGATTTACATTTGAGTAGTGACCCTACTCTACTGCTTCATTAGATTGCTCCCCCCTCCCCCCAGTCTTATTTATTATTACTGATAAAACTAACATTGCACTAAATTGTCTCTATTTTTTATTGACTATATATAGTTTTTTTTTTTTTTTAAGAATGAATTTTTCTTTTTGTACAACCTATCTTACGGTTGTTTTAAGTTTTAATTGAAGGAATTATTAGTTTTAATATGAAGTAGGGGAATACAGAAGAAGAAGAAGAAGAAGAAGAAGAAGAAGAAGAGAAGACAATAAAAAGACAGAAGGAGAGGAACAAGAGCAGCACCCAAATAATTTGTGTTTGGCAGTGTGGGTCTCCTCTACAACAGGCCTCCCATCCGCTGTTGAGGCTTTTGTTTTTGTTAATAATAAATATATTATTTTATATGTTTAATTCTAATAATAATAATAATAATAAACTATGCCTTCTCTTTCTCCCTCCCCTTTCTTGCTTTTTTTTCCGGCGAAACGAAACTGTAACTATTTTTTTTTTCTTCATTTATATGATTCCTTTAAGTTTAAGTTGAATTCGGAGCGCATTGAATGAATTGGTTGAGTGGCCACTGGCGGCCCGAACGCCCAGTGGATGCTAGTAACTGTGATCGCATTTAATACTTAACTTTGAGTCGGGACCAAAAGAAATTGACAAAGTGAAACAGAAATCAATTTTCACCGCGGAGAGACGGAGAGAGAGAGAGAGAGTCCAGCATAGCATTAGCATATGGGCCCAAAAGGGCGCAAGAACATCTTTCACTCAAAGTCCAGGCCTATGGACGAATCGTGAATAACGGTCATCATTGTAATGATAGGCTGGGCCGAAACATCGCACAGACTGAATTGCTCTTCCTCTTTTTGGAGATGATCCATTTCTAAGCTGCTCCGATGGCCCACCTCGATTAAACCACTACATTACATTATATATATATATATAACCACCTCTTACATAATTTAGTTAGTAAAGACTTGGGATTGGGGTAAGAAAAATCGGGATTTGAGTATTATCAAAAGTGATTAGTAAAATTAAATTTATTTTGAAATTTTAAATTTTACAAACACTTTAGTGACACTTGCTGGATACAGTGAAATTTGTTCTCTCATATTTTTTGTGTAAGAAGTTTGAATAAATCTTCTTAATTAGTCGACAGGGCATTACCCCTATTTACCCATTTTCTATATGAAAAAAAATTACACATATACATACAACAACAAAAATGGTGGTGGGGGCATTTTAATCTCACCCAGCCTTGAACATGCGGCTTGATCCTGATGCTCTCCCATCCATTTCCCCTTTCAATAATAAAGTCCATCGAAGGGCAATTACAATCATGCGTTTTTCAGGCTGCTCCACTTCCAAAGACATAATAATAATACCAGTCTCCCACACCATTAGCAACATAAATCATACCAAACCATATCTCTCAAACGTATAACCCAACACCAATCCTCCCAAGCTTACAATAAGGCCTCATTTGATAAAATGTTAAGACTTTGAATTCAAACTGCTTGAACTTATGGTAGCATAGCCATAACCAATTTTACTGCCACCTTACCATGTGAATACACTCGGAGACCATTTAATTAAGAGATAACAGCACAATCCATATATAAACAAGTCAGAACTAGCACAACAGACAGTAGGTAGGGGCATTGGCTGAAACAGGAACACTTGTGCAGCATAGGGACCGCTGATTGACAGTAGTAATAATCTTTGAGAGCCCACAAAAAATGAAAATATGTTACCCCCTGGTCTTTGCCCTTTTCATGCCAAGGCTGTTGTGGAATGGGGAAACAGAACTTGATATGGGAAAACCTTCATCGCGAAGAGTCCCATTGAGCATTGTTAGCTCCCTTAATTGCTGCTTCTTATAGATATCTTCTGATTCATCCTAACACAATCTAACAAGAGTTATATTTTTGACAAGACAAAAGGAAATGATGCTTCCAAGCTAGAAAGTGAAGGGCAAAATAACATACCACGGGCTTCAATAAGTCTTCAAGTATCTCTCGTGCCTGCATCAGTCGAGCATCAACTATTTCTGCTGGTAATTCTACCTCAACTAGGATACGGAGTGGTTTATTTAGATGCTCATACCCTGGTTTCCCTCTCATCAGTTCTTCCTTCAGGGATAAAAAATGCAATGTTTACCTTATGATAAACACATTGCCTAGTTCTGTGATTTAAAGGACAAATAAAAAGTAACTTAAGCTCAAACAACATATGGCAGGGCAATGATTTCTGAGATAGAACTCTTTCCGGTGTAGCACAAGTACTTTTACATCTGGTCAGGACATTCCTCAAATTACAAAAAGCCAGATTCGCATAATGCACATAAAACCTTTTCTGCCCCTAAAAGGTTCACATATACTATGATTTCTGTTTATAGAAAACCCTAAAGGAATTCCAAGACAACATTTATGTGTTTCACCTATCATTGCTTTAGATTCCTCTAAGTTGATTGAAGGGCATTTGGACTGAATTGAAAGTTAGCAAAAGTTCAATAAGTAGGGTCTACAACCACAACTACTAAGAAGATCCAAATCCTTACAGTTCTGGATTGTCCATGCTATATATTTAATGGTTCTTTAACTAATATACAACTAAACTCAGAAAGATATAAGCACAAATTACTAGAGGAATATATTATCACCCTCGCTGGATCCTTGATGCTACCACGACCTCTTATCAAAAAACGACACTCAGTGCTCGCTTCCACTCACTTAAGAGAATTCCCTCCAGGTCCGAGAAGGCGCCCAACAAAATTGTACTGCAATAAGAGATAATCAGATGACAATGAAAAGGAAAAACAAACAGCAGTGCATAAGAATAAGAAATGAGATCCGCACACTAGGATACTTCTCGATAGGAATATCTACTCTGATGGTTCTTTTAACGATAAGACCATATGAGCTACCGAGAGGACTCAACCGGTTATGTGCTACTGAGGTCTGCAACAAACTCGACACCTACATAACATAATTCCAAATGGATCAAAAATCACAGTAATAAAACCTTTTCCTGCTTTGTATGATAGGAATAAACAGTCATCATTCCCTAAGGAAAATACAGAGGGTAACCAGAAAGTTCCAAATCTTCAATGGAGAAACAATAATGACAAAATATTGCGATGGTAAGAGAAACAAAACCACACAGATGAACAATAAGTTCACCATGACATGATACAATATAAAATGCGCATAAAAAGAGATTAAATTCAAGTATGACAGTAATTACAACGAAGGCGGAAGGCCCAACATAAAAAGGGCGGTGAGACAATCGTCTCAAATGCAGCGAACTCCATATCTTTTGGGTATTTTGCTCCACAAAAGGCATCTGACAAGCTGCTTAGGCAGCACTGTAGGTCGAACAACAATATATGACAACTGAAGGATCACTATTCAATGCAAGAAATATATAATTCCATATTCCTTGGCAATCATAAATCGGTAAAATTAGGTTAATAAATTGCATGTCAAGTATCCGATATGGGATTTTGTGATGTTATCCCAGAAACAAGGTTGCGCGAAGTTGCTATTACAGCTAGATTAGAGAAGTTCAATTCTTTGGAAGGGAAGGAAGAACCATCATGTTAAGAAGGAAATTCTTGAAAATCATGCTAAATTAATCTTTTTTCCCCCTAAAAAATGTTAGCCTTGAGACTCATATTACCTGTCATGAAAACCCAGGCAATTTAAACTACAATCAAATAAAGATTAGAATAAAACGAGCAAAAACATAGTTAGGAATGCTTCTAGAAAACAGAAAAATTAGATGGAAGATGAAGGTTATGTTAATAGTCAGCATTCGTACTTCTGATTGAAACCGTGATGCGCATCCATTTGCATCTATTCCTCCATCTGAAAAATTCCCCCCAATGGCATGGAGCTATCATGTTCTAGCCCACTTTGACCTAAAACTGACGCATTCCCCAACAGTGTAGTTACACGCAATATTTCTGCTCCAAAAAAGTGGATTTTCAAATATAAGATGTTCCAGTTAGCATTAGTTAACAAATTCGTTAGTAAGCACCACAAAATGGAGGACAAGACGCATTGTTAACTGAGTTAATTAAAAATCAATGCTCGTCAGATGGAATGTATTGAAACTTCCAGAAGAACTTAGATTAGAAATGAAAGATTAAGCACCGTATTATTTTAATCTACCAAAACTAAGCATAGATTAACATCACGAAATAGTTAAAATGACAATCGGTCCGACAATGTAAAGTAATTAATCAAGAAAACCATCGGAAGTGGCATCTATCCACCAAGGAGATTGACCGGCATGTCTCCAGCAGAAAAGAAAAAAGAAAGACCCACATTAGAATGACCACAATCTTAAAGTCCTCCAAGATTAGTGCTCAAACCAGTTTAAGTGAAAACCTGCAATTTACCAACGAAGACACGTAAAAGAGTGGCAGAAAACCATGCTCTCTGAAGAAGTTACTACAGAAAATTGTAGGACTGTGCCACCCTCTTTGCCCAACGAGTTGGCTTCTAAAGTTGCCATTTTTGCGGCCCAACCTGATACTTTCTATTAACTAAACCCTGTGAAGCCTTCACAAATGTTAACAGTTATGTACTTCCTATGTCAAAATGGTACCTGAAGATATAAGGCACTATCTCAATCGGGAGGTAAGATATCAGTCACATTATGCAATAATGATAATTAAGGAGGAAAAACAAATATGAAGCAAAGATATACCCATAGACAACTAAAAATCACATGATTAAGATTGATGAACAAAGAAATTTGGGGCTCTAAAAGATATCAATGCATTCCATAATATCAACAAAGATCATTAAAATGAATGCACAATACAAACTGACGAACATGGACGTGCAAGGCTCTAACAAAAACTGATTACAAGAGCCATCAGCGAATGCATTTTGCATTCAATGATGTTGCATCTAATCATGATTATCGCTAAAAATAAATTAGTATAAGATCTATCTAGCGTCTTACCTTGCTTGTATTCTGATATATTAGGAAAAGCAAAAACAAGCCCTCACTTGTATTTTCTATGTGAAAAGTTACTTGTTACAATGGCAGATACATTTAACCATTGAATTGCAGAGTAATCCATAATTTGAGGTGAATTCCAACCCAATAGATGCATCGGTCCAAATTCCCATGTATAGTTGTAAAGATACTAATAGTGCATGACCAGTCAGAAAAGTAGCCAACACCCACACAATTTTTTAATTTCATTTATTACTTTTCCAGTCATGCATAGGACAAGAGAAATTTCCTATTCTGGAACTTGATAATATGATAATGCGGTAGGAACACGGTTTATGAAACTCACCTTGATTCAACAACCGATTTGTATGATGGAGCACAGGCACAAACGGACTGAGCTTGCGACGCTCTGCTGGTAACTCTGAGAGATATCTACCAAAAAGACACAATTCGAGCAGAGTCAATTGACCACGCAACTGTAAGCAGAATCCATAGATTCAAGCAGTAGCATGGTATGAATGACAGGCAAAAGTATGTACAAGTAAAATTTTAGAACGGACATTGTATTTAAAAATTCTCTTCTCTAATAAACGCCATCTGCCAACTTGTATTGGATCCAATAGATCATTGATTAACATAGGGCCATTGGAAGGGGCCATAACATGAACTGAATCCTTTAAACTATCCTTATTAAGTGAGATATAGAGTGGATAGAGACACAATAAAAAGGCAATCCAAAGCATCAATCTAAGCAAGTAAAATTAAGAATACTTAATCCTATATAATAATAATAATAATAAAAATAATGTCTGCATGCGGTTGGAAGTCGTCGTTGGATCGACACGGTGGGCACGGACGTGACTAGATTTGCATGCAGCACACTGCACTCGAAGGCACGTGCGTTGTCTGTAATGTAAAATGCCCATTTTTCCATCTTAAAAAAAAAAAAACAAACACAAAAAAAATTTAGTAGTCCTTCTCACTTAACTTTTGAGAACAATTATAAATATTGTTAAAATTCATTTAAAAAATAATTGATAAAAAAAAAGTCAAAACATTAACTACAATATATAATACATTGATTAGCCTTTGCATTGCTTTAAATAATCCTTATAATAATAATAATAATAATAATTAGCCTTTTGCGTTGAGAGAACGCAAAAACGGTGCGCGGGAGGGCTTCCAAATTGTCTGTTAGTTATAATAATTAATTATATATATATATATTTATTCCAGTGCATTTTAAGCTGCGGCGGCGATCGACGACGGAATAGCGGGCGGGAGGAAATGGAGGAGGAAACAGTAATACCATTTAAAAACCTGCACAGCAGAGAGTATCAAGGTCACAAAAAGAAAGTAGGCCCACCTTTCCCACCTCTTTGATCATTTTCCTTTTCCCCCTAGGTCTATTTGTGTTCGAATTTTAACTGTGTTTAAAGAAAAACCCTAGGCCTCTCTAATCCCCCTTTTTCAATTTTTGTTTTTGTAAAAAAAAGACTTATATTTCTTGGGTGTATTGGCAAATTTTGGTAGGTGCACTCGGTTGCTTGGAATTGCAGTGGTACGAAGCTCGCTTCTGGGTCTGTCGATCAAACTGCTCGCGTCTGGCACATCGAGCCTCACGGCCATGTTAGTTCTCTTCTTCTTTTCTGCTTTCTCTCTCTCTCTCTCTCTCTCGTGTTTGTTTGATGCTTTCATCTTTATTTTATTTTAGTATGTTTTTAATTTCTAGTCTCAGAAAGCAATTCCCTTTTGTTTTTTGTTTTTTTTTAAACTTAATATTACCCATGCGTGTATGGGGTCAGGAAGGGAATTTGAAGAGAGTCCTTATAGTGTTGGTGTGAATGAAGACACTGTACATACTCAGACTTCTGCACCTAAGGGAAGTTTTCCTTCGGATTGTATTTTTTGGATGGTCAGACGTGATTCTGCCAATCCAAATTTTTAATGCACTCTGGAGGATTTTTGGGTAGTGATGTGAACGTATTCGTGTCCGAGTTATCCTTGGCTAAATAACAGTTTTTTGTGACATTTTTACAAGTTATTGTTGTTGTCTATGGTGGCCTGGACTTGCTTAGGTGTCTAGAAGGAATATCCCAATTGTGTCAATGCTCATCTCTTTGCTTATTTTATATAATTTTCATTTCTTTTGAAAGGTTAATATTCTTCATCTTCTGCAAACTTTTGTTGCAGGGTAAAATTAAAGACATTGAACTGAAGGGTCACACTGATAGCGTGGATCAGCTCTGTTGGGACCCCAAACATGCTGATCTGATCGCAACAGCATCAGGCGACAAGACTGTTCGCCTGTGGGATGCTCGTAGTAAGTGTAAATGCCTGGTTGTATATATTAGGACATGCGAAAGCATTAGGCTGTTATTCCTTGTAAAAGCTAGTAATTCACTACTTATGTCAATGAACAGATTTGTACCATTTATGGGTTTCTGCCTGTTGATATTTCTTGTTAATCATAAAGGTTGTACACGACCACACATCTGTAACTGTCAGCTGCTTTAAAAGGATGTTGTTTGTCCATTGTGTGTGTGGGTGTTTTGTATAGAGGATTAAATCATGTCTCTCTATGATCTTTAGGCGGAAAATGCTCTCAGCAAGCAGAACTTAGTGGGGAGAACATAAACATCACCTACAAACCCGATGGAACTCATATAGCAGTTGGTAATAGGGTATGTTCAATAACTTCGCAATCTTAACTCATTAGACATCTATTGAATTGCTACTTGTCAATTACCATTGTTTATTCAGCCATTACTAATTCTTGCATTACCCTAATCGATTGTTGTTCTTTTCTACTTTTATCTGTGGTAGGATGATGAGCTAACCGTACTAGATGTTCGGAAATTTAAGCCGCTTCATAGACGTAAATTTGGTTATGAGGTAAATCTAATTCCAGCCCAAGTGTTGTTTATTTCTTATTTGTATAAAATTGCTTTGAAAGAGGAATTCCTGTTGAGGCTCTCTTAAGTGCGAGGCTCTCTTATGTCTGACACTCTCAAAGCTCATTGTGAAACGCTTATAAATTTGAATTCCCGATTGCATTAGGATATGGCTTTTGGAAATCAATTCCTCTTACTTGCTTCTTAGGGAGACATTGCACTTGATAATCAAGCTCAAAATTTGACCTGTCCTTTATACATGTAGGCTAATTATATGGATATGTCTAAATCCGTTTTGAGACTAATTGGATGTTGACATAACAATTGACTGATAAAACCTTTTCCCTTCTGCTAGGTGAATGAAATTGCTTGGGACACGACGGGAGAGATGTTCCTTTTGACAACTGGAAATGGTGAGAACTGTACTCTGGGTAGAAATATCTACCTAATTATGTTGCTTTTGTTGAGTGTATCACATATGTTGTTTGTCAATGCAATTTTGTATTACATGTGCTCAGGTACTGTTGAAGTACTGTCATATCCATCTCTTCAAGCACTTGACACTGTCATGGCTCATACAGCTGGTTGCTATTGCATTGCCATTGATCCAAGAGGAAGGTGAGCTTGAAAGCTACTTAAGTCCTTTGGGCTATCAACATCTTACAGTAGCTTGGTACTAGCAAATCCACTTAACATTTAGCCAAGTCTCATTGATGTTGCAACTCCCGCCTCTGACAGATATTTTGCTGTTGGAAGTGCCGATTCCTTGGTTAGCCTTTGGGACATCTCAGAGATGCTCTGTGTGCGAACATTTACAAAACTTGAGTAAGTTAAACACAGTTATTGATTAGTTAGTGGGGGTGATAAGTAAATTCTTTTTTTTTTTTTTGAGGATATGAAGTTTTCCTTTTCGTCTTTTTTTTTTTTTGTTTCCATTATTTGGTTGGGAAAGTTTTGTTGGGGAGGGGGTGAACGGGGCTAATATAACTCCATTTGATGGAAGGCAGCAATGATGATTTTGTACTCTTCCAGATGGCCTGTTAGGACAATAAGCTTCAACCACACAGGAGATTATATTGCTTCTGCCAGTGAAGACTTGTTCATTGATATTGTATGTATCTTTGGAACTTCTTTAAGAGCAATTCTCTTCCAATTCTCATTTCTCACACACTCAAGACATTTTGTTACTTGGACACTGGTTTTGGACACTTTGGCTTCCTGGAGATAATGAGACGCTGATAATATGTTTCTATGATGTAAAATAGTCCAATGTTCATACTGGACGAACAGTGCATCAAATTCCATGTAGAGCTGCCATGAACAGCGTGGAGTGGAATCCAAAGTACAATTTGCTTGCTTATGCTGGGGATGACAAGAACAAATATCAGGCTGATGAAGGTTAGCGATCAGTCATCATAGGCTTAGTCTTGTTTCAGGTGTCTTCTGTTTGGTCTTTCTTTGAGAATGCCTGCTAATTTTATTTGAATGACGACAATTTTCTTTGTTCTGCTTATTGTTTCAGGTGTTTTCCGGATATTTGGCTTTGAGAGTGCATGAAGACAATTTTCTTTGTTCTGCTTATTGTTTCAGGTGTTTTCCGGATATTTGGCTTTGAGAGTGCATGAAGTCGTAGCTGATCATTCTGTTGTGCTAGAATTTTCGTTCTCCATGAGCTTCAATTGCCGCTTGACTGAGATAATTTTCACTCTGTTGCAATGGCCCCCAGATCTTAATGATTATTTATGGAAAAAATTTTTGCTTCTTTCCATTTTTGTTTGGCCTCCATAATTATTGTTTAGTTAGAAGCAGAACGTGACAAATAATTGATGTTTCTTTTGCACAAACCAATCGAGACAAGCAAGTTCTGATTCTCAAAATAACGAATGGAAATGTGATGAACTTACGAATTAAGACATATTAGTTTGCAGCACAAGGGGAACACGAGCTGTGCGCTTGTTTAAAACCAAGCCAAAAACCGGGTAAAATATGAAACTGGTGGAATGACAGAGCGCTTGCTGGCATAATTTAGCTGGCATTTGCTGTGTAAAACTAGGCCAAAGCCCGATAATATCAAACTAGTTTCGCAGTGAAGAAGGTTGCGTTCACAATGTAGATTTCTTTTCTTATGCTTCAGTTTGGCTCAGAAATAGCAGAAGAAGAATTTGGAGACCGGGGAACCTCCGGCCTTGGGGAAGCTCCGTGCTTCAGGTCCTGGCATGGACGAACCAACCAACAACCAAGCTGTAAGACCGCTCCAATGCTTGCTTGGACGCCGTTCTCTTCTCGGCATGGGGAAAAATGTTTGAAGCCCCCACCCCCCGGGGGGGACCTCCAAAGCTCCAAAAGTTTGTCTAACATATGTCGGACCGAGATGCTTCATCCTCCCCCTTGAATAGACCAAAGGCAGGGTGGAGATCAAATGACACCACCTTTCAATACTTGTCAGCCTCTTAGTTACAGCAAACTAACGGATAACACGCTCGCTGAGAGATCCTCCGGAACTAAACACAGAATTTTCAAGGATTGTTAGAAACACGATCAACTGTCAATTGTTTGTTTTGTTGTCTTTATAAATTGGGATGCAGTGGACGGGAATTTACCTTTAAGCCAAGCTACCCTACATCTGCAAAGAACTCCCCTCTTTGTGCTCAAAACTCCAAAGATAGCAGGCCTGCGGGTTCTAAATTTTGTCAATCAAAAGCCCAACGATTTGAAAATACTCGTCAAGGACAAGTGAAGTGTGAAACGATGCTACGTAGAAACACAAAAACATTAGTACCTGAATTAGATGGGATATTAGATTCCACATAGGATGAACATGGAAGCCGGGACAGCCAAACCTGCAAAACAAACAAGACAAAGGGTAATTAGATACTGCGAGCACCAAGTCAGTGGCTTCCACTTAATCTCAACGCTGGAGCTCTTCAATCTCCTCCCACACTGAGGCTCCTTTGACAGATCGAAGCTCGCTCCTTTCATTCTCAGCTCTTGAATACACCTGGTGAGCGCCCTGCTATCGCTCCTCTCCTTCTGCAACTGCCTCCAGGCCTTCCAGTACCCGCAAAGCTTAACCTGAACAAGAAACACGAACACGAGCGAAGTAGACAACGACACCAGAGCAGGTATCCACCATCTTTTGCAATTACAAGTATGGTCCTTTCCGTTAACGGAAGAGGCAAACAAGATGGTGAAGAAAAACCCATGAAAGACTAAGAAGAAACAGCAGAGTTGAAAGATTTCGCGCTTGATGGAGTCCATTCTGGACTCTCTGGCAGCAATGCGGCGGCCGAACAGGTTCTCCTCTCTTTGCCAGAGCTTGAGGAGCAAGAGATGGCCGGGACTATTGGAGATCTCTGTTAATGGGTGGTTTTGGATTGCCATGATCGAGTTCACGGCGCAAACCACTTTCTGTTGTTGCTCTTCCTCTACTACTGGGATTTCCACTATGTGGGCATCTTTCATTTCAGCAGCCATTATCACAACAAAGCTATATTATTACACTAATTGAAGAAACTTAACAGGTAAATCCCCGATACAAAAAGAAAAAAGAAAAAGAAAAACACAAAAAGTGGAAGTTATAAGCAGCAATAGGAAATGGGAAATCTTGTAGGAAGTCAGAAGCAGGAACAGAGAGCTTGAAGATGAGGATTTGTTAAACTCAGTTCGCTTGCTTTTTTGGTACAATTGGAGGATGCATAGATGTTGGGTATTTAAATTAAATGAAACTAAATTGATTTGGGATAACGCCTGAGATTCCATCTCCAACAACGGTCATCTCCAGGAAAGGGTTTCTAACGGTCACATTTCCTGGGCTGACTCTTACCGCAAAGTTTAGACCTTTTTTTCCTTTTTTTTTTTTTCAAATAGTTGAATTAGAAAGGCCGAAAGGGCCATATGTTAAACTAGTAGTGTATTTGAATTGAAATGAAATGTGTAAAAAGAAGTAAAAAACAATAAGTTATTTCAATAAATAGAGAAATTGTAAAAAAAAATATAAAGAAAAAATAAATAATAATTTATGAGAGAAAAAGTAATTAAAAAAATAAATTATTTGGATAAATAGAAAAGGTGTATATAGAAAGAACGCGTAGATAAAGAAAAATAAATAATAATTTGTGAGATAAAAGTGATGAAGAAAATAAGTAGTTTGGATAAATAGAGAAAATGTATATAAAGAAAGTCTGGAGAAAAAATAGTGAGAAATTAATATAGTAATAATTGTATTAATGATTAAAACTTTTTCACTTTTTTTACCTAAAAAACGCAAAATAAACGGACCATAAGATTTGATTTTCAAGTTTTGTATTTGGTATTTAATATATTATATTTGGTGGCTAAATTTTATACTACACCAATAATATAAACAGAGAAAGAGTATTATCATGATATTTTTCTTTTAAGAAACATATATTAAAAATATTCCTCTATTATATTATTTTGAAAGAAATTATTTTTGAATTATTATTCTAACAGTTAACTCATCTTTTCATAAAGGGTTTTTTTTTTTAATTACAAAATTCAAGTAAAGATAGAGAAATTCTTCTGAATTTGTATTTCATATCTTTATGTTTGAATCTTGAGGCAGGCCTAAAAAATAAAGTCTAATATGTTTGTTTAATTATTCTCCCATATTAAATTAACATAAATATTATTAGAGTAGTTGAAATTTATTATACACGTGGCATCCTCAAATTACCACTCAAAGTGATAAATAACTAATATGTTTGTTTAATTATTCTCCCATAACAATATATATATATATATTATTTATTAAATTAGGATAAATATTATTAGAATAGTTAAAAAAAATTAAGAAAAAAAAAGGTAAATGAAAATAAATTTATTCAAAATTATTATACATGTGACATCCTCAAATTACCACCCAAGGTGATAAATCGATAATAAGTCAGCGTATTTTTATATTGGTTATTCATGTTTGAATCCCCTGTACAAGTTGGGTGGTCTTTACGTATAAAAAGTGATGTGCGGCGTTGGATGCGTGGCTCAGTAATTGCTGTGGCCTCTAGTAGTTGAATTACGTTCGACTCCACTAATGTTTGAGTAGTAGATTTGTTCTTTTAAAATAATTAAACGAGACTTTAAAATAATTGAATGAGATTTTAATAAATAAAAATACTTTAATTTTTATTTATAAATTTAATAATTAATATATTTAAAATATTTTTTTTTCTGTTAAGAAAAAAAAAGCATCCTCAAATTAAATGGATGGCCGACAACCACTAGTCTATGCCATTCAATTGATTGCCAGTCTGGACGGACCAAATTGCTGTTGAGCTTAGATGGTCAATTCAATTTAGTTCATTTCATTAATGGTCATAACTTACAAATCTCATTTTTCTCTCTTTTTTTTGTATTTATTAGAATTATAAATCATATAATTAAAATAAATATTTTTTTATCATTTTCATCCTCTTTATTTTAAAATTTTAAAATTAAAATATTTAAAATAAAAATTTAAACTTTAATTATTAAAATATTTCCAAAAAAATCAAAAGGTTTCCGCAAACGTATCCTCCCCGTCCCCATCACATCACGGCCTTTGGTAAATGGATACGTCATGTCAGGAAGAAACGACATGAGGCAAAGTGGACGCCATGTGTGAAAAGGCCACCTCTTCACCTAGCGTGACCATGACATTAATTAATAAATTAATTGATAAACTAAATTCATTTTGACTTGTGGTATCTCAATTTTAATTCAGAGTAACATTAACACAGATATGATTTTTTTTCTTTCTTTTTTCACTTTTTTTTTTTTTTTACAAACACGGATACTATTCATAGTTTCATACTCTCTCCGTGTTCCCAGAAAAATTTACTTATTAAAGATTCTAAAAGAGAGTTGAAAAACAAACGATTTTTGGGTTTATCCGGTAACCACCATTACAAACCCAACCCCGCCCCCCCCCCCAAGCCAAGAGCGAGACTAGTATATAGTAAAATAATAATATTAATAATAATAATAATAAAGTTTTGCTTGTTAAGTAGTTGCCACTGGCTGGCTGGATACGCCCTCTCTCTCTCTCTCTCTCTCTCTCTCTCTAATGGGGTTTCTTCTCTAACGAAACGAACGATCCTCGTCAGTTTGGTTTGTTGACGTTTATTTTAATGTAAACAAATAGGCTTTCGGCTTTCCTTTCCTAATATTTGCTTCCAACCAAGGCGGGTCCCATCAATCCTTGTCGTCGATTGTCTAATTCAAATCTCCCATTTGGCAATGGGCATTTGGCATTGGCAAGTCCATTTATTATTAAATTAATTTAATTAATTAAAAGTATTTAATTTTTCTTACTTTTTAAGTTTGTGATTGAATAATAAAATTTTGATTAGAAAATAAATAAAAAATAGTATAATAATAATATTATTATTATTATAATTAATAAAAAATAGTAATTAAAAAATTATAATAAAATAAATAAATAATAATTTATAAAAAATAAAAAATAAATATTTAAATTAATAAAAAAAATAAATAAACAATATTTTTCTTTTCATTTTTATTTCCTTTTCTTTTCAAACTATCCAACCAGTCTTTATGCTATGTGAAAGAAAATTAAGAGAAAAAAAAAGTATAATCATTTTTATTTATTTTTCTTTCATATTTTTTTTTCTTCACTTTCCACACCACTCTAAATAATTTTATTTTTTTTTCCACTTTTTCTCTTATAAATTACTATTCACATTTTCTTTCACCATATTTTCTTTCTCTCATTTTTTCTACCACTCCAAATAACTTTACTTTCTTTCCACTTTTTCTCTTACAAATTACTATTTATCTTTTCTTTTACCTATTTTTTTTCTCTTAAATTTCTTTACCATTACAAATAATTTTATTTTTTTATTATTTTTCTTATTTTTCTTTTTTTTTCCTCATTTCTCTACATTTTTTCGCACTCTAAACACACTCTTAATCTGTCTTGTTGGAAAAGAAAAAAGAAAAAAGAAAAAAGGAAAGTCAAAAAAAAGAGGGAGACGAAAACAAACAGAAAGAAAGGGTCCGACCGACTGAGACCGAGAGAGACAGAGAGAGAGAGAGAGAGAGAGCGAGAGAGAGAGGAAAAATCAGTGACCCAACTCACAAGAAATCTTCTTCTCTGAGAAAATAAAAGAAGAGAGGAGGAGAGAAAGGTAGTTGCTCACTTCGCTCTCTCGCCTCCGCAACAGGGCAGCAGCAGCAGCAGCAGCCCACAGCCTTCCCAAATTCTGTTCGGTTTATCTATCAAAACCCCAATCCAAATTCAATTCGATTCAATTCACTTTTAATTGTCCAAGCTTTCGATCTCTCTCTCTCTCTCTCTCACACAGGAGTCAGGAGGCTTCGTCCAAGAATCCCAAAATCCCAAAGTAACAAAAGAAAAAAACAAGAAAAAATTTCAAAGTAGAAGAGGAAGGAGGAGAAGGAGAAGGAGAAGGAGAAGGAGAAGGAGAGATCTACTAAAGAAAGAAAAATGCATCTGTACAATGAATGGCTGCCGCCTCCAGTGGCGGTGGAGACGACGAGAGAAGGAGAGTCCTTCTCTGGAGTCGTCCGCTCCATCAAGTCCTCTTACGATCCCAGTGATCCGGATTCCGTCTTCTCCACTCTCAAGTGGATTTCCGTTCTCGACCTGTCCGTACTCTCCTTCTTCCCTTTCCTTTATTACTGTTATTCTTATTCTTATGCTTATTGTTGTTGTTGTTGTTTCTGTCCTATTACCTACCCGCCCCCCCCCCCCCCCCCGCCTCCCCCGGCGCCCTTTTCAATTTCATATCCTCTCGCTCCTTCCTTTCCATGCCTCGAAGTTATTTGTTGCAAATTTATACTTTATATCATATATTGAATTGATTTTGTTTACCACTCTTAGTACTCCAGACACACGTATTCGAATTATTCATATGCTTGCTTCTCATTTCTACCACTATTTAACAAAAAAATGTTTACTCATACTACTACTACTGCTACTACTACTACTACTGCTAGTAGTTGTATGTAGCAGCAGTAGTAGTAGTACTGGTCTACTCTTTATGGTGCCAATCTCTCTCTCTCTCTCTCTCTGTTTGTTTGTGTGTGTGTGTGCGTGTAATGTAATCATTCTTATAATCAAATGATTAATTGGTTGATTGGGTTGTGATGTGATTTGCAGCTTTATAAGAGCAAAAAGTGATTTGTCTTTGGAAGATGTGACTTTACTCCTTGAACTTGGCTTAGAATTGTTCTACGTATCCCAGAACAAGCTTTACGCCCAGGTTACCCTCCTTCCCACCAACCCTCCCGGCCTTGTTTTTCTTCTTCTTGCTTTAATTTTGCTGATGATCATCATGTTGCTTGTGGTCTTGTCTTTTCTTTTGCACTGCAATTTTTTTTTTCGCCCCGGTTCCTTCATTTTGCCGACTTCCAGGTTAGATGGGGAAATCTCTTGGTCAAATTTATTAATAAGTATAAGAAGAATTTGCACATCAAAGTTCAGTGGCGGCCTCTCTACGACACCCTTATTCATACCCATTTCACCAGGTAAGCTAGCTTATTTCCCATTCCTTGGAACCGGAATTGCTACCAATCCTGCTTCTCATTGTGTTCTGCTTTGCAATTTCAATGACCACATGGTAGTTCACTATGTTTTTTGCATTAATTTCGCAATCATGATTGCCTAGCTGCCTTGTCTCTGAAGTTGCTCTGCTCTGAACCTCGCACCATTCTTATTCCTTTTCAAATTATTTCTGTGGATACTTACTCATTTCTTAGCTGGAGCTGCCTCTTCTATTCTTTCCTTCAACTTTGTAGTTCTGAGAATCTATTGTTATCCACAGGAGCACGGGTCCAGAAGGGTGGAGGTTGAGACAGCGGCACTTTCAGGCTGTCACTTCTCTTGCTAGATCGTGCAGGAGATTCTTTCCAGCAGGTTCTGCCTTGGAGATATGGACTGAGTTCAGGTAATTGTTTGGATCACTGATTTAGTTATTATATGGTTGATTGTTATTTCATATCTGTTGCATCTGCAAGATCCCGATATCCTTTTTGTTTTTCAAAAAAAAAAAACAACTTTTTGACGATGTAAATACAAGTAAACATTTGAGGGGAAAAAAAATCCTGCAAAAGAAGCCTAAGTGTTTGGTTTGGCTAATTCATATTTTATTTGCTCATGCTTTATGTGACCAAAATTTCCAGCTCTCTAATGGAAAATCCTTGGCATAATTCATCCTTTGAGGGATCTGGGTTCGTGAGATTGTTTCTGCCTACAAACACAGACAATCAGGACTTCTATACCCAGTAAGGAACATACCATTTCGGAACTCTTTTTATTGATAGCTTTGGAAATGTCATTGAACCAAAGCTACATTCTGTTCTTGGCATGTCAGTGATTGGATTAAAAAGAGTTTGGATCTTTGGGACTCGATACCAAATTGTCAATTCTGGAACAGCCAGTGGGCAGCTGTCATTGCACGTGTTATAAAGAACTACAGGTTTATAAATTGGGAGTACTACTTGCCAACACTTTTCACCAGATTTTTAAATATGTTTGAGGTAAGTTTATGAACCGTCTAGCTTGAGTTTGCAACTGTAATACTATTTGCTGTTGATCCCAAGACTGAACGACATAGTTGAATATCATTTGCAAGTAGGATGAATTGAGACTAACTAATAATGCTGCCCGATCATTTTAACTTATTATTGTGAATGCTTTAGAGATATTTTTAGATGTGTTAGAGAAAAGGAGAGATATTTAATACACACACACACACACACACACACACATATATATATGCTGTCTTCCCCTGTTAAGATGTGCTTATATAGAAGAAAGAGTGCAGAAGATCTGAAACAGTGATATCCATGGTATATCCCTGCTATAAAGCAATTAGTGTTTAAGAAATTTATTTTGCTGCTTTGGAATGTTCACGGGTCAATCTATGTTGGAGAGATGTTTTACTTAAATGACTTTGAGAGGGGAGAAAGAATAAGTAGGAACAGTGTGGTGCCAGAATCTGAATTATTCATGCGCAGCCTGTATAGTAGTGCCAAAATTGGAATTGTCCAAGAATAAGCATAATAAACAGAAGTTGTAATCCAACATTTTGGAATATTTCTAAGCTTTGAACAGGGGGATTACAGAAGAATTTAGAAGTATTCACTCTCAGTTGCTTTATTTAAATTATTAAGGTGCATACAATATACATTAAACACACCGTAATTTCTCCCCTCTACGTCAATGTATTCATTGTCTCTCTGATCCTTCTGTTGTCAAGTTCATGCTTTATTATGGCATTACAGGTTCCTGTGGCTAATGGAGGTGGATCATACCCTTTTACTGTCGATGTGCCAAGAAATACAAGATTCTTGTTCTCCAATAAAACTACCACGCCATCAAAGGCCATTGCAAAGTCTATTGTATAATCATTAAGCAAACCCCAGACTTTTTCCAGCTTTCATAAATGTATATCATAACAGTGTTTCTCAGATTTTCTTTTTGTAAATTTGAATTGGATATGCAGGTTTATTTACTAAAACCTGGTAGTTCGGCACAAGAGCACTTCGAGAAATTGGTCAACCTCTTAGAACAGTTTGTTTACTGACATTCTACAATGATCTAATTACTGTTATTAAAACGCTGAATTGTTCATGAATTGTAATTATTGGTTTACTGTTGGATTGTATGGCTGTAGGTATTACCATCCCTCTAATGGTGGTCGCTGGACTTATTCGTTGGAGCGCTTTTTACTTTATTTGGTAATTACATTCCAGAAACGCCTACAGCATGAACAACTGTAAGATATACTGGTGTCACTGATATACGTATATATGTATATCTATATATCTGAGAGAGAGAGAGAGATGAAAAGAGGGAGAGAGTGCAATTTTTTTATATTATGTTTGTAAACTGTTGCTATCCCATTGTTGGTCACACAGGGGTGCAGATAATGATGGACAGGCTGATTTGTTTCTTGGTAGATCTGAAAGGACTTCCTTTGTTAGTTTGTTGCTGAAATTGATTGATCGTGGTCAATATAGCAAGGATGAACATCTCTCTGAGACAGTTGCAACAGCCATTTCTATTTTCTCATATGTGGAGCCCTCCTTGGTTCTTCCATTTTTGGCATCTAGATTCCATTTGGCCCTGGAGACGGTCAGTTTAACACATGCATTCGTTAAGATGAAAACAATCAAATCCTATAGTAATTATTGGCAGTCACCAAAGAACTCTTGCTTGTCTTGGTTACCACTTCTGATACAGTTGTAGCAGCAACTTGACAGGATGTATATATATTATTTTTGTGATTGCATCAAATCCTAATTTTTTCATTATGCTAACTTCTGTTCATCGACCTTTCCATCTAGTCAGATGACTGCCACACACCAGTTGAAAGCTGCTCTCATGTCAATTGCATATGCTGGACGCCCTCTGTTTCTCACATCCCTGTCCCCTTCAGTGAAAGGGGTTGATCTTGATGGTGATGAGAGTGGCAGGTTTATTGATCTTCTGATGATATCATTGTCCAATGCGTTACTTGGCATGGATGCCAATGATCCGCCCAAAACCCTGGCAACGATGCAGTTGATTGGTTCCATGTTTTCCAATGTAAGTTTGGGGAAATAGTCGTGACATATCTTATGATCTTCTGAAGTGTTCATGCATTGTTTTGCTAATCTAGTTGTACTTGCAGATAGCAACTCTGGGTGATGATGCAGATGACTTGCCATTTATGCCAGTGATTAGCTTTTCTGAATGGTTGGATGAGTTCTTATGTCGCCTGTTTTCATTGCTCCAACATTTGGAACCTAGTGGCGTTCTGTAAGATGATAGCTTTTCAGTTCATAATCCCATTTCTGTTTAATACATTTTCATATTTCTGGAACCTGGAAATGATTTTTCTCAAAGTGTCTATAGTTCTTGTTTATGTTCAAATAACTGGTTGTTCATGTCATGTGATAGGAATGAAGGCCTACATTCCTCTGCAACATCTGGGACTTTTCTGGTTGAGGATGGTCCTTACTACTATTGTATGCTTGAAATTTTACTTGGCAGGCTTTCAAAATCACTATACGATCAGGTTTTGTTTTCAATGCAGAGTTCATTAGCCTTCCTCTCTTGTTTTCCTTTTCTTCTTCTTTATTGATGTCTTTAAAATTTTTCCTTATTTATTTGTTACTTTGTTTCATGGAGAAACAAGTGAATCATAAACTATACCCCTGAATTTAACAGGCGCTGAAGAAGATTGCAAAGTTTGTGAGGACAAGTGTTCTTCCTGGAGCAATTGCTGAGGTTGGATTGCTCTGTTGTGCATGTGTTCATACAAACCCGGAAGAGGCAGTTGATCCTCTTGTTGAGCCAATTTTGTCATCTGTTATATCCTCTCTGAAGGGTACACCTGGAACTGGCTTTGGAGGGAGAGGAATTCCTGGGGCTTCAGTGTCAGCCAAGGTTATTCGTTTGCCTAATGCAATTTTTATTTGATGACAACTCATCTAGTTGACTAGTTCATACCAATATTCTTAAAGCGAAGATCAATTCATTTTTCAGGTGAAACCAACACTTTCTCCTGCTCTTGAAACGACAATTGACTATCAATTGAAGATACTATCCGTAGCCATCAGCTATGGTGGCCCTGCACTTCTTCGTTTCAAGGATCAATTCAAAGAAGCTATTATTTCTGCATTTGATTCCCCATCATGGAAGGTTAATTATCCTGCATTGACTTGTTAGTTGAAAATTTTGATATTAACCTTGGTGATATATGCTTGCAACGGAAAGCATTTGATTGGACCTTTTGGGTTACCATCTCATTGTTTGACAGGTTAATGGAGGTGGCGATCATCTTCTTCGATCCCTGCTGGGAAGTTTGATCCTCTATTATCCTCTTGATCAATACAAGTGAGCTTACATATTTCACACTGTACATAATTGTTGTAAATGTCCTTTGTAACTTATTCACCTCTCTGCAACTGAGGACATTTTAATGTTCGTCAAATTAGGTGCATTATGCGGCACCCTGCTGCAGCAGCATTGGAAGAATGGGTCAGCACAAAAGATTATAACCACAATGAACCGCTAGTGGCCCCTAAGTGGCATGTGGCAAATGATGATGAAGTCCAGTTTGCTAATGAACTTCTGATCCTTCATTTTCAATCGGCTTTAGATGATCTTTTGAAAATATGTCAAGATAAAATTCACACTGATCAAGGTAACAATTCTTCGTTTTTCTTGTTTATTTCTTTCTTTACTATATTGGTCAGATATGGGGGTGGATAATTTCTTTTCTGAGAGATCTCATAGTTACTGAGCGAATAAGCATGTAGCGTGTTGTCTTTTATGAATATGAATTTATAAAGACCCTCTATTATGAAGCCCGCTTATCTTTATTTTATTACCCCCAGAAAATCAAGATTCTATAGAGGGTTGACCTTGGCATGAATATGAATTCCGATATAAGCATGTGCATGTGGCTTGGTAATTTATGTAAATATCATGTGATGCTGTCCATTAAAGAAAATCATTTTCCATGTGAAGTATTATATATGGCCCCTTGCTTACAAATTGTTGATGTTGCAGTTATCATTTTTCACTAATTACATGCAATTTGTTATCAGGAAATGAGAAAGAGCACTTGAAAGTCACCCTTTTGCGTATTGATTCTTCATTGCAAGGTGTTTTATCTTGCTTACCTGATTTCAGCCCATCCTCCAGGAATGGGATTGTTGGGGACCGAAATCATACTTTCTTGATTGCTGGAGCAACTGGTTCAAGAGTTGGCAGCACAGAACTGCGCGCTAAAGCTGCTGAGATCATACATGCAGCTTGCAAGTAATATTTGATTACATTCTTTCATTGTATGGAGTTTTCTGAATTTGCATGTGATTTACACTGCGAATCAAACCAAAGAACAAACATGAAAATTCTAAAAGAAAATGCGAGAATTCAACCAAAAAGACAAAACATGGGAATCCACCTGTGAACCAAACGAGAGCCAGCATTCATTGAAAAAACTTAATAATCAATATCAAGTGTCACTGGTTATAACAAGCCTGTCTAATGAACTGACATAAGTCCTTAACTGACATAAGTCCTATTATAAAGTCGCAATCAAATAATTTCTGCTAATTAAGTAAGATATTATCATAAATACAAAATATCAATAAATTCTTGAATAATAAAATTTGTCTTCTGTATTCTTTATCATTATTGGTCCAATTTGCTAAATATTTTTATATTTACTACATTGGCAGATATCTATTAGAGAAAAAATCAGATGACAGCATCTTATTGATTCTTATCATTCGTATCATCGATGCTTTGGGAAACTATGGTAATGGATGCTGCATCCAGATGAGTTCAATTTCTTGAAGTTTTTTTCAGGATTTGGTTTTGGAATTTTCTTCTGTTATGGTGCATCTTTTACATCCTGTTCTTTATATCATAACTCTTGTTTGTTATCTTATTTTCTGGTGAACAGGAAGTTTGGAATATGATGAGTGGTCAAATCACAGGCAGGCTTGGAAGTTGGAATCTGCTGCCATTATAGAACCTCCAATAAATTTTATTGTGTCATGTCATACAAAAGGAAAGAAAAGGTATGGAATCCTATATGGTCTCTTGACATATTACTTGAACCAGCATTGAGCACCTTCTAGATGAAAGACTCATTTTTACATTTCAGGCCTAGGTGGGCTCTCGTAGACAAGGCTTACATGCATAGTACATGGAGGTCATCACAATCATCCTATCATCTCTTTCGTGCTAGTGGAAACTTCTTTCCTTCAGATCATGCAGTTCTTTTGATGGATGATCTACTAAGCCTGACATTGCATAGTTACGAAACTGTTCGTGCGTAAGTTTTCAAGCTTTTATGATCCTTATATGATTGAATAGGTCTGCTTTGCATGTATCTTGGGTTTTTTTTGGTTGAATTTTTGTGTAATTATGTTGTAAGTGTTGAACTTGATTGGCTTTTGGCCTTCTATCTAAACTTTTGCTTTTGTATTTACTCTATTCTAGGCATTCAAGCTGTTTGAAATTGGTTTTAATTTGAGTTGTATGTAATGGTTTTCTGTGTTTACTGTCTTTGTGACTAATTTTATGATTACTATTTTGTTGTATATAATAGTTAACAAACATGGTTTACTTGGTGCTCAGGCTTGCTGGAAAATCTCTGCTGAAGATGATTAAGAGGTGGCCATCTATGATTTCAAAGTGTGTCTTATCTCTTGTTGAAAATTTACGGAGCTCCAGTGCACCAGAAAATGCTGTCCTAGGCTCTTGTGCTGTTCTTTCTACACAAAAAGTTCTCAAGCACTTGACATTGGTACTTATTTCACACAAATTATTTGAAATGGGTAATTGGAAGTATAATTTTCTGAGATCTCATTGTTTATTTCAGGATTCTAAATCATTCTCTTCTTTTATTCTTGGGATACTCTCAAGGTGAACTTTCAACCCTCCTTTCCCCTAGCGCCCTTCCATTTGGCAAGGGATGCAATATCTTTAGTTTCAATCTGTTTTCAATATTTCTGTTATGCTTCTACTTACTTTCTCCGGTTATATTGTTTAGTTCACATCATGAATCACTGAAAGCCCAGAAGGCAATCAGTGAGGTAAAACTTCTCAACATCCTTAATCTATGGATTTCTTTTTCCCTGAGTCCTTTGTTTCTAACGTTTTCTGTGTTGCCAACAGCTTTTTGTAAAGTACAACATTCATTTTTCGGGATTATCTAGAAGCATTTTCCAGGACGATCATATAGATGGGCAAGATTTTGCAGGTCTCGTTTCCCAGATTGGATCTATGAGTTTTGATTCTAGTGGCTTGCACTGGCGGTAATTATCTGAACGTGTTCCCCTTGATATTTGTTGTGTGTGCAGGGCATATTGGATATGTAGCTTTCCATAGATTGTTTTGGCTTATCATGAACACTTGTGAATTGGTGGATTTGAGTAAAATTTTATCTACTTTGATGTGTTAAGCTTAGAAACCTTGTTGAGTGAAAACTTAATTTATTTATAAATTTGGTTCTTAACTCTTAACATTTGGCAGTATTCCACATGTTGTTGGCTCAACTTCAATCCTGTTTGTCCTCTTCCAGGTACAACCTGATGGCAAATAGAGTTTTACTTTTGTTGGCTATGGCATCCAGAAATGATCCATACTTTTCTTCAAAAATACTGAGTGAAACTGCTGGTCGGTAATGCTATCTTTGTACTATTTAACTGAAACTGTTTCAGCAAAATTAATCTTAATGTCACCTTGTTGCTTTATTTCAGGTCACTTTCTTAAAAATTTAAAAAGTCAGCTTCCTCAGACGAGGATACTTGCAATATCAGCACTGAATACATTATTGAAAGAATCGCCATATAAGCTGTCATCTGAGAAACAACCTGCATTTTCTGGGACGTTGGATGCAAATACCAAGTCATCTCTTGAGGGGGCACTGAGGGAAATTTTCATGGAAGAGGGCTTCTTTAATGAGACCTTGAATAGCCTTTCCCATGTTCATATAATTACTGATGCAGAAAGCACGTCTTCCAGAGGAAATCATGGAGGTTCTTTTCAAAGCCTAGCAGACAAATCAATTACCCGATTTTATTTTGACTTTTCAGCTTCCTGGCCTCGTACTCCTAGTTGGATTTCTTTGTTGGGAAATGATACTTTCTACTCAAACTTTGCTCGCATTTTTAAGCGGCTCACGCAAGAATGCGGTGTGCCTGTTTTATTGGCACTGAGGAGTACATTGGAAGAGTTTGCAGGTGCCAAAGAAAGGTCCAAGCAGTGTGTTGCTTCTGAAGCCTTAGCAGGGGTGTTGCATTCTGATGTTAATGGTCTCTTAGGAGAATGGGACAACTGGATGAAATTTCAGTTGCAGAATATCATTCTTGCTCAATCTGTGGAATCTATACCCGAGTGGGCTGCTTGTATACGCTATGCGGTTACAGGAAAAGGAAAATATGGTTCACGAGCTCCCCTCTTGAGGCAACATATTTTGGACTGTTTGGTTGCGCCTTTACCTCCAGCTGTAACTACGTCTGTTATTGCCAAGCGCTACACTTTTCTTTCTGCTGCACTCATAGAGACATCTCCAAATAAAATGCCAGTGTCTGAGATAGAGCTTCATGAGAAACTTCTACATGAATTATTGGCTAATATGTGTCATTCATCTGCCCAAGTAAGGATGCCTTTTTTTTTTTCCCCCTTGCTAATTTACTCTTCATATTTTTGCCCCATCTAATCCGTTTGTCCATAGATGTCATGATTTACCCGCTTGTTTTCCAGTCATGTTTTAATGTGAAGATATCATGGGACAGGTAAGGGAAGCTATCGGTGTTACCCTTTCTGTGTTGTGCTCTAACATGCGCCTTCACATGTCATTTCCTCATGATGATTCATGGGAGGGGGAAACTGGCATGGACAACCAATTGAAAGAGGAAAAGTGGGTTTTGTCTCTGACTAAACGAGCATCTGATTTAGTCATGAATATCCAGAATACAAGCCAGTCAGACAGTTTAGCGACTCTTCCACATACCAGTTCTCAAAATGGGTCCTTGAACGGGGATACCCAGGATGACGTGAAGTGGATGGAAACGGTATTCATTTCTTGATTTTGTGGGATCTCATCCAATTCTTAGAACATCTTGACTGATGCATGTAGTTTTCTTCGTGCAGCTATTTCAATTTATCATTTCAACATTGAAGTCTGGAAGATCTTCTTACGTGCTGGATATTATTGCGGGATTTGTTTATCCTGTGATTGCATTGCAGGTAAGTGAGGTGCATTGTTGCCTTTATACTACTTGACTGTTTTATACGTGCTTCTCTATGTTTATTTTGAATTTTGTTGCTATTATTTTGTTTTAACGAAATGTTTACTACTAGAGATTAAATGTAAGAAGGATTTTGAATGTGAATCAACCTCTCTGGAGATCCTTTGAAATTGATTTGCTTTTCAATTTTCTGTGTATTTTAGAAAACTACCCACCCTAAGAATTGGGTAAATACAATGGTATTTCATCTGGTTGGGCATGATGGTTCTTACTGCTTAAACAATACACTTTAATCTCCTTATTTATTCTTGTTTTTTGGAGGTTTGAAGTGATAACAAGTAGTTTCAAAAGTAGTGATTCTTCCTCTGTATGCTGATATCTTCCTCTAGATATACTAGCTGCACTGGATTTTCCTATCCCACCACTGATTTTAGCATTATGATTGTAGCTACCAATCAATACAAACCCATATGCAAACTTCATGAGCGAAATGCAAATTTGCATTGAAAATTGATGGCACCTTCCAAAGCTCTGTGTGCCAAGTTGAATTGCTGGTTTATTTAGAGTTATTTTGATTCTCTGGAGCCATTTGATTTCTCAATTAATCTATCTCAGCATGCCAATATTTGGTCTCTTACATCTGTTTTTGACACAAATTACTGGCTTTTGAAGGAAACGTCAAATAAAGATTTATCGACACTAGCCAAGGCAGCTTTTGAATTGCTCAAATGGAGGATTTTCTGGGAACCTCATATTCACAGGGTTGTCTTGGTGATTCTTTCTTCTGCCAATGATTCCAACTGGCGGACCAGATCAGCAACTTTGACATATCTACGCACTTTTATGTATAGGTATCTTACATTTTCAAAGAGGTGTACACATGTTTTGGATTTCTTTGGTACTGCAGAACAGTTTATAAATTTACAAACTGATGCAATTTGTTGTGAGAATATACCCATATTTCATACATTGTTTTCTTGTTGCATTCTTTGTTTTATCCCAAACGAATGCCCGCCTCCCTTCTTTCCAAGCATGATATCACTTCGTTATTGATGTTTAGTGACATCTATTCTTGAATAGATGAATAATATTGGCTGAATGAGATGGGTTGTTGAATACTTTGATAACATCTTGGACCTTTAGTTTGATAAAGTTTCTGTTACAACATGATTCTTAACGTTTATTTGTACTCCTTTCATATCAGGCATACTTTCATTCTCTCGAGTGAAGAAAAACAAAAAATTTGGAAAACTGTTGAGGGTCTACTCAGAGACAATCAAGTTGAGGCAAGTTCCTGTCTGAAATATGAATTGAACAGTGTTTGTAGATCAGTAAGTCATAATGTAGGCTAGTCAGGTAGAAAATAGTCCCTTATTGGGTTTGTTTTTGGGGTTTTTTTTTGGGGGGGGGGAGGGGGGGGGGTGTGGTTTGCAATGGGCGTTCATCAGAGAAGTAAACAAACCTCAAACAATCCACCTAAGATGGCCTGCTCACAAACTATCTGATATTGTCCTCTTTTTCATAGTTAATAATTGTTGATATCAATGTCAAATCTTCATGATGGATATTTATGTATTCATTTATTTGCGCTTCTTGCTGAAATAACTATATATTGTTCAGATAAGAGAGCATGCTGCGGCAGTTTTAGCAGGTCTAATGAAGGGTGGGGATGAAGATCTTGCCAGAGACTTCCGTGATAGAGCTTACATAGAGGCAAATGCGATTCAAAAAGGCAGAAAACAGAGGTTCTACTGAATTTCATTTGTATTTTTTGTTTTTTGTTGGGTTTATAATTGCACGTGCTTGTATTTGGGGTCTGTGTGCCTTGTGTGCTTCTTGTATGCATGTGACGAGTTATTTTATCAAGATCATGGAAATCAATGATGGTAACATGGTCCAGCAATTCTTGTCACCATATCGACACAGATCATTGCTTGTACGTTTTTTCACTTGCTTTGGTACGTGTAGCAAAATTTTGGTAGGGACGTGAGCTGTGCCTTGATGTAAAAATTATTCATTTGAATGCAGAAGCAGAAAGGCTGGTCAATCTGTTGCATCTGTTCATGGTGCTGTACTTGCTTTGGCAGCTTCTGTATTGTCGGTCCCATATGATATGCCCAGGTGAGAACATATGCTTGTGTATTACTAAATGTCGTTTCTTTCTGTTCAGTTTCTTCATGATATTTCTTTCTGATATTATTAAATTAAATCTCTTGAAGATGGCTTCCTGAGCACATTACTTTACTGGCTCGTTTTGGAGGGGAGCCATCTCCTGTGAAATCTACAGTCACGAAAGCGGTTGCTGAGTTCCGACGGACTCATGCAGATACGTGGAATATTCAGAAAGACGCATTCAGTGAAGAGCAACTTGAGGTAGCTTTATATTAGAGACTAGCTTATGTTGAGCATTTTGCTTGATTGTTGACTTATTTTATTTAATACCTGCAGGTTCTAGCTGATACATCCTCCTCGTCGTCATATTTTGCTTGATATACATTACATTTGTAGTCTAGTGCAGGGAACAAAGAAATTATTGGAAAAATCACAAGCTCAATGATTGGAGGAATAGCAAGAATGTACGAAAATACTGAGTTATTTAGAATGAGTTATATACATTTGCATCAATTATCATTGCCTTTGCCGTATGAAGCTTTTTTTTTTTTTTTCTAAGTGTAATATTGCTTTTGCCTTTCCAATTTTTTTAAGCTACCTTAAACTGTAGGATTCAGCAGATCATCGGATGGTAAGTCCCATAACATGGTGTCTGTAGTGAATATGTCACAGCCATTCCTGATCTCTTTTCCGCCCTCATACTCCACTCTCTTCTCATTTTCAAGCTTTTCATGTAACTGGCTTTCTCGGTCATCTGGCATGCATCTGCCTCCAGCGCACATGTTCTGGCCCCATGGCGATTCATCCCTTTCAGTTACAAATGAAGACGAACCGCATTGAAATTCATTAATTGATGCAGGGTAACGGCTGCAGACCCCAGCAAAACTTGCAGACTCTGCATTAGCAGAGTCCCAGGTCTTGTTTTGGGGTTGCATGTCAGGTTCTTGCATGGCCCTTGATAACCCAAGCTTGATTTCCTCTATGGTATCATCGTTGTCGCCATGTTTGACGGCGACAAAAGGGGCCGAGGTGTTCCCCGGCGACCTGCTTGACTGCTGCAGCTGGCAGTCGATGTGTTTTTTAGTGAGGAGATGGAGCATCTCATCCTTAAAGCAGCCAAGTGCTGCTTCTGCCAGGCGAGCAACTTGTGGTGGGGCTAGCGTGGTGGCGATCTCAGCCATGAGATGGGAGAAAGGTTTGTGGGTGACGGGGTCAATGCCAACGCCTGTGAGCTTCTTTTTCAGCTTCGTGTTCCAGTAATTTTTAACGTCATTGTCGGTGCGGCCAGGAAGTTGAGATGCGATTATTGACCATCTGGCAAGCCGTTTGGGCAACGAACGATGTCAGTTTGAATGGGCAGGGAAAGCAAAACGGGAAAAATAGGGGCGGTAGCTTGCTTGAAACGGTAAGAAATAAAAGATATAGAGTGGAGACTGCATGTCTATATTCTAGAACTAGAACTTCGGTGTGCATCTGCCCTGTCAATCCATATACGTAGAAGGGAATATTGGTTTGTCTTGTGGCCATAAAATTGAAGTCATAGCCTAAGCGGCTATGAGTGTTGACTGTCAACTGCAATGTCTAGAGAGTTCAAATGCCGCTTTAGCAGTTCTAGTGAAAAAAGAAAGAAAAAATCAGAGATAGAAAAAGAAGTAGCGTGCATGCGCATACCGGTTGCCCAAAACAGAGTGAATCTTGACAATGGTTTGCTCTTCTGCCTCCGAAAATTGTCCCCGCTTCAGATCAGGACGGAGGTAGTTAGTCCACCGGAGTCTACAGCTCTTCCCACATCGTTGGAGACCTGGATGTATTGTATGTTGGTCAGCCATGCAAATCATTTATCGGAAATATTTGCAAGATCCTCGTTTATTACAATCCTCTCTTAGTTAACTTTGTTATTAATCGATTAATTTAATATATATATATGTGTATAATACTATAATGAGGAATTAATTAATTAGAGAAACTCAAACCAAACCAGCATTCTTGGGGACGAGGCGCCAGTTGCGGGCGCCATGTTGGGCGATGTAGGAGGAGAGTTTGTTGTCCTCTTCAGGTGTCCATTGGCCCCTTTCCACGCTATCCTTCTCACAACATGGAATCCTACCCATCTTTTTCTTATCGGTTTCAAAAATATAATCTATCTTTTATCACTTACTTGTAATTCTTTTTCCTTAATTTTCTCGCTCCTCTTCTTCTCCCTTTAAGAAAAATGCTTATGCTATCTATGCATGCTGCTATATGCTACCTCTAGTATCTATCTAGTATATATATATATTTTTTTAAAAGAGGAGATTTATATTATCATATAATATATATAATTGTAGAGTGAGTAACAACTTAAAAGGGTTTTCTTCGAGAAAAAAAAAATTATTGACTCTGGTCTGGAGCCGGAAATCGAAATAATAGGTTGGGTGTAGCTACCAAAAGCTTAGTAGTAGTGGTAATAGTAGTAGGAGTAGTAAATGTGAAGAGAGATGGGGGGGAGGGGTTAATTCTTACGTGAGAATATATGAGAGTTTGGTTGGGTTAATGGTACATAGAAGGGAAGAGAGAGGAAAATAGGCATCGAAGGTGCATGATTTTATTAAAGAATTCAACGCGGTTGAGCGTGTGAGGGCTGGGCCGGTAGCTCACCCACAAGACACCCGGTCAAACCCCTCTCTCTCTCTCTCTCGTTGACTGGCCTTTTGCTTCGTTGTGTTCTCAGTTCTCACACAAAGCCACCCAACATTCCTAAACCAGTCCCTCGATGGGTTTGTATTTTGTAGTAGACTAGATTGGCTAAGGTTTTGTTGCACGTGAGGAGATGCCTCCGCTTTGTGACTTTTTATTTTAATAAATGAAAATCATTGTATTAAATATCACGAAATTCATACATAAATTTAAATATCTACACTACGTACTAAGAATAAATATTGGCGTGTGATAGTCTACAATTAACATGATCAAATGACCATTTATTAATTGAGTTTAAAATTTATTTTGATAAATCTTTCTAAAGAAAGTAAGAATTGAATTGAAATTAAATCTATTCAAAATTAAAATTTTAGTTAAGTTTATATTAGTTGAATTAAGCTGTATAAAATAACAAATACTATGCTTCGATAAATTTATGACGAAAATCATTGATAAACTTATGACGAAAATCATTGAGATATGTCTGGCTGGCATCGGTTTCTAACACTACTAAGAGACAACTAGAAAATCGCCCTGCTTTGTGACTTTGCCATACCTTTCTTCTTCTTGAAAATAGTCACTCCCTTTGACACACTTTAATTACTCCGCACAGAACGAACTTGCCATGTAATCCAGTGGTTCACAAGAGGGGGTTACCTTTACTTGGTTGTATTGTCATGCCCTTATAATTAATTGGGGGAGTCGACCCAGTTAGAAAGTCAGATTATTTAATTATGACAAAGAATCACAGAGACAACCAAGTGTCAGAAGGAGAGGTGCCCAAATTTCAGAAGCTCAAGATTACGTCAATTCAATACGTATAGTGAAATATATAAAAGGTACGTAATTAATTTAATTATATTTAATAATTTATTTATTTTTTTTAATTTTTTTAAATTTCATATATTTTTCACAATCTAAATATATAAATTACTGTGTGTTTATTAGTATGTTGCAAAAAAGTTCCTATGATCTTGGATATATACAGAAAAAGTGAAAGTATTTATAAAGTAACTCAATCAGCCCAATTATGAAAGAAATATGACAGAAACCAATATTATAATAATAATAATAATAATAATAATAATAGTAATAAAAGAAAAATAACCCCAGAAAAGAAAAAAAAATTAACCAAATATGAAATCTATTAGACGTTGCAATGATTAAGCTAGATTATTACAGTAATCTTTTTTTTTTGGTCAAATTATTACAGTAATCTCTTTAGCCAAATTTAGCACTCACAAGTCCTTGAATAGACCCTATTAAGCCCATCACTGTTACAATCAAGCAAATGAAGCTAAATATTCTGAGAGCAATCCATGTTTTGGTCCAAGCCCCTATTTTACTATGAACAAAATACATCTCCACCGGAAAGTATATGGCCAAGGGCCAAAAATTCAAGGCCCCCAGCACCCCCAGAACTTGATTGAAATATGGGAAGACCATTGCAATTGCAGTCGTTGACGTTACATATGCAGTTCGAAAGCATAGCCTGAAGGGATTCAGCTGAAGAGGAGGGAGCAGTGGGAGCTTGAATGTGTAGAATTTATTGACGAAGCCACTGTTTGGAAATTTTCTGGCAAAATAACTTTCCACAAATGCAAATACTGGCTGACTGTATATCTGTTACATTACACATCCAAAAATTTTATATGGTCTTAGTTAGCCATAACATCATCTTCTGTGCATAAATGCTCACAAATATTAAGCAACAAATTTAATATCAGTTTTGATATGCAAGTGTGATACCTGATATCCGCCCACCAAATGAAGAACAATGCATGCATTTGCAAAGTCAATGAGCCAGTAGGGCTCGTAGAACCCGAAACCGGTCAAGAGATTTCCAGGCGTCCTGTTGCCAAAGGCTGCATAGCCAAAGCATCCACAGCAGAGGTAAAAGAAAGTTGTAATAAAGACTGCAATCCTTGAGGCTTTCTTCATGGTCTTGTTCTCTGGTGGAGGTGACTTCAGGGTATCCTTCATTTTGATTAAAATTTCTTTCTATTACTTTAACTTCTGATAATATAATTATTGAATTCCTTTTTGAAAAGGGAAGAGTCAAACCTGTATCTCAAGAAGAATAAGTGAATATGGATAGGCAAAAGCTATGTCTGATAGTGCTTCAAAGATCAGCCACAATTTATCAGCCACACTGGCAGCCGGAACTCCAGTAATACTCCCTTTGATTGTCCCATTTTCTGCACTTCCACAATTGAGTTTGAGTGAAAAAATATATCTGGCCTTCCATATGGATAATCCTCTTTGTTCTTTAACACCTCATTTATTTTGCAGATCAAAAGTCACCCATATATTTTTTCAGCATATTTTCTGTGCGACCAAAGGGAGCATTTGGCCTAATATTTGGACCTCTATACTGCTGTTAATGATTAGAAGGATTAATTTTTGTCATAGGGTCGGATGTATATAATAAGCAGAAAATATCAGGAAAATTTAGCATCCATACCTATTACTTTGGCAAAGCCAAGTCCAAATCCTATAAAAGAGTAGGAAAAAGACATTATTGCTGCAATTACAGAAAGCCAGGCCATGTTATGAAAATCCGGTATCTGTGACATTACTATCTGAACGGCTCCAAATAGCAGCATATAGAAAGTATTCCCATATGCACAAGCAGCTTCATGCCCTTCTCTATGATAGCAGTTTGATTTTTGAATTGCTCTACATCAATGATATGATACCAAGATGAGATACAAGTATTTATTGCAAATGAGATCAACCCCAAATCCGCCAGCAAGAAATTGATTTAATAAGCATAAAAAAAAAAAAAAAAAACTATAAAGCCTAAGCGAATCAAAAATAGGAGTTGAAATCCATAAGGACCACAAGTCTAAATTAAGACCACAACATGACTGTAGATGGACAAAATTCAGCAAGGCGAGTAGTACCTCATGCTGGTGGAGGTGGTAATAACATAAGCAATATCAGTCCCAAACATGCTCAGGTACTGAAGCAACCCACAAACCCATGTCTGTTTTCTACCTGAACTATCACTATAACGCATCAGGAAACATGCAAAAAAGATACCTTTACTAGAAGAAGCATGCCCAAGACAGGAAATCAGCTAACAAAAAAAAAGGCAGTGTCAGTGTGTTTTGACTACCAAGATTCACCCTAACAGCATCCATGTAAGAGTAGTTTCGTATTCCGGTAACGGAATCAGGGGACCTATAACAATCGGAAAGGAGGAAGGCAGAGATATAGGTGACAATAGCGAAGCAAAGCAAAGAGGTTGGCCCTGCTATCCATCCTAGCTGTGCTGTGCTCCAAGCCAACGACAGAACTCCGGAGCCAATTACTGCAGTAATTATATGAGCGATACAACTCCAAAGTGTTCCTGATGATTTATCAAAGTCCCCCAAAAAAGGCAATGAATCTAATTAAGATGGAACTTCGAGAAAAATAACCAAAATTATGATTTAAAAAAAAAAACATATTGTACTGTACATCCCTCCAAGTTTTGTTTACCGGTTCTTAAAGGGCGTCCATCATCATCACACGAACCGTTTGTCAGTTCAGGCTCGACTGCCATGATATTATATTATATATTCAACCAAATAAATAAGTTCACTAGTAGTAGTCTTGCACTGCCTATATATACTATAAATTCACTAATGAAGCTATAAAACATGCCCTTTTCTCGTCGCCATGCTCTGAGTCTAACACAGGAAACCCAATTATAGTGGGCAGGAAAGCTCCATAAGATTGCTGCCGACTCGAAAACTAATGTTGTATAGAGCATACATAGGGAATTTCTCTATATAAGAATAAATATAAGAAATTTCTCATTTGACTCACTTAAAAATGCGTTCAGTTAACTCAATTTTAAATGTAAATGATAATAAAATTTTAAGTAAAATTTAATTGAAATTAAAAAAAAATTAAATTTTTTTTAATAATATAAAATTATATGTGTGCTATACTAAATAAAATATGAATAAAATTAATAAATACCTCTTATATAATCCTAAATAAAAGCAATAAGCCTTATCCAAAATGCAACGTCATATGAACCAAATATAGAAGAAGAACAAGTCGGCAAGCCATTAATTTGCTGCAATTGCGTCTTCCATTAGTCAAATTATTTTTTCCTATTTTGAGAAATTTTGTATGTGTGCTCAAAGAAGAAAGAGTCTAAAACCACGCATAATATTTTAGATTATGTTGACTATTATTGTATAGAGACGCTCAATTTTTGTCTTTCAACGAGTCTAAGATGAGTCTTGTACGTCTTTGTGTGGCATCCTAGACTCGGTATTGTGTGAGTTTTGTGAGTTCCACCAAATACATTGGTGTTATTTTGTGAGCGTTTCCGCGACATTATAATTTTTACAAAGAATGAGTGTCAATTTGGGTAGATTAACTTTTTGGGTTGAATGACACTATAATATATCTTCTTTGTTTGATAACAATATAGTCAATTCAAGCTTAAACACATTAATTTGTAGATTAGTTTATTAATTTCTTTTTATACTTCTATATTTTACTGTCTGGTATCTTTGTAGATGTAGGTCTCATATCCTAACAAGTTTTGTTTGAGCTTACTCGAATTTCCAGCACCATTAATGCGATGACATAAGTTTTATAATACAGACACACATGTATAACTTTTTTTTTTTTTTTTTGACATAGACACACATGTATAACTAAATGAAGAAGTGTGTCATCCCAAATGCTACGTATATATTGATCTACTGAAGGGACGAAGCCACACCATAGACTCAAATTGCACGCCTTTTTTTTTTTTGTTTTTGGTAGTCTCTGTGTTCTCGCTATCTTCTTTGAAGTAAAGAAAATCTGCAGGATGGCAGTCAATTATAAGGGCTCTGACAAGAGACCGAGGTCTCAATAATTTCATTCACATTGCACAATTAGCATTTGGAATTGGAAGTCATAGTCAATTTAAGACAAATTTAGTGGACGAATGAAATTTTTTTTTATCTTGTTTATATGTATTTTTTTATATAATTATGAATATTTTTTTTTGTAATTTTTATAATAAAAAATGATATAAGAAATATTATTATTATTATTTTTATATTTTTTTATATTTATAAAAAAAAATATTCATAACTAAAAAAAAAAACGCATGTAAATATAATAAAAAAATTTTATCTGCCTCATACAATGAAACCCTATTCAAGTAGGTATTGACGTCACAAACCCCTCTTGCCTTTTACTACATCTTTAGCCTGACCCAGTAAGGAATTTCCGTTCCCCTTTTTTTCCTGATAAAAGGTTAAATTCTACTAATACGTACTAAGTTTTGACACCTCTTCCGTCACATGAACGGCTTGTCGAAAAAATCTTTCCGACCTCCTTTTCTTTTCCCTTTTTTTTTTTTTTTTTGATTTTTAATTTCACCTTTGGTTTTGAGGTCAGATGTGATTCCACTGACGCCTCCTCAACAAGTGGACTGTGTACCTAACTTCCAAGTCCGTCCGATCAAAGGCAAAAAGATTTTATTTATCCTCTGATCCTGAACCAAACATAAGTCTGAGACTTTTTCCTGATGAGTACTATAGCAACTTCGATAGAGAAAGTTCTTTGCTTACCTTAATTTCCTCCTGCCTTCGTCCAGATTCTGACATTTCAATTGAAAAAGTTTGGTTAAATTGAATATGGCTTTAGTGCCTTTGGTACGGTGGTCCTTCTGGAACTCACTTGCCACCTTCTGATCGCATATATGATATATGGGTGTTCCCCTTTTTGTCATTTTCACTTCCAAAAAGGACCCTTTCAGTCACCTCCTTCTCTTTCCCCCTTTTTTTCCGTCGATAATTAAAGCATGATTTTGTTGTAATCTACGTCTTGCGACTCGTATTAAGTTTCAACCTTACCATGATCATGGTTTTGTATGTGTAGCGTTGCCCCAAAAAGGCATGGTATCTTTAGTCTTATCCGTTGGGCCAACTGCAGTGAACAACTTTATTTTAAAGCAACGGAATCTTACTGCTCATTTCCGAATGAATCAATTATATTGTATGGTCCTGGTCCTAGATAAGGTGGTGGATATTTTATGAACAAGTTCTTGTGGGTAGCCCCGGTTTCTCTTTTATCCAATTGGCTATGCAAGGGATCCCCCTTTTTTCCCCTTTGTCTGTTCCTTTTGTTTCGATTTTCTTTGTCCTTTTTTGTCCTTTTTCTTATTTTTTTTATGCCTAATTATAACTCCTACATATAAAAAAAAAATAAAATAAAATAAAATAAGTGAGAATATATAATTTTTAAATCCTGAACTTTTATATTTTTTTATATATGACTTTTAAATTTTTTAAAATTTTATTTGAGTTCTAAATTTTTTTATTTTTTATCAAATTAGTCTGTCTGTTAACGAAAAGTGATCAATTTATTAACAAAATAATTTTAATCTTACAAAAATTATTTGAAAAAAGTTAAATACATTAATTGAAAATTTTTTTTATCAAAAAATATACATTTTACATATTTAATTCATGTATTTATTAATTAAAAAAATATTTTATATGCATATTTGTTGATAAAAAATATTTAATTTATTTATTTAACTTTTTTTTAATAATTTACATGAAGTTAAACTATTTATTAATGAATTGACTATTTTTTATAAATAAAAAAATTAATTTAATAAAAATTTAAAATTTAAATAAAATATTAAAAAATTTATAATTTATATATAAAATTATAAAAATTTAGAACTAAAAATTTATATATCCGCAGAAGAAGTGTCGGTTGAACTTGCCTTTTCCTGAAAGAAAAGTCATGCAACGACTTTGAACTGACCCTGCGTTGGACTTGCTCAGAATCCAATGCAATCCCAATGTCATATCTTATGGGTCGGGTTAGACTCAGGCGATACAGGCATGGTCATTTTCACTAATCGTACAAGCCCAAATTTGGTCTTGTTACTAAAACCGAACCCATTTCAGTTACAAAGACGCAGACACAAAGCCTGTGCCTAGTCCAGGCCCTTCAATCCTTGGCCCTGTGAATAACGACTATCACTCATGAGGCCAGAATAAAAAACCCCATTAATAGTTCAAAGGACTGGAGCCCATTTTAGGAGTCACTACCAACCAATCTACAAAGAACATATAAGATGGGAGGTTGAGCATTTGTTCAATTGATTGAGAAAGTTGTCTTTCAACTAGTAGGTGATGGGTTTATATCCTACCAAATCTCACTCTCCCTCTCTAAATACTCAATAGGACTCCTTATAAACAAAAAAAAAAAAAGAACGTATAATATGGACCAAAAAAAGAACGTGAAACATAGACAAAAAAAAAAAAAACGGTATGATATATTTGACAAAAAAAAAAGAGAACGTATCATGTAAACTACTCAGGGTTGCTCAAGTGGTCACCTGACCAAAGCCAGAGTCAAGCTGAGGTTTGAATCACAGCTTTTTCATCTTTTTTTCCGGGCTAAATGCCCTCTTAAAAACCAAAAAAAAAAAAACAACAAAAAAAAACATATTATATATAGATGTATGTCAAAGATGACAAAAAGTGTTGCACATGTATAACAAAGAGAACAATAAGCCTCCGAATAAACTCAAGAAAAAAGATAACAAAGTGCCTCACATGAAAAATTAAAATTTTATTTTTAAGGTTTTGAGTTTTAATTTTGGAATTGACATTCAAACTTTATGAAAATAAGAAAAATTATCTTTATTATAAAAGTCAAGGTCCAACGAACCTGTTAATAGAAAAAAAAGGGTAGAGAAATCAAGAATGCAATCGGCAGTGAAGTATTAGATTCATACCTGGCACTGTTGGCAGACGTAATGGTATAGGCGATCCCACCCCCAAAATAGCTTTCCTGCGCAAACACTCCACACACAAATCGGCTTCTTTCTCCTGCATTTTCATTTTGTACTTATTTTGTTAGTTTCTTTCATTTCTTTTTCCTCAATTTCATCGGAGTCTCACTAGATTAGTATTAAACAAAATAACATAGAACAATCAATTCCTATTCAATAAATTTTCTTACAGTACTTATAACAATTGTATTTCTGTATCATTTTTTTTTTTTTCAAAAAAGTGTTTCTTTTGCCCCCATACACAAAAGAGCAACATTAGTGCTGATAATGTGACGATAACAATAAGCAACGAACAATAATTGGTGGATGGCCCAACAGAGATGGCATGGCATGGTTATTTTTTAGTTTATATCCCACTAAGGCACCCAACTGGTAAGCAGTCGCATACAGCGTTCGTTATAATATTCAATTCAATGTCTACTCTACTATATCAAGAGTAGTCAACAAGAGCATGATTCCGATAATACCCATGAAGAGAAAGAGGAGATAATAAAAATTATTTTTAATTAAAATTATAAGCAATATACATATATATTAAGGAGAAGATAAAGTAGCGGATGTATTGCATTGCATGCTTGATTAAACTGACCTAAATACAAGCTCACAGCTTGCATATAAGAGCGGACTCTGGTGGGGCCAAATTCAGGATCAGGAAATCTGTAGCAGTCACAGAGAAGGTAGACAGAGACAAGGGTGATGGCTGCAAAGGCAAACATGGAAAGAGGACCTGCTATCCAACCCAGATTTGCTACGCTCCATGCAAGTGACAGCACCCCTGCCCCTATCACTCCCGTTATTATGTGTGCTATTGCCGTCCATAGCGTCCCTTTTTAGTACGTACATGTTCAATCACAGATAACCCACCACTATCAGTCGCGTTTACTCTTTAGAAAACATGCATATATAGCAAACACATGATGCCTCTTGATTGAAATTTGAAAGTTCCAGTATGGTATTCTGGTAATTACCAGTATATGTTCTACAAATTAAAGGGTCTCCATAGCAACAAATTAGTGATTGTGATTTGGTGTTGAAAGTAAAGTTTCTGAAGTGCTCTCAGTACAGAATACTCTGTATTCCTTGGAAGTTAAAGGCTACTACTAAACTTTAATATAATTTTAAAAAGATGAAACGGGATGGGATGAAAAGATCCCATGCACCGTTCCCTTTACCAGGGTTATAAGATCAAGGGCAATTTTTTGGGAGAAGTTAAAGCAAAATACATATATTAGTGAAATTAAATCTCCCCATCAGTTATTGCAATGTTTTCTGAACAATGATAAGAGGAACATTAAGGCAGGGAAAAACAAGGGCAAAGATACAAATTACCAGTTCTTTTGAGGGAGTCTTCTGATTTATCTGAAGTACAAGAGCTTCCAAGCAGCGGTGATTCTTCTGCTTCACCACCCATCAGATTTCCCCTTGTTACTTTCTGGAGGGTGACCCCAAGGGTGACTCAACCAGGCTATTGCTATTATTTGCTACGATTCTATTATTGTGTACAATAAGATGAAATGGAACCACAATTTAGGATGCCTCCTTTCCATTTCATGGCCTTCCTGCTTAAAGTCTAGGTGTAGGCAGGCCTTACTGCAGCACTCTTAAATACTACTTAAAGAATTGGACGTGATGGTTTGCTGATCCCACAATCCATTCAGCCATTCAGCTGCTGGCTCAGCATTGAAAGTAGCACCTCCACAATTGCTCTAGCCACCTACCCGGCGTTGAAATTGGCATCAATATCTTTAATCCCTGCTTGCTGAGGTGAGCTAGCAAAGTCAAATCAGAAGAAATTATACTGTGTTGTACGTCAGAGGCAAGCAAGCCGATTAGCCGAAGAGCTAAGTCATAAAGCTTTTGCCATCTTGCTGACTGTTTGGTGTGGTAGTTGATATCGACTTCCTGTCGTTCTTACTTACCATTATTAATCTACGATTTTAATTTCATGAATTGTTAATTCCAAATTGAGATTTGGGATCATCGGCAATTATTGTCATTTGTGTGTGATGCTAATCATCACGACAGAAATTTCCTGAATTTTAACTATGATGATAAACAAAAAATTGTAGCAAGGAAAAATTCTGCGCCTTTAGCGACTATCTTTAATAGAAAATAATTTTAGTAAGGAACGACTCTACAGATCGAGATTGGAAGATATTCCAATTTTCAGTTTTTCAGCTGATTGTCCATATATCTAGTTAAATTTAGGTGCGTCTTGCAAGCTTTTGTTAGCTTTCAAGAAGACCGAAACAAGAAGCAAACACCAGCAGACCGCATGTTGAGTTGCCTAATTGCCTTCCTTGCTTTTGCGATCTCGCTGACTATCCGATATCCGAGAGAGAGAGACTGGCTGACTGTTTGGTATACCGGAGAGAGAGAGAGAGAGAGAGAGAGAATTTAACCATAGGAAATGCCCTTTCGTTTGTTGAGATACGAAAATACATTTGACATTCAACACATTATACTATTTTTTATCTATTAAATATATTTTTCAACATCATTTAAAACTCAATAAACTATTTTTCTTTTTCGTCTGTCTGTAGAGAAAATGACAACTAACAATAAAATAAATAAGAGATGGGTGAAGAGCAGGAATTTGAAACCCACCCCCAAGTGGAACAGCCTACCACCAACTCACCTATGTTAGTACTCTCAATCAACCATGTTTGTACACGTTCAGTAATGTTAAAAAGGGCAAGTACAATTCCGTGATGGACAATTGACGGGCTCCAATGGGTTTCTTCATCACAAAGGATTTTCCTTAAATTGCTAAATACCCCCACACCAGTACAATAAAAGTAAACAAACCAATAACACTGGATTATGCTGCTGCAATGAACGGATGGGCCAAGACATTTAAGAAACAAATATACATAGAAAAAAAATTATCTTACAAAAAAAAGAGAGAGTGCACTTCCAATTGTCGACTGGATAGACGTTTGAAATGTGTCATCTACGCTAAATATATCATGTTCCCAAGGAAAAAAAAGAACAAAATTTCAGCAAGATACCAGTTCAACAATTCTATTTGAACAAATTTCAGCACTTGCAGAAGCAGGAAATATAACATGTCTTCGGCAGGCATATACATTATACATACAGCCAAGGTGGACAACTTCCCTTCGTTAACCTCTTAAACTGGCCGCCCAAAATTGACTACTGTTTCAGCCGATTCTCATCTGCAGAAACACAACCACAGTCACATTATGTGGTGATGCAATGATTTTTATTTGGAAAAAACAGAACAAAGAGAGATGAAAAAGAATTCACCTTTTTGAGCAGGATCTTCATGTACAAAGAAGCTAGCAGCGACAATTACATAACAAAGAATGAGCATTAGTCCTTTAAAGTAATTAGCAGTTCCTTCCTGCAAGCATAGCCATGGACGGACATCAATGAAACAGCAACATCTCTGCCTTGCAATTACTGTCTTGAAATGGGCTGTGTTTCACTATTCTCACAGGCTAATTTCATTTTCCCACAAAAAGAAAAGGATTTTCTTTTTGACATATTATCTCCATACCCATTTGCAAAGCATAGAGAATCGTTAATTATACATCTAGGGAATACAACATACATACCTGCAGAAAGAAGGCCACGACTATCACAGTAATAAAAAGCGTTGCCGTTTCAAAAAGTTGGAAGTTCAAGTCCATAGGTTGCCCCATCATCCACCCCATTACCACACAAAATGGTATCTGCAGTAACAACAGAAAAGTTTTTATCATGTTAATGACACAAGAACACAAGACATTAGTGCCATATGAAACTGAAAATTGTTCACATTAAAATCTTCATGACATAGAAGATAAAAAAAAAAATATGTTTGAAGGTACTTTTGGAAAGAAAAATGTAGCTAAAGTTGTTAGGCTTAGACGGCCCTATATCAACAGGCCCAATGCACAGTTGTGTACAACATTAAACCCAAAGGCCTGAGGTTATGCATTATTTGCACAACCATGTTATTAAACCCTATTTGTATCTTTATGATAAGGGATTGCAGTTATCATATAACTCATACATAAGCCAACAGTTATCTAAGTAATCACACTGCCAGTAATTCCTTGCTGTCAAGAGAAACAATAAATAATTGATGCTGCATGCGAAGAACATTAATGTATGTTCTCAAGGAGTATAGCAGTTCGGCGCTGCTAGGAAAGGTTTTGGTTGGGCTGGCGGGAAGAATCCTGTCGTGGAAAATATAAACTACTTACCCCAAACATAGATATCTGTGTTGATGACCCTATTGCCACTCCCAATGATATATCCTGAGAAGTAATTTCAATGTTATAAATATAACAGAACATGATAATTACAAGAAACTGAAAGACAAGATTTCCTACAAGTTTGTCCTTCATGGCAAACATGATAGCACTTGCATGCTCCGCAGCATTTCCCACGATTGGGAGCAAGATAACACCAATGAACGCGATCGGTATATCCAACGCATTAGATGCTCCCTACAAAGCAACAAACCACAAGAAAAATCTGAGGGGAATGTCCTTAAACCATATGATAGATTCGCTCAGACACCATATGTCAGTATTAGACACACTGCTTCTTTTCTCTTTAGAAGCCTTTATTTTCTTGTATTATTGCAGGAGTAGAAGGGGTAGGGGAGTAGAGTACAACAACAATAACAAAGCCTTAAATCCCAAATTTAATTGGTGTAGGCTTGACAAATCTTTTCTCGTCATTCAATTCTACATGACTAAGTTTGATGTGAAATGTAATTATTCTCTTAATCCACTTGGATTTGGTCATCCCTCTTAATTGGAGCATTCGTAGGCCGACATTGGACATGTTCAAACTAATGCAAATGCCACTGTCTGTATTGATCTCTGATCAATGCTACACCAACTTTACTACGAATATTCTCATCTCTTATTAAGAACCACAGATATATCTAAGCATTTTCTATCTCTGATTTTTTTGGGCATGTTTCTTCTTCACAGCCGAACACTCACCATGGTATGGTGTCGAGAGGAGAGGAGTAACTCTACATAAAGAGAAGGTTTCTTATTCTGCAAATCTTTACCTCAATGGCATCAACTAAATAATCTGAAAGGATAGATATCCAAGCAGCCAATATAGCAAGCCAAGCCACTGATTCCCATTGATTGATTTCTGGAGTCTCCTCATCATCATCAGTTAAGCTATCCCCATTCTGAATCCCTTCCTGAGTTCACATCATTACAACAGCAAAAATTATGAATTATCAAATCTGTAGTGTTGTAAAGCGACATTTGGCTAAAAATGAAAACCCACCTCATTCAAAGGGACATATGAATCCCTTCGACCCTTTAACTGGAAAAAAAGATAGGCACCATACACCACAAGCATAATGCAGCTGCTAAATCTTGAAAGAGCCATTTCTGACTTCCCATAATGCACCTCAGTGTGTGTATAGTGCAGGACTGCAGGAAAAAGCAGCCCCATGACTGCCATCAACAGTAATCCCGAATCCACGACAGCATTTGCCTGCATGCCCATCTTAGCTCAGCTATATGAACAGGAGAAGACAAAGGGCCAAGATGAATGTAAGAAAACGATAAAATGCTAACATGTACACCTTGTTAAAAATTTGTTCCTTTCCATAGAATACAAGCCCGCCACAGAAGAATGCACACCCGAGCACGAGCAACATGTTCGACAAGATTGAACCTAATAACGATAGCTGAACAATGCGTGTCATTCCATTTTTCATTGCATGAATTGCTATAATCAGTTCTGTTGCATTTCCAAAAGTGGCATTTAAAAGACCCCCAACTGCAAATGCCATTAAGCTATCTTAGATCAGAAATAGGACATGGAGCAATGAATGACAAACTTTACATAGGTAAACAAAGAAAAATATCTGCATGATGCAGATTGGGTGAAAAATTATATTACCTGTAGGTCCTGTGTAAAATGCCAGCTGCCTACATTAGAGCAATAGGCAGTGATTATTAACCACTCAACAAATAGAATATAATGAGACAAGCAAGAGGAAAATGCATGAATTCTTACTCTGTAGCATAACCTAAGCGCTCAGCTAGTGGTATAATCCCCAATAGGCTAAGAAAGAAGACCCACCCCTGCAATCAAACCCACAAGTCAATGGAACACATAACCTACAAACCATGGTTAACAGGGAACAGAAAAAACTGTGACTTACTTTATGTTGCGTTAATAAGTTGACGAAGATTGCAAGAGGCCCAAATAGCATAAGCCAGTTTAGTTTACTTGAGAAAATTACAGAATTTATGCTCCTATATACAACAATGTTCCATTGATTTCTATGATTAGCTTGGAATCCCGAAACTGATCCGTATTCAGATATATGATTAACTTGCATTTTCTGATCTGTAGGCCCCAGGCTATAAAGGCTCCCCTCCTCAAATTCATGCAATGCACCGTTTCCAGAGACTGCTCCCATCTGCAGCCATAAAAGCCACATATTAGAAGTCATCATTTGCAATAACAACTTCATTATCTGCAAGTCCTTCCTGCATTACAAGCTAAAATTTCCACGACGTCATAATGAAACTTTAACATGGATGAATCCAGAAAGCGAGTTTCCAAAGCAAGGATCCCAGGTTCAATCTATTAAAATTTATTGAAAGAACCTTACTTGGAGTTGGGACTTGACTCCTAGGCCTGGCAAGTTTTGATCCATCCTCTATGCATTATAAGCACAGGATCTTTGTGACAAGCGTGAACGAGCATTGCCGCATAACGTGCTGACTATAGTTTTTATCAACCTCAAAGAAAGAGGGTCCTAGATTTACAAGTCAAGTGAGAAATTATGAAACAAGAAAAAATCTCAACCCACACATTAAGGATGCTAATTTACTACAACCCTCAATCTAATAATCATCCAAGATTTGTCCGAAACCTACAAACACTAACCGATAAGGCAAAGCATTCTCTTTTTCCCTTCTTGAAATCCCAGATTATTATTCCCACATATATAAATTTAAAAAAAAATAAAAAAAAAACAACTAATAACTAAAAAAAGAGCTACTAATACCAAGCAATAACAGCAAGAGAACAACTGTGCTGAAATTCACGAGGGTTGATAAAATTAGCCCAAACCCATCAACATGTACATCAAGAATCAATGAAATCATGAAAGAAAAATACTTATAGGGCATGGGATCTGGGTAAAGAACAAACCTTTTTAAGAAGTTAAGAGATGGAATCAAGAAGAAGAAATTCAACAACTTTGAACAAACCAGAAAAGCATCTGCCGACCAAACAAAGATTCAACGACGCTGTCTCACCTTTTACCTCTTTTGAAAAACCAACAAAGAAACAAACTTTGGGTAAAATAATTGTCGGAATTGACCGTACGGTGTTTAGCATTAAGTATGTTAAAAGAGGCTAATGGTGGGAATGGAGTCCTCCGCCTTCTCCGCTTCAGATTTGGTATTTTTTGTATGGTGACTCAAAACTGCTGTGCAATTTGCTAACTTTAGCTGCAACCGCATCAATAAAACCCAAAAAAAATTGTTAAAAAAAAAAAAATCTGAAAGAAAACGGCAGCAGTACGTATGAGGCAACAATTAGAGTAAAGTAATTGGTTTACTTACTCTCGACTTTGTTTATTTATAATACTAAATAAAAAATAATTGATCCATGAAAAATGTTTATTCTTTCCTCACCATTGCTAAATTTGCCATCTAGTTGTTCTCAGAAGAAAAATATGTGCTTGGTCCATTTCTATCCCACTAAATACAAATGCTATTTCGTCCAAGAAAAATATACAAATACTATTTCGTTCGTTGTTTAAAATTAATGAAATAAAGAGGTCAAAAAAAATTAATGAAATAAAAGTCCCTTTATATCTTTTTTGGTCTGCAAACGATAGAACAGCGGCGATGCACGGCAGTTTCGTTCAAAACTGTTCCTCATTATTTTTAAAAAATATATATTATTATTTTATATCTAAAAAAATAACAAAAAAATTAAATAATTATAATATATTTTACACAAAATAATAAATTATAAATTTATTTCCACCTTTTTACTTTGACCGTTCTCGCAATTTCAACTCTCTTGACGTTTCCAATCCCAACTCCCAAGCGGTTTCCTTTTGGTGTGAAAGTTGAGTCAAATCAGACGCTGTGTATACACGGACTTTTTACACATTGGCTTGGCTCCTGTCTTGCATAAACCAAGGAAAAAAAAGAGGATAGCCAATTATTTATTTGAATTGGCGATAACAAATTGCCAAAAATATAATTCTCGTAAAAATTTCGGAAAAAATTAGAAGAATTAGCAGTTATATCCTGTTTTAAATGACATCTTTATTGAATTTATTTGGTAAATTATGATATTCGTAACGAATTAAACATCCCTTCGTTCTTAAGTGATAATAAATAAATATTCCAAAATCATTAAAGTTGGTCATAAACTGCTAGTCAAATGACAGGCGACGGGAAATTTTGTGGTCGGATTTTTGGATAATTTCCGGATTAGAGGATTGATCATATTGGTTTTAACGAGATTTTTTTATCAATTACTAGATGTTAGTGCGGATAATAACAATTCATTATCATTTAACTAGATATTTTAAGTTTAAATTCTAATAATATAATTATATTAAATTTTTACTAAGAGACTTTTACCGTCCCTCAAAATTCTACCCAAGTCTACCCACTCGGCTACCATTTGTAAATCAAAGATTTCTCTATCAAAACAAATTTTATATAATTGTTAAACAAAGAAGTTTATTTCCTGTTGTTGAGTTGTTGGACGATTCTCGTTATGTAGAAGTGGGCTTAACTCCTTTTGTTTTTATTTCCCTTTTCCCATGTCATTCACCCCAGGAAACAAGAATAATGAAATAGAAAATTCTGAAAAATAATATTTAGTACGAGAATATTAACGTGAGTTCTTTTCTTATGATAATTATTTTGAGCACATTTAATGAAGTATATAAAAAATATGTAATTAATTCACTGATATTCAACAGTTTATTTATTTTTTATTTTTAAATTTAATATATCTTTATAAAAAGAAATGATGGTTATCTGGAACTAAAACAAGAATTCTACTCCATTCAGGTAATTAATATACCTCCATTGTGCTTGCATCATTTTTTTTTTTTATAAGAAGAAATGTTAGTTTGGATAAACGGCACGACCACGCCATAGCCTACATAATTCAATTCAATTTGCTTCACAGTTTGAACCTTCACAGGCTACACAAAGCCTGTAAGTGTGTCCTTTTCACCACTAGGCCTACCCATAATTAAATAGTTAGTTGAGAATTGCTTAGAACACTGATACCCCGCCTACCAAACCCAGAAAAAAAAAAAAGTTTTCAAGCCCAACCTGGAAGTACAATGAGCAGCAAAATCAAATTCTCTTTGCACCATCCTGTCTTTTGACGTCTTAGTTAAGTATATCATTATCGTGGGATAATTCCTCAGCTCAAGAAGGATCCCCAGATTGGATACAAGAGGTTATTGATTAATTTAGCAATTATGTTATACACCCCAGAAAAGAAAACAAAAGGGCATGGACTAAATTTGGAGCTGTCCAAGAAAAAAGAAAGCCTCATAGCTATGCATATCACGTTACTCAACCTGTGCCCCACTAGCCTGATCACCTGCTGGTTTGTTCTTTTGCACTTTCTGCTGCAAATCCTTGGCCAAATGGGAAAGTGTAGCATCCATATGAGTTACACTAAGCTCAATATTAGTATATACCCATCAAGTACAGCTCAGCTAACATGTATTAATATTATCAATAAGAATTGACCTTGGATCAGTTCCAGCTCAACATTCCCGATTATTTACCATCTGAACAAAAAATGGAGGCAGCACTTAGGGAAATTGCAACAAAAAGAAACAAGGAAAAAAAAAATGGAACCTTCATAAAAAGGCATAATTGCATTAAGTGAGCCATGCGTGTTAGTTTGCCGCATTGTCTCTGAAAATAATGGCACCTTCGTTATCCACAAGACTTCCCCACTCTAAACGCAAAACAAGAACGTAAATTTTTACTTTGCTCGCTAATTATGGATCTCAACCTTGGAATTGTGGGCAGAATAAGAACAGCGATAATAATCGAGTGTATAATAACTACATTCAACGGAACTAGTCTAATTCTCCTTGCAAAACTTGTATCATTCAAACTTTGCAACTTGAGGTAATGTTTTCAAAAGGGATACGGATGGCTTCCGCACAGTGTGGTTGAGCAAAATCATGAGTGTCAACAGAGTTAAAGCCCCAGCCTGATGTGCAGTGCCAAGCGATACAGGCACATATGATAGAAGTGTTGATATTCCCAAGGTAACCTGTGGCATGAAGACAGAAGATTTGATGCCTTAGACAAATCTGATAAAATGTGGCAAGGATGAAAATACTAGAAAGGCAATAATCAGAGTGAACCATCACCTGAAGGGCCGCCATGCCAACTGTGGTTCCAATTAAAGATCGAACAGCTGGATGAATGTCCAGCTTTCTCGAGAACCACCATAAAGCCCCAATTGAGGTTAAGGTTGTAAGTGCAAGGATGCGGTGGTCAAGCTACAACCATCAAATTTGAACAAAATAAGATTATTGTTAAAATATTGATAAGTGCAATGTCAACCAGTACTAATCAGGAAATACCATCTAGGCCTAAGGTCTCATCCATAAACTCGTGATGCCATTTCTTATATCTTTAGCCTGCAAGCTATGAACTTGTAAATTGTAACGCCTTCCCCAGATCCATTAGCCCCAAATGCACTGATTAACATTAAGCTAATTTTCTTTGGTTTCTTCCCATGTCATCACCCATTCAACAAAGGGGACAGCAGACATTGACAGAATGGTTTAGAAACTCTCTTGTAGTTCAGAATAACTTAGGGAGACTGGAAAGCATATCCTTTACCCAAAGTGCTTTTTTTTTTTTTTCCCCTTTAAATGTTCTCTCTTTGATAGCATTTGTTTTGGATAAAATTCAAATGATTGTGTTCTCATTCTTCCTTATTCCCTCCATATTCTATCATCCATTTACACTGTCAGCTACAGAGAACTAAAGTAAATATAATAATAGCTAATACATCATGGAAATCGCAATATTACAATTACCTGCACCGTTGATGTATTCTCAAAGAAGTTGCGGATTAGTGGCTTCATTTCAAATATATCATCAGGTATCCATGTATCACCCATCTTTGGGAAAGTATTATATGCATGACCCTGCATTGGACCATAATCCACAAAGTCAAATAAAAAAATTCATTTCAGAGTATATACCAGAATCTATACAGAAGTTCCTGAAAAAGAAGGTGAGCAAGACAAGGAATGACATACAGCATCATTTCCAGCAACAAATGCTCCTGAGATTGCAGTAACGCCCACAATGAGGCTTACAGGAAGAGCGAGTCTTTTCACTTTTTCTGCTCCACGAACCCAAGCCACTGATTCAGCAGGTGGTTCGGGCATCACAACAGAAAGAGCAGTCCAGAAAAGGCCGCTGTAAATAACAAATGCTGAAGTAAGGTGGGCTGCAAGACGGTAAGGGCTTACCCTTGGCTGAGCATACTCAGATGGTGGTTCCTATGGAAAGAAATTATCTATGAGTCACACAATCTTGCTTATATGAACAGGAAATGAAAAAGGCTATGAAAAGAAGAGATTTGGGAAAAAAGATAAACAAAAGAGTTTCCACAAAGACCTCTCACCTCTAAACCACTTTTTACCATCCACCAGCCAATAAGACCCTGCCCAGCACCAAGGGCAAAAAGAGCAGAGAGTCTTAGTCCAAGTCGCAAAGTTATATATCCCTTGCGCATAAAGTATGAAAATGGTAGTGCAAACATGACACCCAGTGCCCTACCCCACATACGATGAGCATATTCCATCCAGTAAATAAATTTGAAATCCTCAATACTCATCCCTTTGTTTATGCTGCATTTATTCATAGACAAAGTATAAGATCTCTCATGATGCTTGCTTACAGCTACATATTAATTCCAATAAAAATCTTTGAAGAATTACGTCAATCAAGTCTGAAGCTTTTATGTTCCACTTACCGCTTGTACTCGGGTGACTGCTTATATTTCTCATACTCAGTCATCCACTCTGCGTCTGATAAAGGGGGGAGACTGCCAGTAAATTTCCAGTCTGTCATTGAAAGTCCTGATCGAGTTAGACGTGTAATACCACCAAGGACAACCATGCTAAAAACCCATGCGGCAGAGCCAAAAAGCCATATTCCAACCATTTTCTGAGCACGTGGCCCTCCGGCTACCATTAAATTCAATCCCTCCTTACTTTGTGCGCCAACATTTGTTGCATTGGACATATTCCTCGTAAATGGCAGGCGAGGACCCTAAAATACACCAAGGAAAAAAAAAAGAAAAGAAAATCACAGAGTTTGGCAAAATTGGATAGCATTTTGTCCACACTGCATAATTAATCTAACGAGCTACTAGAGATTGCCTCCCAACAATACCATCACACCATCGCTATGTTGCCCTCAATAAACGGCGTCAACCAATCACAACAATGTTGCCATTTTCCTTCATTAAAGAGATTAAAAACAATCAAGAACATTAAAACACAAATTGAGAACAGAGTACGGTGCATCTCGGAAGTCCAATTTTAGTTACAGTAAGTTCCAAACTTTTGATAAGAAGCGAAATAAAAATTTACACATAGATAACCGATACAACTAAAGAGTACTAACTAGTTACATCGCAAATATCAAAAGTAAGCTCTTCAGAAAATGATTTCATTCCAAGAAACTCAAGCCAAAAACCAAAAAAAAATAAACAAAGGGAATTATGTGGGAGGATAAAGAACCTTAAAGAAGAATGATCCAGGTTTATCTCATTTCATGGCATGCAAAACCAGTGTCAAAGAGAAAAAAATGACTTGAATCTAAACACTATGGTTATCAATAATGATATATTGTTCTAGAATTAGAAACATTTCAATAAATAAATAAAAAAAGAGATGAAAGGGTAGTATCAATTTCCTCTATCAAAAAAATTTATACTTCTCCAGCCACACTTCAATTCTCCTCCCCACCGGCCCAACCACCCCCCCCCTCCCCCCCGAAGAGCAAAAACCCAGAGAGAAAATGGAAAATTCGAATCTGATAAAAGAAAACCCAGAAATCAGAACAGGAGAAAGGTTACCGTGGGCGAAGGAAGAGATTTAAAGGCATAAAAGAGAGATCTTGATGGCTGTTGTTGTTGTTCCCTCAGTTCCCTAAACATTGTTGCTTTACAATTACTCCCCAGATTGGAGTTGGACGAAACACTATTCATAGCTCCTTTGTTCCTCTTCAGAACAGAAGACAACACCATCCTCCTAAACATCTCTGCGACTCTCTCCCCCTCTTCTCCGGAAAGTGGAAACTGGGGTTTACTGAGGTTTTTGGGCACTCCACAAAAAAATTAGCACAGCAGGTTTTATGAGTTAAAACGGTAACGTTTTGTCATTCTGTGGGCCGTTCCTCTGTGGTGGCGCGCTCTGTTTGGTGTTCCTTTTTAGACAAGCTTTGGTTTCTCTTTTCATTTTTCATTTTTCATTTTTCTATTCTATGGTAAGTCTTCAGTTAAGCACGTTTAGCCGACATGATCAGTGATTAATTAATTAATTAACTCAATTCCATATATGATATCTTAGAAATAAAAATAACCATACCATGGCCAATGTGATGTGCCTTTTGCGTTTGTGCAATCACATCGCATGCAAAATTACAAATTTATAAGAGATTAGAAGAACCGCAAGTCTTTAGACACATGTAGTGTTAAATAAGTATAAATAATATATTTTCATTTATTAGGGCGTAGTGTTGACTGTAGTGATTGGAGGAGTTTTCCTCCAATCACCAAGTCTGAGATTCAAATTCCGAATCTTTTACTTCATCCCCCATCTCTTATTGGTCTTTAGCTCTCGAAAAACAACATAAAAAGAAAAATGTCTTTGTTGGCTATCCATTAAAGATAGTCATAGGTTATGGCACCGTGGGTCATTCTAATTATTATATAACAACATTTTAATTTTATAAACAATTCTCAGAATTTACGTACATAGAAGATACTTGTTACACTTGCCAGATTCACATTTGCACGATAAAACTTGGAGCTTTATCATTTAATTCCTGCAACAAGATTTGGTTTACACGAAGAACGTTAATTAATTGGGTACTTATAAATGACATATGAGCAGTGATTCCATTTCAATGGAAGTTCCTGAAAATTGGTATGCGTTGAGTGCTTGATGAGATTTCCTAGCAAGCTCTCACTCTTCCTCCGTGCCCTGTCCCGAGAGTTTCTGAGTGCAGTATATTCTGGACATCAACTTTCGCACCATCTATCCCAAGCTGATGCAAGATCCGAGTGATTGGGTGAAGTTTTTCATAATCCTGGTACTTGCATGCCACACATACACATATCTGAAGGTTTGCAAAACATCATTTTGGTTGTCAGTGTGTAAACAGTCTTCTACGCAGCAAGGCAATATTGTTAATTAGGTATATATCTAGTTAAACAACAATAACAAAAAGAAAAAGTGTTAATTCCAAATTTAATCATAGTCAGATACATGAATTGTAGGTCGGCACAAGCTAGTTGCATGACAATATATATAGTTTTAAGTTTTATAGAAGTGAGGATTAAAGATTAGGACGTAAGAATTTTTTAGGTTAAGGGTATAAATTTGTAATCTCTACAAAAAAATTAGCGTATCCTCCCCCCCCCAAAAAAAAAAAATAATAAAAGGAAAATCCCAACGCCTGGACTGACCATTAATGGTGAATGTGGTACGTAACTTGACAACAATAACATTAGATTGATATAGGAAGAAAGATGAACCAACAGGCACACGTTCTGGTCACTGGTGAGGGAGAATCGAGTAAATCTATGGGCCATTTTGGTCAAGACATGTGAGCATCTAGAAGCCCACGCACAAGCCAAAGCCAAGGCAAATCACACAGCCACAGTGGACCAATGGTAGTACAGCATGACCCATTCTGAGTCAATTTTGATGGAACCAATATCAATTGCAACCTTTTTTTGTTTTTTTCACAAAAAAAAAAAAAAACAAAAAAACAAAAAGAAGAAGAAGAAGCAAATGTGGTTATAGCGGTGGGGAGAATGGGGTGGGTTAAGGCTTTTCTCATAGCTGTACCAATATAATACAGTTGATTGTTAGCACAACGCCTGAGCCATTGACCCAAATGGGTGGTTATGATTTTGGTAAAAAAGAAATTGTTTTGGGTAATTTTTTTTCACAATAATTGCACCTTTACATTAATATAATCTCCTATTAAATTCCTTTTTTTAATGATGTTTTCCTAATTAATTCCTATGTTTAAGTGTCAACTAATCCTTCCCACTTTCCTTGACAAGTTAACCACTAAAGTTGACTCGAGCGTATAATTATTAATTAAAGGGAACAATGAAAGAAACGGGTTGAGTCATCGGCCAATAAAATAGCTGTAGCACGATAAAAGTGCCTCCAACAGAGCCACACTCTATCCAAAAACTCCAGCCCTGTTAAGGTTTCTTTCTTCAGTCTAGGTGACGAGAAAATCGGAATCTTATTACCAATGGAGTCGTTATCATTTGGCAAGAATGTACACCAATTTTTTTATAATAAAATATGTTGCGGCGATGCCCCAACGGGGAGAAAAGAAGGAATGCAAGAAAGCTACTTTCATTAAATTTTTTAAAGCAATTATTTATTAATAATATGAGAATTGGATTTTTTAAAAAATATTTTAATAATTAAAATTTAAAATTCTCATTTTATAAGTTTTAGAATCTAAGTCTGGAAAGGAGAGTCTGTAATTTATGAAAATAAAGTGAATTATTTTCACAGTATAATTTACAATATAACGGTATTCGTAATAAATTAAAAAAAAAACAAAGAATTTGAGACATCATTAATATTTAATGAAACATTATCTATTCAACTCATAGTCTCTACGCCACGAGAGATGATAAATGAAAACGCATTTCTTTTTCTTAATTCCCAAAAGAAAACGACCCAATAACCGTAAGGAGGAGGAGGAGGAGGAGGAGGAGGAGGACGAGGATTCCATCAAATATAAACGCAAAATATTGCGTTCCTTTTTTTTTTTTCTTTTCCTTTTTCTTTTAACGGGATCACGTCCATTCCATTTTTTAACACAAAAACACCAAAATAATGGTTAAATCTGACACACAATTTCATAAATTTATTTATATTAAAAAATTTTATACAATATCTAAATATTTTATAATATACGAATAATATTATATAAAATATAAATTTTGTTTTATAAATATTTATTATATCAGCATAAATTTATACTACATTATATAAGGTAACATTTATGTAATACTAAAAATTTTAAATGTATCATAAATTTTTTTATAATCCAAAAAAATGAAATGGAATGGAAACGCTTCTAGAAGCCATTATTTTAATTTATTTATAAACTCGGAAGGCCTAAAACGCAAAGGGGTCCATAGAGAAAAAACAATGAGCAAAACCGCAGAATCTTATCTTATACATGAAATCCGCCCTACTGGCTGACTGGCTCTGCCGTTGGGTTGGGGAATGAGCACACAACAAAAGCAAGCAGCCAAATCCAATGAATGAGCGTCGCAGCGAGCAGTGGGGACCACGGACTCATATAATAATTTGTACAGTGAGTAAAATTGATGATTGTGACAAGGCCTTCTAGAAGGCCCTTGCACGTGCCACGCCAATCGTTCGCGGAAGAAGATGCAGATAATTGGCCGCGTGGCGTGGGCACGGTTGGGAATGCAGAATGCCGCACCGTTCCTTTGGCTTCAATTGCTTTTTGAGCTTCTAGAAACTAATTTTAACAGTATGGTTGGAGTGAATGGAAGGATGAAAAAAAAGGAGGAAAAAAGAAAAAAAAATAAAGAAAAAATAAAATTATTTAGGATAGTGGAGAAAGTGAAGAGAATAAAAATATGGTGAAAGAAAAAGTAAATAGTAATTTGTGAGAGAAAAAGTGAAAAGAAAATAAAATTATTTAGAGTGATAGAAAAATGAAGAGAAAGAAAGTATAGTGAAAGAAAAAATAAATAGTAATTTGTGAGAGAAAAAAGGGAGAGAAAATAAAATTATTTGAAATGATATAGAAAGTGAGAAGAAAGAAATATAAGAAAGAAAAATATATAATAATAATTATATTTTTCTTTTTCTCTTCCCCTTTCCATCTTATAACAAACACGTCCTAAGAGTCTCGCTATTCACCATGCAGTGAGTTAATGAGATTACTTTTTCACCTTTCCGGCGAAGTGAATTCAAATTTCAAATTAATTTAAAGTGAAATTTGATTATTTTAAATTTATTATTATTATTATTATTATTATTATTATTATTATTATGTTGTTGTTGTTGTTGTTGTTGTTTTATAAGTGTTATTTTCTAATTTTTTTTCTTAATGTTACTTTTTCATTTTTTTTTGCTTAATTTAATGACTTATCTATTATTTAATCACTTTTTAAATAAAATTAAAGTAACATTAGAGTGATTTATATCATTAGATGATTAAAATTAAAAAAATAATTAAATATCATTATATAAATTGTATGACTATTTTAATATTATTTAAAATTAAATTATGTAATAAAAATTTTTAATTTTTAATGTGTGTTCTTTGAGTAGGACTGACGTATGTTCACTTACAAACCAGTCACCACCACTGCCACACCAAAACATAATAATAATAATAATTATACTATTAATAATAATAATAATAATAAAAAACAAATAATTAAAAAAGTTTTACAAATTAAAGCGATTATTTTTCTTAAGCCAAAGTCCAAAAAGGGCTTTTAGTATTATTATTCACATCACAAGAAAGAAGTCCCCACAACCTCATTCCACCCCCACCCACGTGATCCATGGGCAGTTGCCCATTGTTTAAGGAGAAAAGTGAGCTTTTCCTTTTTTTTTTTGTTTTTCCCTTTTTTTTTTCTCCGATGCACAAAAAAAAGAATTAGATTGTTTTCTTTTACAGGAGACTATCTACTATTTAATTTAATAGGTTGATTAATGTGAATTAATTTGAGTAATAATTCAAAGGGTGATAAAGATTTTTTAATAAATATTTAACGTGATTATATTTTTAAAGACTCCAATTCGAGATTTCTAATTAAACAGTAATAAACTTTTACTATCTACATTAACATTTATTAATATTATTTTCTTACTTTAATACTGTGTTTGGGAGGGAGAAAAGTGGGGGGAGGGAGAGGAAAGTGAGAGAATTAAGGTAAATTGTTGTGTTTGGAAAATGTTTGAAATGTGGGAGAGAGTAAAGTTTCTAATTCCTCTAGTCCTCCCTACCCCACTAAAACCAATCCTCCCAAAAATGGAAGGAAAGTTATTAGTTCTCATACCAAATTTATTAAATGACTCAATTACCCTTACATAATTTAAAAATTACAATTTTATCTAAACAAAATATCTTAATAGAATTTATTATGAAGGATAAAATTGTTATTTGAACATATTTTGTATTCTTCTCCTCCACTTTCCACCATTTCCCAAACAAAAGAATTCATAATTTTCCTCCCTCTCATCACCTCTTTCCAAACATAAGAGATGATAGAAAATATTTTCTTCTTCTAATGATCCTCTCCTCCACTTTCCTCTCCCTCAATAATTTTATCCAAACACAGAGTAAATAAATACACACAAATCTTTTTCGGACTAAAATTTCACAAACTGAATCTCCTTCGAAGACACGCACTATTTTCCACAAAATGACTTCCACTCTTTTTGGGTTTTCATCTTGACAGACTACACACACTCGTTGACAGATCTCTCTCTCTCTCTCTCTCTCTCTTTTTCCAGTAAGGATAAAAAAAAGAAGTTAAGAAAAGGCGTAGAAGAGGCAGCATTCTAGAAGCTTTACTATTTAATTTTAATTTTAATTTTAATTTAATTTAATTTCAATCTAACCCAATGCAATTCTAACAACTCAACATGCTATGGCATGGCCTGTCTATTTCTCGTGTACTTTGTTTGTTTTCTTCTGTCATTTATTTATTTATTTTTTAATTTTGCTCAATTTTTCCACGACTTTTTGACCTCTATCTTCCATATATATGGAACCATTTCTCTCCTACCAAAATCTCGCATTCTTCCCATCCTTTTACTTGCTTTCAACATTCCTTCCTTCGTGTTATTATTATAATTCCCGTTCTGCCCTTTCTGCTAAAACCCATTTAAATCTAATTCTTCTACAATGAACACCGTCATTCCGCTCCCCGCATCCTTAACGCCCATGAGGACCACCGCCACCGCAAGAGGCCACCTTGCCTCGCCGAGTTCCGCCGGATCTCGGAGTGGATTTGTGCGGATTAATGCTTCGGTCGCTTCGCCCTTGGCCGAGCCCATTCCTGTCGGCTCGCGGAGGCCCGGAAAGGCTGCGAGCCTGTACGAGATTCTCCGAGTCCAGAAAACGGCGTCGCAGACGGAGATCAAGACCGCGTACAGAAGCCTCGCGAAGCTCTACCATCCGGATGCCGCCGCACACGAGGAGGAATCGGACGGCCGAGATTTTATCAAGATCCACGACGCTTACGAAACTTTATCGGATCCGACGGCGAGGTCGCTCTATGATTTGTCTCTGGCCAGTAATTACTGGCAGATGAGAAGTCCTGTCGGGTTCACGGGCGGGTATTATCCGACCCGGAGATGGGAAACGGACCAGTGTTGGTAGCGGACTAGCGGGGTAAACATAGTAATTAAAAAAAAAAAAAAGAAAGGAGAAGAAAAAGGAAGCGCACCTTGTGTCTCCTATTTTTGATTATCCCATCAGAAGAAATTTCTTATAATTTCTCTTTTCAATTTTACCTAGAGGGACACTTTTTATTTTCCTCTTCCTCTTTTTATTTTTATTTTTAAAGTTTATGATTTTCGTTTTGCACGCTGTTGCAAAATGTGGGTGTAAAGAGAGGCGCATGTAAATTATAATTACATAAGATTAGTTTTTCCTCTTTTAGTACAAAACAGAAATTAAAATGTAAAAAAAAAATGTTACAACTATTTTTGTTATTTTTTTCGTTTACAATAAGAGTATTACCGCTCAATAAAATGAGGGAAAAAATTCAAAGAAGATAAGGGTCGAGCTCCTATTGCCTTCGTGGCTCAATGGCCGCATATGAATGGCCGCATATGTATGTGTTTTAGAGGCAGTGGATTCTATAATCGATTTTACTTTGTTCATTCCATACACAATCACATTCACCATATTTGGGTATTTATTTATTTATTAATTTAAATATTTATTTTTTATTTTTTTATAAATTATTATTTATTTATTTTTTTCACTAATTTTTAATTATTATTTTTTTTATTTATTTTCTATTTAATTTTTTGCTATTTAATTACACCTTTAAAGATAAAAATATTAGATAAAAGATAAATATAATCAATACTCATGAAGTTAAAAAAGTCTTTTGACTCGTAATATTATGGGACTGTTATATAATCACGTCCATATAATAGTAAAACACTATATATATATATATTTTTTTTTGAGAAAAAAAACTATATATTTTTCAAAGAACAAAAGCTGTATAAACAAAGTACATCAAATAGTATATACAAGAATACGTTATTATTATTCACGTTGTTTTTATACGCAATCCGTTAGCCAAGCCAAAAGGTGTTGTTGTTAGAATTTGGGAAAGTACATTTTTTATGAGTGAGTTTTGGGATTTCAATTGTAAATCTAACTTTTTGAAACTTAAATTTAGTGATAATTAAAGTATACATGGTGATAGGGATGACATGTCTTTTTTGTTTGTTTTGGGTCTAAATGGACCCCTTCGGAGCCTTTCCTGATTTGTTAGAATTTTGCCATGCGTTGCACGCCAGAGGAAGCAGCGCACTTTCTCTGGAACATGAATGCTCTAGATTGCATCCAGACACCTATCCCACCGACAGCTACGCGCATTGGAGATGGAAAGACGATGAGCTTCTTTAACAGAAAAGGTGCCAGAAGGTGAAGAACCCCAACAGTTTACATCTGGGCAATCCGCTCGGTCTCGAACATGAATTGCCGCCAGGTGTTGGAGAATGAAGTTGGGAAGCAATGGTCTGAGTTTGCCTCATTCCCAGCCCACTCCGGAAGCCCAATAGTTCAGCACTTTCCTTTCCTGATCCTGACTACTAAGTGGCTGCCCAGCATATTGCTCCAATGTTCAAGCAACCATTTATCCTTCCAAAGAAGATTTCCTCGCCATTTCCGACCCTCCAACGGGCCCCCCGGTCCACTACTTCTCCGGCCCGAACGATCCCTTTCCATGTAGAGGATGCTACCCGTTTAAACTGTAGCTTGGCAACTCCGTTTTGCAATATTTCCCTGCCAGTACTCTGGCTCATAAACTCCCTTGTTCATTTTGATATCTCCAACTCAATTTTGCTAACAAAGCTTGATTAGTGTCTCTTGCTTGTCTCACACCCAAACCCTCAATCACCTGGACTGTTGGACGTCAATAAGAGTTGGGTTGCTTGGGTACGAACAAAACTAAAAGACTAGAAGAAAAAGTCCAATATCACAAAGGGTACTGTTACATTAGCAGAGGTTAGTGGATAGACAGTATCTACATGTCACTTAGTTTGTACAACTGTTAGTATATTTTATACAACTGTAACTAAAAAAGATGAATAAAAAATAATAATATTTTTTATCACTTTTTATTATTACGATTACATAAAATACGCTTTTTTATTATACAAAATATGAATTTAAATACTATTTACCCACCAAATTGTATGTCCATAGACTTTTCTGTATCACAAATAACCACAATCGCAATTGACATTTGGCAGACCTAAGTTGGGACTTCGATCCAGGAAAAAAGAGTTGAACTAATTGCAAAGGCCTCACGGAGGATAAAAGGGGTCTCGATATCGTGACTGATGTAACATCAAGCCCAAAGGCAACAGTTCAGTCGGCTAGGTATTCTTCACGGTTAAAATAAAATAATTAAATTTTTATCGTAATATTATTATGTGAAGGACAAATCTTTTGTCCAAATTACTCACATATATTTTTTCTGGGTTCTCTGCCTTTGGTTTCTTTATTATTTGATTTGAGTAGTATTCGAACTCTTGACCCCAAGCATGATCAATTGCCACTGAGGCGATGAGTGGATGGTTGGTTTCTTTATTTTATTTTATTTTTTTAAGGTCAAATGGTTTCTTCATTATTTGATTTGTAATGATGGAGTTAGATTGGTTCCTTTTGTTTGTGGCCCAGACCAAATTATTTATAATTTTTGCGGTAAATATATGGGCCTCTTTTCGGATCTAATTCTAGAACACCTCATTGTTTTAAGTTGCATTCAGCCCAGTCGAAACTTGCCTTTTTAACATCATTAAGCGGTCTTTCCTGAATCTGTTAAGAGTTTTCAGTTAAGACTAGCCAATCCATTTTTATGTTGGGCATTGCTCCATCTTTGACCCACCGAAATGAATCCAATTGTGCAAGAAAGGGGTGAAAAGGAGGATGAGCATTAGCGTACTCACCCCAATTGCTAGGTGAGGGTTCGAATCCTCTACCTATCCTCACCCTCTCCCACATTCGTTAATGCTTTTATGGCCTTCTTTTAGTCACTGGACAAGACTGACCAAATAAAAAAAAGGCAAAAGTATGATAGTTGATAATGTTTAGTAGGCCTTCGGGCCTCAGGATAAGGCCTTAGATCCAAAGAAAGAAGCGTCCACACGAGTATCAACCATCAGACACTAGCCGCGCTGTCCTAGCTTCAACTCCTGACATCCATGGGTTGTTTATTTGTTTTGGTTAAAAAAAGAGTATCCTAGCGACAATCAAATTCAAAACAAAGGGGTCCATGTCTAAAACTTCCAAAGGGATAAAAGGAGGATAAAATGGTTAATCACTTTTTATTTTTTTATGAATATTTACTATGGATAAAAAGGCGAAAATCTATAAAAAGTAAAAAGCTGACTGACCAACAAAACCAAACCAGTCTCTTGGGTTGGGTCTAAAAAAAAAAAAAAAAAAAAAAACGAAGAAAGGAACTTGGCTTGGCTTGGCTTGGCGTTCCTTTTAAGCAAACATATTACTTACTCCAACGCACAATCCTATTCCATCGATAGTAATCATGGTAGTAACGTCCAAGTGTCCTTTATCCTACCAAATTACGCATATGCAAAAGGGGATTATAAATGTGATCTTCTCATTGAGTCTTCGACATATAATAGCTGATTATGAAACGTAACCAAAGATCCCTAAAACAAACCCCACCCCCACCACCCACATTTTCTTCACGTTTCTCTCTTTGTTAGAGAGTGACCATCAGATCCCCCAAACCATAAACCCCCCCCCAACCCCACCCACTACCCCTCTCTCTCTCTCTCTCGCTCTCCGTAACTATAACTCGCTGAAGCCGCGGCCCTTTCCGTCTGCAGAAAACCGAGATCCAGGAAGACCCCCAGAGGGAAAAAAGGAGAAGAAGGAAAGGAAAAAGAAGGGAAAGATGTGTTGTGGGGGAAGGGTGTGCATGCTGTGCACATGTCTGATACTGGTGGTGATATTGATCGGCCTTTTGTTCGGTTTTGGGGTTTTCAAGAACGGCTTTCACAAGCTGAAGGACACCTTTCATGTCGGCAACACTAATTATCCCTCCTATCATGCCCCCATTGCCAATGGAAGTGCGATTGGGAGGCCCTTCTTCTTTGCTTATCCGCCTCCTCCTTTCTAGCCTCCTCGCAATGGGATTTCTCTTTGATTGATTCTCTGTTAATTTCTCCTTAAATTTGTTAGCCTTTCCGTTTGTTATTCTCCTTCTCAATTTTTTTCTTTTCATGTGTACTTGTTCTTAGGAATCTGTGATTATCTTTGCTTGGATTGGATTCTCCGTGTGATTATTAGCTTTTATTCTTTTATAGTGATGACATATAATGCTTTATTATTCTTATGATTGATGATTGTTAGATCTGGAAGTACAGTTCATCTATGAATGGATAGGATTAATGATGTCTTTATGTCGTTGTGTTGTGCATTACTACAATGTACACGACGACGACGACGATGATGATGATATTACTTGTTCTAATGTGATTCTGCTTTTGAAACCTATTATCCTGTTTTTGGATTGCATAAAACCAACCAAAAAAGGCGTTTCTTTAAAAGCAAATTCCAATCCATTGCACTATAAATTCAAACTCGGTGGTGCGAAAGATTTTTAAGGAGATTGTGCTGTAAGGGCCATTGCCGCAAAACTCAATTGCTACGGCAGGTTTGCCGTTACATTAAGCAGTTAGGCCAATGGGTGTGTGACAAAGAAGTTTAGTTTGTGGTATCCTCCTTTCATGATTTATTAACCAACATAGTCGTCAAGGTCATCGAGACTAACAGCCCCAACAAAGTATGAATGAGTTTCAGTGCTTTTAGTGATTTGGCCTTCCTTTTTTTTTTTTTAATAGTTTGACTTGCTTACAGCACTAGGAGCAGCCCACGATCTCTGTTGGTTGTTACTTGTTACCCGAAAAAAAAAAATATGTAGTTTTATATGTTTGGTGAACCCACTCCCTAATCTCGTGCGATGAACCAAACGTGCCATTAGACCATAGCTTCCAAGAGTGGGCTGGAATTCTCTCAACCAGGATACGTGACCACAACAGTACACGACATCCCAACAGCTGCATCATCCAACTCCCTCCCAGTTTTTGTACTAACAAGCCTCGTATTGCACAATAAGTATCTAATTTTCATGGATGGAGCAATTTTTTTTTGGAAATACTAAATCGTATCTTTCAACTAATACTAAAATAGTATTAAAGTGATATTCACTATTGACCTGTTGAATTTAAAATAAATAAATAAATTATTTACTGTTGAATAAATAACACGACTACTTTAATATTACTTAAAATTAAATTAAACAGTGAAACTTTTTTTTTTTTCTTGGTATATAAACTATCATTACGGGCAAGATTCTTATATGTCCATGGCCAAAATTTTCGGCATCCCCATTGGTGGCCCTTGTAATCCTGAGAAACTAAACTTGTCTACTATTCTATATTACCAAAGATTGAGCGAGTTTGGATTGCCCTAACTTTTGTAACTTAGTTAGCCCAAAAGCTACAGGTCCCCCATATTAATAATAACTCGTTTTTTTTGTTAATCAGTCCCCTTAAGATAGCATCCACAGCCAGGGATGGTACTGCAACCAATAACACCTTTTTTTTTTTTTTTGAAAAACAAAAAGGAAAATCCTACCCATAGCTTACAAAACACAAGCAAAATTTTACATTATCAAAGTGATACGCGCATGACACTACCTCATTGACAAAATTGATCTCGTAAATGGAGGATTTAATTTGGCGCCAACAAAAAACTGATTAGCCCCTAGACATGTCCATTTGGTCTTTCTCCACTCTTTGCTAACCTCTTCTGCAAGTCTGCATCATAATGTTGCATGGCAGCCTCTAGTGCCTGCATTGGGGGCCTCTATATATGATTTACAAGCATCATATAGAGATAAAAATAAAAAGTATGTGCCCTCTAATGGCTGAAGGTTTTGCCTTCAGCTAGAGCAAATGAGTAGAGCAAGGGCAGCATTAATGTCACTAAAGAGTAGAAATGGGCACTATCAAATCTAATGGGTATATAATTTGGCAGTTCTAAGCTATATTCATCAACAACTAGCCTGACAGAATGAGAAACCCTATACCTATACAGGCAGTTGATAGGAAAAAACAAGCAACCAATATTAACACTTTGAAATTCAACTGAGGTGGGGATCTTGACAAAAGGAAAATCTTTTTGAGCAATGACAAATGAAAAATCTGTCAAAATAAATGTTCACCTGTTGCATTGGGCGAACAAGAAGTGTAACCTGATGTCGCAGATCTGACTGCACAGACTCCTTCATCCCCTGAAACAGAATAAGGAGGAAACAAGAAAACTCCTTTTCAAAGTCTTGTGCAAGCCTTACGAAATAACACAATGGAACAGCACGGGGGGGTATATCGCAACAAAAGCAGTTTACACTAACAAGGTCACATGCTACAAAAAAAACTTATACACTCCAGTACACAAGCATGCAAAGCCTGTATACAGTAGAAGCGCTGAGCAGCAAGATGCTCAAAATGTTATTCATTACATAGATGAAAACATACCACTAAGAATACTTCAGCAATGATCAAATTCAGCCACCCGTCAGTGTGATACTGCATGAGCTATCACCAAAATATCTTAAAACACACACACACACACACACACACACACACACACACACACATACACACAAATCTCAACATAGCTGAAGTAATACACAGCAGTGACAACTTTATGGTTCAAATGAGTTACCTATGAGTAGAGCAAGGACCAGCTCAGCATGGGTAACCGAATAGATAGACAGACATACAGTAATCGAAAAACTAAAGCAAAGAGGAAAATTCCAAAAAAAAAAAAAGGATTTGCCAAACCACCAGGATAGACAAAATCTCCATCTATGAAACAAGTGAGAGATGATGGTGTCCTAAATCCTAATCCATTTTTAATTCGTCTTAAAGTAAGTCATCATGCCAAAGACTTGGAGACTAAAAAGCCTGAATGAAAAGATGACACATATCACAAAGTAAGATGAAGGGAATAAAGTAGGATTGGAAATGAAATGAATGCATGAGAAATAAAATCTCAATTAATTTCCTTTTTTTTCCTTTACCTTTTTCAATAAAGAATCTCAAACAACGGTAAGGGCACTGGTATTATGTACAAATTAAAGGACCAAAACAACGTGCCCTGTGGTAACATCTAACAATGATGCCCCGAAAACAGCCACATGATATGAGGACAATAGAAACAATCTAAAGACTGAAAGGAAGAATGCCCATAAAACATGAGAGAGAGTAATCCAATATATTAAAATTACCTGCAGCTGTGAATCAATTTTAGACATCGCATCTTTTAGCCTGGTTACCTGCAAACATTCAAGTAATTAGAACATTACAAAATGTTAATCCCTAGAACCAGTAATGAACAGGAGCTCCAGCATATTAGAAAAGGATTTATGGGCATAGTTCATAATATAGGTTTATTTATAAAAAAGCTGTCAACAATTGCATTGTAGCTCAATGCCCCTAACTCCAATTCTTGGCTCATTAGAAGTATGTCCCATAAAGAAACTTGTTCAGGGTTTTGTTTCCCAACCAGTCAAAAAAAAAAAAAAAAAAACCCCACAAAAGGTCTTAAATGTGTCTGTTCCAGTATGTTTCTTTTCTACTAGACCTAGACCTAATTTAAAGCATAAATATCATCCAATTATTTTATCAGATATGTTCAAACAAGGTTAAGTTTCCAGAATTTCAAAAGAAATGTACTTTTTTTGGGATCAAATATTCATAACAAAGAGCACAATAAAAGCATTTACCTTGGCATGAAGGGATGTAGTTGTAATTGGATATGATGACCAGTAATGCCTCAACAGCTCTTGAATAGATATCCAATGCTGGAGACAAGTTTTCCTTATGAACATGAGATCACTGGGAACTAAACCAAAATCGAGCAACAAGCAACATGTAAAACAAGAAAGCACTATTTAAGTTCAATGTGTGATCCAGTCCACAGTACATCATTCCTAATCAAATATGATGGTTCAAAAATATATATTGGTTTAGGAAAATAAGAAGTCCACTTACATGCAGTAGTTCCTCTTTAATTGGAGGTGGCAAGCTGTCCAAGACACTCTCCCTAGGATTCTTCCCAAGATGATATTTTGTACTTGAGATGTTGTGAGTCAACACCGAAAATACCTACAATAAAAAGTTGCACATATACCCAGTATGACAAACAACATACACATCTGAATAATAGCATAGTAAGTTAAATATCGTATCTGTCCTCAAAAGGATAACACCACAGGGAGGGTTACCCACTGCCCTGATCCCCTGCTACCAAACGAGAGGGATTTAATTACCTTAAAAGCAACTTCAGGATTAACTACAGGGTCCATCAATCCCTTGGTTTTAATCTGAGAAACGGAGTTCCTCAAAGAATCATATGCTTCTTCGAAGCTCAAGTTCAAATTCACCGGTTCTGTCCCTGACAGAGTATCTCTTGAAGATTTAAGTGCACTAACTTGTTGAGAGTCAAAGTAGTCCCGGGGATCCTGCTCTCCAAAACAACATGTTAACACATCTGACAGACATGATTGACTGAAAAACATATAATGCTAAGCAAGTCAGACCTTTATGAAAAGTGCTGCTACCGGAAGATCTTTTGGAGGTTGAAGATCTTCAATTTCCATCATTTGAGAACGTCTATTCAACATATCCTTGTTTGCATTCCCATCTGCTTCATGGTTGGCTGTATCATTTCTTGATATCAGTAGCAAGAAGGGCACTTCAAATACAAGGACAAGCAAAGAGGAAGTAATCACAAACTGGCTGACCCTGTCTTGACCGTGCAAGGGCTTCTGCTACAGTTTGTGTGTCTTTCAACTGTTCCTCATCTATGAAAGATAAGCAAAGAGAAGAGGTAAAAACCAGACGTTCAAGTCTCCATGTTTAATGAATAACTAACAGCACCAAAGTCAACTGGAAGCAAAAAGGATATCATTGTTATGACCAGGTATAACATAGACAAAGAAAGTTCATGGAAGAACATTACCTACAGCTGCTCCTTCAAGAACAACAGCAGCATGCCGATTAAGTTCCTGCAACAAGGTCCTCCTGTACTGCTCATTATGTGATTCAGCTGTTTCCTTGCTTCCATCACGAGCAATCCCATGATCCTATATTTTTAAAAATTACAACAAAATTTAGGAGATGATGACAATCAGCCTGGAAAAGCAACCATAATACTTGCACCACAATATGTGTAATATGCGTGTGAATAAGCAATAAGGTTAATACTTATTGCCGTAGACAACATATGTAAAATTCTTCTCTTGGATAGTATGTAATACATATATTTCTCAAATAATAAGCAAGAGGAAGAAAAGGGCAGTCATATGGTTTGAATAAGTAAGTGGTGATATCATCTACAATTTAAAGGTTATCTCTTTAAACATGTTTATTACAACCAGAAGGTAAGCAAAAAGCTTTAAGTTACAAAACTTTTATTGGAAGCCTTATTCATCCTTCTGCCTTGTTAATAACCGATGGCCTGTCCCGCAGAGGATCCCAAACCAACTACATCATCTATCTTCAAATTATAAGATGTGCAACTTTACATAAATTCATGTTGACATCCATTACAAATTAAAATTCCAAGAAGCATAAAACTTACTGGAAGATGTGTGTAATCATCACCTTGATCAGCTTCCATGTTCAGAGTTGGATCAACATTGCTGATCTGGAGCAAGACAAGTGATGTTAAAAGGGATCCAAATTAGAAGACATAAATGCAAATCAAGATATGCTTCAATAGAAAAAATCAAGAATAAACAAAAACACCTTCTGTCGAATTTCACTGGCCACAATATCGTCAAACTTCAGAAAAAGTGCAAGCTCCTCATCCTCAGCAGCTTCTGCTGCTATGGCACTAATGCTTTTTTCACGTTGAAGGAATACTGCTTTACAAAATTTGGTCCAGAAGTCCATATCTGTCATCTAAAACTCAAAAGAAGAGAAGAATAATAAGGAATTGAAGACAGCACAAACAAATGAATTCCACTAGGTAAACAAAGTAAGCATGCCAGGGATTTCATAAAAGTGAAAAATGAAAGAATCAAACTTCAACCATGAACAACCACTTGACATCAATGACCAAAGACTACGAAACATAATTGGTACAGCAGACTGTCTAAGTACCTTATTAGGAACTAAATTTAGGTATGCTCTGTGGACAGCTGGTCTCTCTGCAAAAATCTGAAAGAAGAACCAAGCAAGAAAACAAAGTCAATATTTACACACCAGAGTGACTACACCAACTATATCACAAAATCTAGAATATGATAGTCAATAAAAAAAGAAAAGACAAAAAATCTCACTTCATAAAAAGACAACACCTGCAGAACATCACAGTGTAACAACAGCAAAGAGAAGAGTAACTTGGCCACACAAGCATCATACGAAAGAGATTGGATGCACCCAAGCAAATTAGAGATAAAATAAACCATTAATGAAAAAATAGCACAGGACAAAACATTGCACCAGTCAAGATTAGAAAATGGTAGGATTGTAAAGTGCTCCTTGCACTGATATTACATCACAGATAATTCTTCTGTTTCACAAAATTACTATGTTTTCCTCCATAGTAATTTTCGAACAATGCAAGATATACAACTAGCTTTTGTTTACTAGCTGTTCTAGCTAGTAATTGGGCAAACTACCATGAATTTTAGAATAATTCTATGAACTACTTGTTAAAATCACATGGCAAAACAGTAAGTGTGGGTAAAAACGCTATTTACGCGAACATTATTTTTTGATTGTCAGGAGAACACTTCAAAGTACAGATTAATACCAGATGCAAAGAGGTTGTCAGAGATTGAAAGGGAAGGGAGGAGGAATGGAAATATACTATACCTCACGAACCATCTCTGGTGTCAAATTAAACGTAATTTTGTTTGCCTGAAAAATACAACAACAAAACAGCCATAAATTTTTTTGAAAAAAGGTCTTAGAAACATGAAAGCGGAAGAAAGCCCACTTAGCACCTGCAAAGGTGCATCCACATGCACACACATAGAAGTGCACACACCCAGATAAAAAGAGGTGAGAGAGAGAGCCGGAGATAGGGAGGGGGAGGGGAAGAGAGAGCTCACCCGACTATCATATGGTGCCTTGGCATCTGTCAACATAGCACTTTTAAGGCCCACTCGTTGTTTTGACTTTCTGCTGGAATTCCCATCAAGCAGTTTCTGCCAGTATAATAAGCGGAAGACATTGCATACATAAGAAAGAAAGATCAACAATCCCTGCTTACCATAATTGAATAACTTGAGAATTAATTGTCTTCCATCTAAACGACTGCCAAAGCCCTAAAATGCTGGAAAAGGTGCAGGGTCCAAGCACTAAATGAAATGATGAGCCATGAAAGCAACATAACCAAGCATATGTCCCCACAGAAAACTAACCTTCCTTGCTGCCCAAAATTCTGCTTCTGTCAAAACACCATCACTAACAAACTGCTTATGAAGTTTCTGCAATTCACTGTAGAGGACAAATCTCAGGATGGCAAGTGGATCACCCAAAAACAAAAAAAAAGTCATCCTCCAACAATAAAATAAATTTAGCAGCAACGAATCCAGTTCTAAGGGATATTTTAGAGAGTAAAACCAAAAATTACAAACTAAATATTTGAAGTCACAAAAAAAAAAAAAAAAAAAAACTAAACCTCTCTAAATGGACAACTACCATGAACAGATAGCAGATGGAGGTCATGTACTTAGATTACTATGTGTATAAGAAATTAAACAAAATCTATTTTCAACAGCATAAAATTCACAGGTTAATTATATGACCATTCCCTAAAGATGAATCAGTTACTTCTTTATCTAAAACAAGCAAAAGTCTCCTTCACAAGTCTTCCCATATCTTATTGTTACACTTGTTAGATTGTCCTAAATTACCCTCCAGAAACTTTTAAGACTACACAGGCCAATGCTTCTCGTTAAAAAAGGTTCTATTTTACCAGATTACCAAAGAATGCAACAATGCATATGTTAATGATGCTGCAAATGTCAAACTAAAGGCATAACCACATAAGTACCCCAAACTTGCAAGTTTGTCCAATGCCTGTCTCTCTATAATTACTGAAGTTAGTTCAAATCATTTTTTCTTTTCTTTTTTTTTTTTGGGTGTTCACACTACTTTATGGCTGCTTTGATCCCTTAAAAAGCTTTCTTAGGCTATTGTGAGTATCTACTGTACAATCAATGCAAGATATTTTATTAGTCACCAACTGACAGACGGAACATAGCCAAATTAGGAAAAAAATAAGACATAACACTTAACAGTTGAAGAGCATGAATTATGGTTAAGCTCTTGCAATGTTGACCATGTACCACCAACAAAGCTGACCCAAGCCAAGGAACAACTCAAATTCAGATAAAACACAGTTAGACTTAATTTTTAGATCCAGGGGAGAATAAACGAAATATCAGATCAATTGGAACCAAGAAGTTTGTGCAGTGCCAATCAATTTCCGAAGGAAGAAAAGCAATACTTCCAATAGGGTTACAAGTAAAGAATCTAAATTTACCTATTTTCTCGCAACAGTTTCATCCTTAGAAGCAATTCTTCTGTACTAGGTTGCTCATATGGAGATTCTGAAATGTTATTAGGCTTTGGAGTCTCTCCTGGCTTTGCAAGGGCTTTGCCTGTTGCAAGGCACAAAATGCTGCATCTTTAGGAAAATAAAAAGTACCATAAATTCAGCATCTTTTATCGTTTTCAGAACGTTACAGGACTGCAACCAATTCTCATCTATTTGTTGTGGTCATTATTTCGATAAAGCTAAACCTATCTATCATGACGGAAATTAAATGACATTGCAACTCTAATTTGTAACTAGTCAAGACCTTACATCAACAGGAAACATATGACATATCTAAGACAAACATGAACAGAAAACCTTAAACCTACGAACCTAAAATAATAGCAGTTTGCATGAAAAATAGTTTGAACTCAGCATGAATGATTGTTCTTCAAACTTGGAACTCACCAACAAATTCCTTGCAGATCTGGAGGTCATCATAACTTTCAAACTCAAAGATGTAACTTACACCCTGGAATATAGAGAGAGCTGGGAAGAATATCAACAATGCACAAATGTAATATATATGTGACTATGTATATTGGCAACTTGTTAGAAAAATAAGGTAACCTGATCTGAGGTGAGATTAAGCATGGGTGCTTTATTGGATCCTTCCTTGGTGTATTTGTGAGCTGCAAATTTCATGCAGATAGAAAATGACACCAGCATATAATTAGCGCTACTTTGTAAAACACAATGTAAACAAACAAAAGGGGGGAAAAAAAAAAACAATAAACGAAAGCAAGGGGAGGGACCTTTAACATATCTGAACTGCATCTCAAACTTCGAAGCCGAGTTAGGATTATCCGGCCTGAAAATCAATTTCTCCATTTTCTGTGCATAAGACAAGAAATTGACAAGTGCATAAATGCCTGCATCAGTGTCTTAGACAAAACTTGTGCTATAAACTGTAAAATACCAAAAAACTACAAAGAATAACCAAAAAAAGAAAAACCCCCCCACAAAATCAAGATTAAGCACAAAAATCACCACATAAATTATCAATGCACCGGAATCAAACTTAGCAACCACAGGCTAGTTTACAACAATTAATCAGCCAATAGTAAGCCACAAATGAAGCCCACAGCATGCTTAAATCATCACATTGTCTACCATGCCATCACATTTTCATTAATCACCAGAAAACTCATAAGAGAAACAAAAAAAAAAAAAAAAAAAGCAAGCAAGTAGCAAAGCAAAACCGCTTCAAGATTCAAACAAGAAGCCAATTCTTGGAAGAGGGGGAAAAAAAGGAAATAACAAAAGAGTGAGAAATTGCTGTTCAAGATTCCAATCAGAAACCAGTTAAAAAAAAAAAATAAAACAAGAGAGTAAGATTCAGATAAAGAAAAAGGAAAAAAGAGAGAGAGAAAATACCAGCAAAAGACGACCAGGAGTGCCGGAATCCCTTACAGAAGTCTTGAACTTGACTCGTCTTGTCACTTGCTGCCCTCCTCTCTCCATGCTTTATTCAATCCAATCCAATTAAATCAATCACAACAAAAAGAAACGGCCTTTCTTTGATTTGATCTTATGTGTGATATTAAGGGGCAAATCAAAGATTCAAAATTGATAGACAAACATCAGATTGTTGAACGGCCTGTAGCCCTCAGCAGTAGGTTTATACAAACTGTTCATCATGATCTTATCTAGGGTTTTTTTAATCTATTATTAAGGCAGAAGAACAGACAAATAGAGAGAGGAAGAAGCCGCAGCGCCGCCACGGCAACCGTGGGCGGCGTAACCAGGGAATGGAAGGGAAAGAAGCCGGCGGACTGCGGGTGGGGTCGCTCGTGTTTGCCCAACGCCGGTATTATATATACTAAATATTAATAGTACTAAAATTACTAATGGCCCTCTTCCATTTATAGACAGAAATTAGAATTTCCCCCGGCCACGGCCGAGAGAATTAATAAAATTCTGAGATGGGGAAGGGGGAAAATAGACAATGAAAATTTATCCCCAAATTAATTACTAAGAACCTACCGAAGGAAAAGAATTCCAAAATCCATAAGGATTGCGGACTTTGGATTCCCACTTTAAATTAAATTTTAAATAAATTCAAGCCTAAAGCCAAAATAAAGGTTTACTTTTATTACTAAGGTGTAAGTTAATTAGTAATTTAATGTATTTTTTTTATTAATTCGAGTTAAATCATTGTTGTTACTTTTTAAATTGTTAGAAATGATGTGAATTATATTTACTAAATTATAAATTTATTAATACTAAAATTAGATATTAGAAGGTTTAATCAGATCTAATAATAAATAGTGAGTTTTTTTTTATAAAAATGACTGAATAAATACAACAATAATAAGTTGTGAATTCATTCAGATTAAATATAAGAAAAATAAGTGTTGTTATTTACACGTCCAAAACACTTTATACACGCACCAAACAACATTATAGATCTTACTTTCACTTTGAAAGGTGCGTGCACGGAGAGTTTTGGGGCCTGCCAATAGCAATTGCCAAGAAAGATTCACTCATATTCAAGAGTGAATGATAAGTTATCCTTATAAAAAAAATTGAATGAAAATAATAACAAATAATTCATGATTCAGTATACTATAATTTACATATTAATCATACATATTTTTTTTCTTAATAAAAAAAATAAAGCTTTGCTCTTTGTTATATATTATTATTACAAATAAAAATTTAAAATCCCATCTTTGACATTAAAGAAAAAAAAAAAAAAAGAGAAAAAGAAGTCCGAAAGCTACAACTACTGAGGACTCCCACTTATGGGCAAAAGCCAAGAGCTTTGCGTGTTCTTATAAAAAAAAAAAAAGTCTTAAAAATCTCAAGGTTGTCAGAACCGGACCGGTCATCGAACCGGAAACATTAGTGGGTCAAGGTTCAACCGGTTCAACCGGTCGAACCGGTATTTGAACCGGTATTTATTAATATATATATTTATAAAAATAATTTAATACAATAATACTTATATATGATTATTAAATAAAAAAATCGGTTCAACCGGTCGAACTGGTATTAAAATCGGTATTTAATATTAAATATATAAAAAAATATTTATATATATTATACATCAAAATCTATATGTAAAATGTAATATTATAATACATATGTATGTATTAGAATACTTACATTTATAAATTTAAAATATATGATTTAGAATTTATTATAGGATAGAATTAATAATTTAAAAAAATTAATAATTATTTTAACAAAAAAAAGAAAATAGTAAGTGTTAATTTATAAGAAATATAAAATATTATGTGTATTATATGAGACATTTGAGAAAATAATAAGTAAAAAAAAAAAAAGATAACAATAAGTTATAAGTTGGTTTAGTGGTATGAGACTTATCTTTCATGTTGGAGGTCAAGGGTTCGAAAACTAAATTATACAAAGTTGTGTGAAATTTTTTCTTAATTATTAAAATAACCAACCCGGTCAACCCGGGACCGGTTCACCGGTCCGACCGGTTGAACCGGTCCGTTGACCGGGTTTTGACCGGTCCGGTCCGCAGAGAATTTGGGTTATAACCCGGACCGGACTTCTGACCGGTCACCGGTCCGACCGGTTGAACCGGCCGGTCCGGTCCGGGTTTGATAACAATGAAAAATCCCATCTTTTTTTTTTTTTTTTTTCGAGTGACTTAAAAATCCCATCTTTGATGTACTTTTGTTTTAAAAGGTAGACTATCTGGTCTACAGTACCGACAAAACCCTTCTTCTCTGCCAAGAAACAATCCAGGAACCCCCTGTTTTATTTTGTACTTTGCCCTTCACACACACAAACAGGCAACAGACACACAAGTACCGCAACACAACACAAGAGATAAAGATCCAGTCACCGGAGAAACAGGTAGACAGACAGAGAGGTACGAACGAACGATGAGGATCACTGTAATGACAGCAGATGAACAGATCATATCCCTTGATGTCGATCCTCATGAATCTGTACTCCCCTCACCTTTTAAACCCTTCTTTGGATTACTTCTGTTTTACCCCTTTACGTATCTGTTTTGGTATATTTAATCCTTTTGCTGAATTTCAGACCAGCATTGATTTTCTTTTTTTTTTTTTTTTTTTCCCTCTTCTGGGTATGGTTTCTTGGGTTTTAGGTTGAGAACGTGAAAGCTCTGCTCGAGGTCGAGGTAGCATCTCTTTCTCTGTTTCTTCCTCTGGGGTTTGGTTAATTTTGTGCAGTATTTCTTTCAATTCAATCTTTTCTTTCTGGGGGTTGCAGATAAAGTTCATTGATAAAGAAGTGGGACTGCAAAGTTTTAATCTCTTCTTTATCTGTGATGCATGTAGTCAAGTCAAGAATCATTGGCCTTAGTATGCTATGCTAAGTCAAGAATCAAACTCAAGTGAAATCAGACTTGAAATTGTAGTTTTCCTTTATATTTTGGTCTTCCACTTGTGGTTTTGATTCATATTCTTATATTTGCGTCTCTGTGAACAGACGCAAATGCCGCTCCAGCAGCAGCAACTGCTATACAATGGGAAGGAGATAAGGAATAATGAGAAATTGAGTGCTTTGGGCATTAAGGATGAGGATTTGTTGATGATGGTCTCAAATGCTGCACTTGGGTATGAACTTTTATAACTGACCTCTAATATCCTGAGCCCATCTTCTTACTTGGAGGAATTTTGGAATTGCTTGTAGTGTTTATAATGGTCTTCCTAACATTAGAGTATGCAAGACACAAATCACGAGAAACAAGTAATAGTTATGGACTTCCATAATTATTACTTGTTTCTCGTGATTTGTGTCTTGCACTGGCCATTATCAGCTTTGTCAGTTCCTGTAACTTTTGCATTTGAATCTTTATTATTATTATGAGATTTTGGCTCCACACTTTGATTAATATTATACAAGTGCATAAGCATGCATAGTATGGAAATACCATCTGTTTATATCCTAGCTAAATGTGAAATTCCAAACAATTTCAGTGGACCCGCCAATGATTTGGGTCTGAATCCGGATGGTTCTGCTGTGAATCCCGAAGCTATGCAGCAACGCATCCGGCGTGATTCTAACATGATGGCTCAACTATTTCAGGTAAGATAAATTGGTTCTTCTCCGCCTTTTTCTCTTCTGAATGCGGATCTCTACGCAACTCAATCTTTAATTTAACACTCCTTATTTCATGAAATGAAAAGTCCCGGCAGTCTTGTGTTAAGGAGTTGTTTTCGTGTCCTCAGAAGCTTGACTATTTTCTTGTGAAAATAATTGCCCTGTTCGTAACTGTTATGCATGGCCCACACTTATGAACATTTCTTCACGTTCGATTCTTTTCTGCATAGTATAATTTTAACTGAGGACAAGGTTTTGATGCAAAAAATTTACACTGAACATGCAGACTGACCCTGAACTTGCACAAGCTATTCTCGGAAATGATCTCAATAGACTGCAAGACCTTTTGCGGCAGCGCAATCATCAAAGAGCCGAATTAAGACGCCAACAAGAGGAGGAATTTGTAAGTTGCTAGCCATGATTGTTGATTTTTTGCTTCACATTATGTACATTGAAAAGTGTTGTGACCAGTGCCATTTGCCCCTAATCTCCTTTTTTGCCTGTTTATGTGGAAACTTTTTATTGGTATAATGTTCTGGCTAATTCAATAAATTTCACTGAAAATTATGACTTACCCATTGCTGCCAAGGGCAAATTTGAGGGTGAACTTACTGTAACTGGTACAGGTGAAGCTAATATGCGTATAATGTTTTTTATGTGCATTATAGGCCCTGCTTGATGCGGATCCTTTTGATGTTGAGGCACAAAAGAAAATTGAAGCTGCCATTCGTCAGGTCAGTTATGTACTCTTTCTCACCTTGAAAAGTGTGATGAATGGAGGCAATTATCATTTAAAGGGTTGGTTTATTTTGCTTTGTTTTTCTTGTCTTTCCCCCTTTCACAATTTTATTTATAATCTTTCGTTCCTATGCTCTCATTGTCGAACCTGTTTGTCTTTCCCGATGGCAAGCTTTTTTCCTATTATATTTGCATTTTGCATTTGTGCTGCAGAAAGGAATCGATGAGAATTGGGCTGCTGCCTTGGAGTACAACCCTGAAGGTTTCGCAAGAGTGGTATGTGCTTGGCATCCTCATATACTGCTGTTGAAGTTCATTAACCATATGGTAATTTGAAATTTCATGCTCAACTCCTCAGGTGATGTTGTATGTTGACATGGAAGTTAATGGGGTCCCTTTAAAGGTAAACAGTTACAAACATATTTAGGCCACAATCTTGATGCACAATATTATTCTTTCTTTACTGTCATATGTAATGTTCTGTTTGCTGTTTTATCTCTTCTTTTCCAGGCATTCGTTGACAGTGGTGCTCAGTCCACAATAATATCAAAAAGCTGTGCTGAGCGGTGTGGGTATGTTTGGTGGCATATATTTATCTGTTGTATGAATTTTGAGGTTATTTTTTTTTCCTGGTTAGTTGGATACCGTTTTCTTTTTTGTGCTAATTCTATTGCATATACGATACTGCCTCTGTCACACAAATGCAATAGGTTGTGCATAAGCTTCTGTTTGACCACAAAACTGTATGGGCACATGTCCAACTCTTGGGTTTGTCTTAGCACATTTTGCTTCATGATTATACTCAAGCACAGAGTTTGTTACATTATAGGTTCTTTGTATCCCATGTTGATATCATAAGCTCCACAAAATTTCATGATGGAAGGCTCACTGTTTCTTTGTTGTTGGCATGGTGTATTTTAGATTGCTCAGACTTCTAGACCAACGTTATAAAGGCATTGCTCATGGAGTTGGTCAATCAGAGATACTGGGACGTATACATGTAGCTTCAATCAAGGTAGAACATTCACTGCCATTATTGCAAGCTTTTAGACATCTCTTGCCCTATTTAGTACATCGCGCTGTAACTGGTTACAAATTCCTACAATCAGGATATAATTTGTGTCTGTCTGTGTGTGCCCCATGTGCATGTGTTCATGCATGTGCAGGCACATGGTAAAATGCATGTCTACTTGTAGGGGCCCTTGTTCTCATCTGTGTGTGTACTTGCTTTAAGTGTTATGTGCATACCGGCAAGGGCACTTCTACAAGATTTTAATAATATTGACAACCAAATCTAATGCATTATTTTATGCATTCTAAGTTTCTATATCTGGCAATGACTGATCATGTTTGTGGCTATATATTGATACTTCATGTTACAACTAGGGAATTGGAAAATATAGGGATATTTAACAAATTTGAATTCTTGGTTTCTTCCTTTTGTTCTGTTAGATTGGCAATATATTCTACCCATGCTCCTTTTTGGTATTGGATTCTCCCAATATGGAATTCCTTTTTGGGCTTGATATGCTTCGCAAGCACCAGGTAGCATCTTGGTTTAAAATTCATGTTGGTCCTTTCGAGCTTCGCATATTGAAGCGTTGCGGTATTTGTGAATCGTTAATAACTTTTGCTAATGGCTGCAGTGCATTATTGACTTAAAGGAGAATGTTCTGAGAGTAGGCGGAGGAGAAGTTTCTGTTCCATTTTTGCAAGGTTGCTCTTTGTTCCTTTTCCATTTGCTTCATGCCCTGATGGCCATGTTGTCTACCTTCTTGTGCAATTTTCATAAACTTTGATGCTGCATCTATCTTAAGTCTCTGTGATGTTTCAGAAAAGGACATTCCATCTCGTTTTCTGGATGAAGAGAGGCACGCCAAAGAAGCATCAAGCTCCGGAAACCCTGTAAGTCTGCCCTGTGACAATGTTTGCCTAAACAGATCTTTGTTGATGTTGGCTGCTAGCTTATCCACTTTTATATACTACTCAAACTTGACATTATATCTGTTTTTATGAACAATTAACTATTGCTATGAAATTCTTGGTTTATTGAAGTGTTCTAATGTAGTTGTGCGTCAAACCAAAAATGATGGCTTGTATTTGTAGCCACTCGATAGTGTGTTAAAGCCTTCTTAGATAGAAACATGCAGTTTGCAAATTGATGCCTACACCTTCTGCTAATCTAAATGCTTGCATTCCCCCTTTGGTGATTCAGGTGACATCAGCAACAACAGACAAGACTAATGCTCCATCTGGAGGTCAATCTTCTGGTTAGTATTCTGATAAGATATGGTCGTGGGATCTTCATTATGGTGTTATTTTGACGTATAAATTGGTTGTTGCCTTTAAAAGTTATTGTCCATTTTCTTATTTTACCATGGTGGCATGGGGCTTTCTTTGGAGCTCTACAGCTGACTACTTTTGATGCAACTTGTGAATTTGATTTCCATCAATGGCTAATTTCTTTGTTTCCCTCGTGGTTCTCAGGAGTTGCACACAGCGACCTGACTCAGGTAGGCAGTGCTATAAATCATTAACTATTTTCCTTCCAATTTTTAAGAGAAATCTAGTTGCTTCTTCTGTTAACTGTGGATTCCAATTCTTCTGAATGTTAGTTTTCCCGTTAATGTATATAGTCTGTGAGCCAGGTAGGTGAATTTTCCATGGCCTGCCCTGTTCATAGTCTATGGCTTTATAGCCTGTTTCAAAGTAAAGATTGCTCTCCCTCTCTCTGATGCATATTAAAATTATACTGACTGCAGAGACCTGATTTTGAAGCCAAAGTTACCAGACTTGTTGAGCTAGGATTTGGAAGGGATGCTGTAATCCAAGCACTTAAATTATTTGATGGGAATGAAGAACAGGCTGCTGGGTTTCTTTTTGGTGGCTGAAGATAGCTTGCAAACTATCAGGAAGCTCATTGATTGTGCAATTACTGTTGATTGCTGTAATTTAGTTACAAAAAATCTTCAAATCCGAAAATTTATGTGTCCTTACTGCACCATATCGGAACTATTTACACAGCAGACAAGCATTCATTTCAACTAAAAGAAAAATAAGCTGATTCTTCTGAATTCAGTTTAATTCTCTTGGCTTTTTGAACTTCATCTGCAGCTGCAGTTCTTATGAGTTCTGGGAAGTAAAAGAGTGCAAAACTATTTCTCTGGTGGGTGGTCCTTCTCTAATGCTAGAGATGCTAGGAATATTTTAGAGTCTTTAGTCGTGGAAAACTTGTGCAAAGTTTCATGAATAATCCATCATTCAAGGAGAGCTTGACGCTGTGGTGATCCTTTTGTGTCATACAATTTCTTGAGGCCAGAGGAGAGCACTTCGCATCGTGCTGCTCAACCAATATACAATGTTTCTACATATAACATTAGTTTATTCTGCCATTGATTCTTCTAAGTGCCCCAAGCACAGCTATGGAGCAGTTATCGTTCATATACATTTTCCCTGTTGATAAACCCACTAAGCAAGTTTCAAGAGTAAAAATTCACTACAATGGAAAAAAAAAAAAGAAAAACGCTACAAACAAAATGTGCCTTGCAAATAAACGATTTGAGTAGCACAACCAAAAGGAGCAGCCATTGTAATCAAGCTGCTTGGTGTGTAATTGGCAATAAAGGCATAGATTCAGCTGCAAATAAGCATTCAAAACTTTGCCGAGTTTGACAAGCAGAAAAGCAAGTTTAAACAACAAGGCCTACCAGTTAATGAAACAACAATTAACCCTCAAACAACTAATCGATCAGCAAAAAAAGTAAGTTGCCACAGTATGGGATATTCAATAAAAACATCTCACTTCCATCACCAATTATAGAATATAATGATGGAAAAAGACTCATACAGCTGATGTTGAATCAGACTTGGGATTAAGGCTTAGAATTTTTTCCCAATCCATCAATTTGCATGAAAAAGGAATGGTATTCATGGCAGTGTAGTTTGTTCAAGGCCAGAGATGGTATCCTCACCAAAAATTCATGCCAAGTTACACTCTCAAACTTGCACTTGGCACAAGACATCTCCACTCAGACTAATTTCAGAACAATAAAATTGCAGTCACATTCAAAGCCTCTCTGCTAGTCTAGCAGTAACTTGTCTCAGTTTTGAATAGACCTTTCCGGCTGGGGATCCCAAAATGAGACTGCAGAGAGAGTCCCTTGCAATCTTAATATTTTGAAAAGATCCTAAAATGTGAATCTTGGTGTCTGCAATCACAATCCTTGTCTTCGTAGCATTCTCAATGGCAAACTTTGTCTTCCCACCTTTACCAGATAGTCTTCCAATCGCACGAGACAAATGTTCCCCTCGAAGTGTTTTAACGTCCTTAATTTCGAAAGATTCTACATAGAGTTCATCCAAACGCAGGAGTGCAATGGCATCAATCACATCAAAGCCCAGCATGAAAGCATGGACAAAATCTGCACACTTCTGCAGATTACTAATGTCAGGTGTATCCGATCTAGTTTTCAGTTCAACTTTCCTTGCCTTTAGATTCATACGAATATCAATTTTCATCTGCTCATATACCGGTGTGTAGATATCCATCCAAGCTTTCTTGAGAGGAGAATACCTATGCGGTGGGACTGAGACCTTCCTGAACTGAAGACGCCCATCAGACATCTCGTGAGCCGTCAAAGGCTCAAACTTTGGCTTTGGTGGCAAGGGAACAGCTTCAACTTCCATTGCGGTTGCAGCAGCAGCAGCAGCTTCACCAGAATGCATTGTCACTCCAACAATTTCTGCCCCCCCAAAAAAAAAAACATACAAACAACTCTAATTATACAAATAAACCGGCAACACTATAATGATCATCTTCCCTCAACGGGACACAAAGAACACCCAAGAAATCAAATAGCTGCTTTAATGATTCGAATTGCTGTCCCCGAGGGGAAACCAGAGACTTTGTACAATATGGGAAAGGGTCAGATGTAAGCAGGCGGCGAGGCAAAAACTATTACTGATAAAACAACAACGAATGAAAAAGAAAACAACTTTGTCTACAAACAAACAAAGCAGAGGAGGGAGGGATGGAAGAGAAACATACCTGAAGAAATATGGGAAAGTGCTCTCTTGGGACTACAAAAAAAAAAAAAATTTAGCTGTTTAGTAAATAGTAATTGAACGAACTATATAAATAAAACTCAACTGTACAAAATTAAAAAATTGGCTGAAAAATATTGCTTTAAAAAAAAAAACTACCTTTGAAATTGAAGAGAACCCGGGAGTTGCTTCTCGACCCTTCAAAGTTTAAGATCCCAAACCCAAAAATCTGAAAGCAAGTTCGGAGAAAATGCAATGGTTGCCAAGAGACGCAGGGCAGAGGGTAAAAACAGAGGAGGAGGAAGATAGCTAGGTCTACGAGCGGAGCAAAGAGAAACGTGATGAAATTGATTGTTGATTTCAAGAGTCCGGTCCACGCTGCAGGGCTAGTCCAGCCAACACAAATGGCCAGCCTAGCTACGGCTCGATACAGGGGGCCTAATTAGTAGTCCTAAGCCTGATAAATTTAAGGAAAAAACTACATTTTCGGAAGAAAAAGTGTCTGAATTGCTGCCTGAATGTAACTAGGCGGATTCAATGTGCAACCAACCGAATTGCATGTGCAATTAATTATAAGAAGAAAATTACTCTTATATTTAGTTGCACATGAAATTTGATCGGTTGCACATTAAATTCGACTAGTTGCATTCAGACAGCAATTTAATCACATTTTCTTCTGAAAATGTAACAATGCTCTAAATTTAAATTGGTTCGGTTGGATTGGGTTTAAAATTTGTGTAAGTAATAAAGAGACCTGGCCCCAGCATCAAGCACAAAAAACAATACACTGACTATACTTAAATTGGTAATTGACCTGGCCACCAAGCCTTGCAACAAAAAACAGAAGAAAAAGACCCACAAGCCCTCTCTTCCAGTGTTATAACTGACGTGATGTATCACAGAATGGGCATTAGCATGAGTACTAAAATTTTGCCCAAAAAGAAAAAGAAAAAGAAAAAGAAAAAGAAAAGCCCTCTTTTATTTATGGAGGTGTCACTTTTGAGGTTAATAGTTTCCATTTGTTATGCTGAGTTCAAGATTCTAAATTTATAGTAGGTAGAGTCGTACGGTATATATAACGGGTGACAATGAAACTGTTGGATACTGCACTAATTGATTGTAAATAATGAATCTTTTTTTTTTTTTTTGGTTTAAGGATTGTCAAAACCTAAATTACAATTAGAAGGGGGATTAACTAAATATTAATTGCAGTAGGAGGTTAAACAATGAATATGTAAGAATTGAAGATATTACAAGAGAAGAATGATCTCAATTCTTATTACTTTCCAACTTGAATAGCAATAAGACATGTTTGAGCTCAAGATATGATGATAATTTAACAATCTCCTTTTGTATTATATGAGCCTTTTTACCATTAAGAAGTCTTACAGATTGAGGAACCAGTAAAGGTTCCATAGAAAAAAAATAGATCGAGATTGGATGACATGTGATCTGAAAGCCCTGTATCAATGATCCATATTAAAAGTTTTGAGTGAATAGATATACCTGTCATGTTAATTGTAGTATTAGAATGCTCGTTGTTCAATAATGATAAAAGATGAGTATAGTGCTCCTATGTAAGGTGTGGCACAATAGTCGACTCCAGCGAACTGTCAATTTTTGTAACTTAATTTGCAGTGGGTTGAGTGGTTCTATTACCTTCGGAGTGGTTTGGGTACCCATGAAATTATAGCAAGTGGCACGAATGTGTCCAAAATCATTACAATGATCACAATATGGGCGACCTTGACCGCCACGGCCACCACACCCACAGACCACTTTGACTACCGCCCTGATTGCTGAAATATCTTGGAGCTACCATAGCAGCTCCTTCAAGAGCCTGTACTGATTTGACTTATAAGGCCTTTTGTTTTTGTAAAACAAGAGAGAAGGATTTGCTTAGAGTAAGCAAAGGTTCCATTGTGAGAATCTGAATTCGAACTGTGGAGAATGAGCTATTGAGATCCATGAGAAATTGAAAGACTTTTTCTATGTTGAAAGATATTAGATAGATCTTTTATTGCACCACAATAGCAAGTAGGCAGTGGACGCAAGTCATTAACTTCATCCCAATATGCTTTAAGGGTGGTGAAATAAGAAGTAACAAAAAGAGTCACCTTGAATGTATGATGCAATATCATGCTTGATATGATAAAGCTAGGCAGTCTTGCCATGAGAAAAACGTTATTCTAAATCGTTCCAAGTATCCTTGGTCGTCTCAAAGTATATTATACTATTAACGAGGTTTTTATGGACAACACTTCAAATCCAAGAAAGGACCATTGTATTGCATTTTTTCCATGCATCTATGGTCGTTGTGTTTTGAGTAGGCATTTTAATTGTGTCATCAATGAACCCAAGCTTATTTTTGGCTAAAAGTGCTGCTCTCATTGCACACCTCAATAAACAATAGTTATTGTAAGAATTTGAGATACAAGTATCATCCCTAGATTATCAGAATGGTGCAAAAAATATGGTAATGAGATATCAAAGTTTGAATTAACAGAGTTTCCTTGAGAGATTGTAGAATTTTCGAAAATTATTTTGTAAATGAAAAGAATTCAAAAGGTGAACAAGGACAATTTAATGTAAAAAAAAACTTTGATTTGAAGAGAATTAGGACTATGATTCAAACTGCTCTGATACCATATAAGAATTGAAGATACTACAAGATACGAATGGTCTCAGTTCTTTTTACTTTCCAATTTGAATAATAATGATACTTATATGTCAAGAACTTACAATAGTTTCACTTAATAAATGTAGTTAGCTATCATTAACAAAACAGAAGATGACTAATAATTACAAGAATCCTAGTTGTTGTTCTATGCATGCGAGCCGCACGAATTTTGACCTCGTGCTCTCCATTTAATTCCTTGTCTGTAAGAATTGTGTTTTGGCTAGTTGCTAGCCGTAATAGAATTTTTTTTTATATCGGCAAGCTTGTTTATCATATTGAAAACTAACTGAAATGAAATTCATAGTTTAATAGAAGAATGGCTTGTACATGGTAAAACTAAAATACAATTAATGGACACATCAATTACATTGTAAATGTAATATATATGTGTGGTGATGGAATAATTCTTCACATTTACAATTCATATTATCCTAAACAATGTTTTTTCTTTGACATTTACAGTTGCAGAAAGTGTAATTTACAAATCATGTTTAGTGTTGGCATTTTTCAACCTTTTCTGCTCCCCTTTGTTTCCTTATGAATGAGAAGATTTCCATAAATTTCCAATGAAAATAAATTCATGTAACCCAACTCCTACGTCTCCACACAAATTGCTGTGATGGGCCACTAGGGTTTCACGATAAGAGGACTCCCGACGACATGCTTGCCATCAGACCATGTCAACCGTCCAAAAGTATAGCTTCTGTACATTGCCTTTGGCTTGAAGGTAACCTTAAACGCCTTCTCTTCACCAAGTTTGGTGAATCTCAAGACTGCAGGCTGAACCACAACTGAAACTGCAGCAGGTGCCTGGACACGAGCTCTGTATGTACCTGGACGCCCCACATTCTTGAGCCTTCGAGTTACGGTTACTGGGCCTTTGAGATTGGGCACCGTGATTGAAGGGTAGTTAAAATCAGCCAAACTAAGGTTCTTTGGACATACGTAAATCCCATCTGAAAATGCCCGCATGTTGTGTGGGCTGTAGCCATGAGCGCATAAAAAGTTTAGGTAGTCATTGACTGTCAGGTCATAGACCAGACCGGGATCCGCTGCATTTTTCGGATTCACATGTCCTGCACCATATGCAAATGGAGTTGCAGGTTTGTGGTCTTCATTGAGGATTGGCTTCCCGTCGTTACCTATTGTTTTTGCTGCAGGAAATTAAGACATGGTTGATGTCAGTAGGTATGCAATGTTTTGGAGTTCAAATGAACTGAGATAAAACTTAAGGGAGGCTTGTGGTGTACCGGTTGTCATAATTGCAGACTTAATGGCAGCTGGGCTCCAATCTGGGTGGATTGCCTTGAGAAGGCCAACAATACCTGAAACGTGAGGGCATGACATGGAAGTGCCGGACAACACGTTGAAAAGAACCCTTCGCTGGTCAAATTCAAGGTCACTTGGACCTTCTGCTTGAGTGTAAGCAGCAAGGATATCAATCCCAGGCGCGGTAATGTCCGGCTGAAATAGATTTTAATCATTGGGCACATATTACCGTACCGTCTGAAGTTAATAAAGCGAGTACATATTCTCGTACATAAATAAATATATATATACAAATATATATTTTTTTAACGAATTTAATTATTTTTACAACAACGTTTATTATTTTTATAATAAAAAATTATATATTAATTTATTATATCATATTTTATCAATTTTATTATAAAAATAAATAAATTATCAAAATATATATATTAAATATAACTACTAACATATGAATATCAATCTTTTTCCTAATAATACGTTTTAAGGGCGAAAAAACCAACAAAAGGACTATTGCACCAACTAACCTTAAGGATTGATGGCTCTAATAAGCTGGGTCCCCTAGATGAGAATACTGCCATCACTGGAGTTGGCTTTACGCCTATTACTGTCCGGGTGGGAGAAATAGATGCCACTGGATTTCTATCGAAAATTAAAATCAAAAACCATATGTGAGTCTACCAATTTAGATAAAAGAAGGAAGACAAGTGACATATGGGCTAGAAAAACGGATGCCGCAATTACTTGGTCAGTTTGAGGTAGTTATAAACAGCTTGACTATCTTTGAAATTAAGGTGTGAGGCAGGGAGCATATGAGCATCAGTTTGCAAATCATAGTCTTTTATTTTATCAGTTGCCTCTATCATCCCAGCAGCGCCAGCAAGTTTGGCATTATGTCCCTTTTCCAAACTCTCAATTTCTCCTTCAAGGCAGACTACGATCTTCCCTGCAACCTTTTTGGGGTCAAGTGTTCCTTTCTCGCACAACAGGCTGCATCATTTCAAGTAAACAATCAGACTTAAAGTTTAAAGGCAGAATAACTAATAAGCAATTTCGTGCACAGTTTAGCCGTGCACCTCCCTAAAATGAATATGTTCTAGTAGTTACTTACGCATCCTCAGGCGGATTGTTAGCAAAGCCCGCATCTGTAGAATTGATCAGTGGGTAGAATTTTCCAACCGGCAATGCTTTGTCCATAATTGAATTTCCCTAGAAATGGAAAGAAGATTTTAAGAGGGATCATAGCAATCATGACATGCAGAACGTAGATGCGAATCTCTTCAACTCTATTATATGTGAAGAAAATTTTGAAAATCTACAACTTTTGCTTCACAAATAGGTATAATGACTGCAACAAATAGACGTAAATCTCCTTATTTTTATAATCTTTATTTCACGATCCATTTTGTATCTCTAATTTCTTTCACAAACACGACCTTTCCTTAGAAACGACCTCTGTCTATGGTATGGCTGGAAATGATAATCTGCGCCAAAAGAATATTGCCATTATATTAAATGGCGTTCTAGTAACTAACAATGCATTGCCAAGGTTGTGGGATCAAGATCCTAGTATGGCAGTAGAGGACATTGTTAAGTTTCATGAAATCTTCGGCATGACATTTTGTCAGAGAAAATGTGCTAGGCAAGATAATTGTTGGATGTCATAAAGAAAAAGTACCTTCAAAGTTACTTTGTTTCCAAGCTTAACATAACTTGAGAACTGACGATCAATTGAGCTAGCACCAACTGTGATGAGCCACGGTGCATGATTAGTTACAGATCCTGGCGATGGTCCTTCATTGCCTGCAGAGGTAACCACTGTAATTCCTTGTTTGATAGCATGGAAGCTGCCTATAGCACTGGCATCTTTAATAAATTCTTCTGGAGTATCCCCACCAAGTGACACGGAAATCACATCAACTCCATCAGCTATTGCAGCATCAAAGCCAGCCAAGATATCAGCATCAAAGCAGCTTTCAAGCCAGCACACTTTGTAAGCAGCTACACGGGCTTTTGGTGATCCACCTTTGGCAGTTCCATTGCCAGCACCAAAAATATTAGCTCTCGGAACAAAGCTACCGCCAGCAGTTGACAGGGTATGGGTTCCATGGCCGTCAAAATCACGTGCAGTGTTAGATTTTTCTGGGCTGAGAGGCCGAAGTTTGGCAGCATAACCTTTGTTGAAGTACCTTGCTCCTATAAGCTTTCTGGACATCGCAAAACAGAACAATTAGAGCTAGAAATCTTCAGCAAAAATTCTCTTATCGTTCCAAACAATAATTTTGATCAATCTTCAACGAAACCCTTTGTCAATCAAATTTTAATTACATGAAATGATTGAATTTGCTATTGGCATTAATATGCAATGTTTCCCTTTTCTGAGCTGAGACGAAATATTTTTCTTTAAAAATTAAAGAGAGTGAGAGTGTACTTGTTGCAACGGATTCTGCCATCAATCTGGCAAATTCCCTTCCACCTTTTTGGTACGGGACCTAATCCCTTGTCATTAAAGCTTGGAGATTCAGGCCAAACACCTACCATTAAGGTATGCCACACAAAAGGATGTCAAATGAGGATTTCTTAAACATGCAGCAATGATTACGTCCATAATGAATGTGTTAGTAAAAATAGCTAGACTCACTAACAGAATGAAGGAAAAGTTGACGCCATTATGCAAACTTGTAGCTCCTTTGTTTACCTGAGTCAAGATTGGCGATGATTACATCTTGCCCATACTTTGCCCTCTTCCAAAGGGAGTTAGCAGAAAGTGCATCCTCCCTCTCTAGTCCAAGATATCCCCATGAACGTGTTGTATGCAGTTTTCGTTCTTTGTTCGGGAAAACAGAAATCACGCTGGGGTTCTCTGCATTGATAGAAATATGCATAGCCATTATCACCCCACTACAATATTTAGAGGATCCTACTGGTTCTTCCAAAGCAAAGCAAACATAGAGAAACGAGGGGAAAATACAGAGGCCCCAAGTTTCTTACTTTTAAGTGCTGACACTTGTGCTTCATCGAGCACAGCAGCAAATCCATTGATGCATCTTGTGTAAGAGTAGAGCATTTGAGTTCGGACCTGACTTTCACTGCAATAGAAAAGAAGACGATAAATATGTAATGGTCCATGGACAACAAAACCAGAGAGCTTTCAAAACGATTCTCCAGTGTATGCAAGGCAGAATGTAAAACCTTTGCAAGTATGTTCCCAGCAAGTCGAAGTGCGATTTGGTCACCTTTTCGACATCGAACTGGGTAGGATTATGTCCATATGAATGCTCCCCCATGTACACTATATAAGACTGCATAGCAAATATTTCTTTAGAAGCCCATCAATTAATCATTTATGAACAATACATTGCCTTGAAAGGAAGGAGCAAAAAAATAGAGGGAAATAAGCTTTGCCTGTTTCGCAGCATTGGTGGGGGCCTGGAGGAGAGAAACAACAAGGAGAGAGACAGCAAAGGGCGTTAGACCAGAGAGTCCCATTGCTTCTCTGACCATAACCTCGTCTGCTCCAAAAAGTGTTTGTCTTTTCAATGAAGTGAGGGCTCTGCCTCTCCCCTGTTGTTAAATACTTCCTGGCCGCCATTTTTTTAGCAATGTTCAAATTTCAAGTCCTTCCCTTTGATGGACCAGAGCGATTTTAGCTCCAAATTTTGGAAAAAAATATAATAGATTGTCCCAGTTAAGGTTTGTGTTTCTAAGTATAGGAACTATATTCTGGATCTATCTATTTAATTAGCATAAGGGAAAAATTTAGAGAAAGTTTCCGCTTGATTCTAGCTGCCATGTGATAAAATGATACAATTTTTCTTTTAATTTTTTTTCTAATTTTTCAAAATACCTTTAATTAGCTCAATCCCAAAATTTTCTCATTTAACAATTATTAGTCGTTATTAATAAGATAAATTATTCACATAAATGTCAATAGGACCACTTCAATTGAAAAACGGTAATTAAATAATTTCAATAGGACAATTTCACATAATTTTAGAATAAAATGATTTTAATTACATAAATGTATATAATAAAAAACGGCAGTTTCAACAGCCAAAAAGGGAAACTTCTTCAATAAAAAATGGTAATCTCTTCATTGCTACATAAATGTCAATAGGACCATTTCAATTGAAAAACGGCACGTATCTAATTTCAATAGGACATTTTCACATAATTATAGAATAAAGTGACTTTAATTATATAAATGTATACAATAAAAAACTACAGTTTCAACAGTCAAAAAGGGAAACTTCTTCAATCAAAAATAATAATCTCTTCATTGTTAATTAATGTTTGGAAAAAATATGGGTTAACAATTTATTTATAAATTATCTGCTTACTTATGCTCTACTACAATGCCTACTGTTCTTCCAGCCAAGATGCTCTTTTAGTTCCTAAAGCCCAAGGCTCTTTAGTGACATGTTAGCAAGACAGTTCGCCCTATAACAAGATAAAGGTCATCGATTTCTTTCTTACAAAGAATTACACCTTTTAATTGGTCTGTTGTATTTTTACTTTTCCTGTCATTTTCTCTGATTCTACTCATTAGATTGATAATGATTACAACGCTGCCTTTAAATTTTTGTCCAACGCCTTTTTCCTGTAGAAGTGGAGGTCGTAAGAACAGAAATTGAGTAATCTCTCTAACAATTAAAGCTTTTGTCTTAATAATTTGAATAACTTCACCTTCAATTACTCATTTCATTAACATTGGGCCTTTATTTTTTCCAAGCATAATGCTCTGCCTCCTTAGTTCTCATTGGAATAAAATTTTGAATAGTATGGTTGGCACATGCTGACACTTCAGATGCTCCACAAATCTCTCACACATGGTGATCAATTTAGGCGAAGAATTGTGACAGCTGTGCTACAAGATCAATTTGGCCGCTTAAAAGCCGAGCAACGAGCATGTCGAGTTTATTATGTAATATTGAATCGTATTGGTGAATTTTAGATTGTTCGTTAAGGTTGTTTTTTTTTTTTTTTTTGCCTTTTTTTTCTCTTGGCAAATATTCTAAAACAACAATCCTTGATTGAAATGGCAAATGTATATGCTCCACCGAAAATAGAAACAACGACAATAGATATGCCTCGGTAGCTTGATATACAATGAACATGAAAAACGATTACTCCTACTATGGAGCAAATTAGAAATGCATAATGAAGGGCCAAATTAGAACATACACACAGCCAAATGATAAGAACAAATTTAAGGTTGTTTGCTCTTGATTAAAAAAAAAAAAAAAAGAGAAGAGTAGCATTCCTAAGGTTTACTCTTGGAGAACTTTGGTTTTGGACGATCATTAAATTCATACAATGCCAGCTATATTTTTAATAGTGAGATAAAAAATGAGTTGATTTTTGTGCATAGTTTGAAATAAAAAAGTTTAACTAGACAACAAAATATTAGTGGTCATGTAACTTGTATGTAATAAAAGTTTTCATGGAACATTGTTTGCTTTTATATTTTATATGACTGAGTTGCTCTATTATGTACCATTAAAGTATTTAATTTTTTACATTTTCATCTGATGTAGCTGAAATAAAGTAGTTTGAGGATATCACATGCTGCTAAAAATTATTGCTTTTGTCTAGGCGACGAGGACTTCATTTGTCTTCGGTGCTTGCAGAGTGCCGCAACGATGTTGAATGTTGCAATTCTGTTTGAAATTTGATATTGCCCATGTGACTATTAAAATGATGTTGAACTAATTAAACTTAAAAATGTAAATATTTACATAAAATATATATAAAATACTAAATAAAATTAATTAAAATTATAAAAAAAAATAATAAATTCGCACAAAATAAGGATTCAATCTTAATATGTATATATATATATATATATATATATATATATACACATTTATTATTACTAAAGCTGTGGCTTGTGCTTTCCATGTGGCATAGCCATCTGGCTTTTTTGCCGATTTCTGGAGAGTCTCTTCGCATTCTTGGGTTTTTCTTCCCACAAATCTTCAAAACCAACTACAGACGGAAGATACTTATCTTACGAAGTCCTCTTTTTTTATAATGTCTTTGCCCAAAAACCGTTATTCTTCAATTCCACAGCGCTTTTCCTCAATTCTTAAAACTTTTTGAGTCTCGCCATCAAATGGGCATATTCCAAAGCAAAACGTCGATCTTCCAATCGTTTCGTTTTCTTTTAAATGTCCACAGCCATTCTCTATTGGGCTTTCAAACTGTTCGAGTTTCACCAACAAAGAACTTCTCCTCATTTTGCAAAATGGATTGGTTAGTCTCTGGATCAGCCGAGAACACCGTCTGTTCGCCAAGCACGTGGGACCTGAAAATGGGACCAAACCTCTTTACATACTCGTCGATGAGCGGTTCAGGATTTTCACTCTTGTATGCAGATATCAGCAGCTCTAGAGTTTAGCCGAATAAGGGTGCAATTATTAATTATTTGTCTATTTCAATGTTTGGGTTTTGGGGGGGGGGGGGTGTTGGGGGGAAGATGATACGGAAATGGTTTGGGTTCCAAGAATGGCTAATTTTTGTTGCTTCCTTTGATTAAATGTTTGTTAGATTTTAAAAATAAAGTGTCTTTATGTAAGGCCTTTAAGAATCAGGTAATTCATGAATTTCTATAAATGATTAATTTCATCAATATTTTTAATCAATGTTTTAGGTGTGATATACATGATTTGTCCAGAAGCCGTTCGCTGAAGGCTTCGACGTTCTCTTCGGGTGTTGTGGTTGGTTTGTCAAACTTTTGAAAAGCTTAAAAGTCATCACCTATCAACTAATAGTTAAGTTCTATTTCTCAGGCTGGGTGCTTATGCATTGTGTTCATCTCTTGCTTATGTAATTGCAGGGCTCAGGTTTAGGAATTGGATAATTTCGATATTCAGACAGTAACACTTGCAGTTAATTTGCAATTTTTACTTTGAGTTTGCTTTCAACTGGTGTATAGTTGTTCAATGCTTTCATTCGTCAAATTTGTAGGACGACTCTGAACAACTAGCCAAGAACATCCACAGTCACTGCTCTGTTGCTCAATTTGCGAAGAAGGACATTATAAGAGATTATAAGAGATGTGAATGTAAACGTGTTTTGTTTATTATTTAAAAAAAAAAAAAAAATTAAAGGATTGGCAGCCACCAATCTTGAATTCAAGATTGGTGGCGAAAATTATTGCCACCAATCTTGAATTGGTGGCAGCTGTCTCTTTGGAGGGCCTATAAAAAGGCCTTCCAGTCTCAGTTTAAACGAACATTCAGTAAATTTGTAAATAGGAAAATTTAGAGAATTTGAGAGAAAAAGAAAATTTTGAAAATCTCTCAAGAAAATTTCTCCTTTTCTTACGTGCTTTTACTTAGCAGTATACTCTCCTAACTCCGTTTTGAGAGATATTTCAGGGGTAAGGCCCAAAAAATTTGCTGTTTCCATTTCTAAAGTTATTTTTAAATTTATATTCTTGGATCGCTCTAAATCTGAATTTCTGAGAATATAGAGTTAAAAATATCAAATTACTACAAATCCGGCTGGGATTAAGCCTCATACGGCCCTCAGAAAAATCCAGGCAGCTCATCCGAGAACAAGTCTCTTCGACCCTCGGTGAAATTAAGTCAGATCGGCTCAGATCAGCTCTCTGCGGTTCATAACCGTAGTGAAAAAGTTCAAATCAGATCCAGTTTCAGTCTACTCAGTTCAAGAAAAAGCTGTGGAATTTACTGCTGTCAAGATCAAGCTCGTGCAGCCCTTGACGGAGTCAAAAAAGGAACACTAATCGGAGGATCTACGGAGATCGAACCACGTAAATTTTCTTTTATTTTTTACAATTTTTTATTGTAATTTGTTGTTTGTATTTTCGAGTTTAATTGTTTTAGGCTCGAAATTTACGCTTTACAAATTTTTGGCACGCTCGGTGGGACATCTTCACCTCCCATCTCTTGTTCCTTAAAAAAAAAAAAAAAAAAGGTAAAAGGGGAGCCGAGAGAGAAAAAAAAAAGACAAAAAAGTAAAAAAAAAAAGTAAAAAGTAAAAAAAAAAAGTAAAAAGTAAAAAGTAAAAAAAAAAGTATAAAAAAAAAAAAATTTACAGGTGTTCAGCACATTAAATGGCACCAAAAAGGAGTACAACTGCTGCTACAAAAAAAAAGGCAACGGCTCCACTGCCTGCATCAACTACCCTACCTGAGTACGCAGGTCCAGAAACCCGGGGACGGACACAATTTCTTGCCGTCCAAACCCGACAAAATGTCGAAATGGAGAGTCCACAGCTCGCACAACAGGATCTCTCCCCTGACTCTCTTGCCGCATGGAGGAGTCGATCACCCACCCCGATCGAAGTCGGGGGCAACACGACGAAGTCTGCTCAACAGAATCCAACTCATTCTGTAGAAATCCACACAGAAGAATCAGAAGAGCTTTCTCCCCCAGTCTTTCGCGGAGCCTCATCTGTTGCCGTCATGATGACCAACACAACCAGTACAGAAGAAAGAATTTCAGACTTGGAGAACAAAATTTTGCAGCTGATCAGAGTTGTGGAGGAAAAAGATCAACAGATCGCCGCTCTCAAAGGAAAGGCCCCGATCCAAGTTGATCCTGAAATTCGCGAAGAGCAACCATATCCACCCGGTTTCACTCCAGAAGCCACACCTGCCGACGTCTTCACTGCAGAAAAGCGACCAGGTAGTTCTACACAGCTGCCACCCTCAAATTCTCTAGCTTCGCTATCTGTTCAACAATTGCAGGAAATGATAGCCAATACAATCCGACTGCAACAAGCTACATCCTTCCAAGGATCGCAGATGTACGTCAAGCCGTACACCAGACGGATCGAAAGTCTCAACATGCCTCTGGGCTACCAACCGCCCAAATTTCAACAATTCGACGGACGAGGCGATCCCAAGCAGCACATCGCCCACTTCGTTGAAACCTGCAACAACGCAGGGACTTATGGAGATCTCTTGGTGAAGCAGTTTGTTCGTTCACTCAGGGAGACCGCTTTCACCTGGTTCATAAATCTTGAACCAGAATCGATCGACAGTTGGGAACAGCTACAACGAGAGTTTCTCAACAGATTTTTCAGCACTCGAAGGACGGTAAGTATGATGGAGCTTACCAGCACCAAACAAAGAAAAGGAGAGCCCGTTGTCGAATACATCAACAGATGGCGTGCCCTTAGCTTGGACTGCAAAGATCGTCTGACGGAGACTTCTGCTGTGGAGATGTGCATCCAGGGAATGCATTGGGAGCTGTTATACATCCTGCAGGGTGTTAAACCCCGAACTTTCGAAGAATTGGCGACCCGCGCACATGATATGGAGATAAGCATCCAGACCTCTGGAGGCATGGTTCCCATCCAGTTGGACCAGCAAGGGGGCAGAAGGGAGATTAAGAAACCCAACAGTTTAGGAAAAGGAAAAAAAGTGATGACTGTTGAAGCCGCACCAGTAAAAGTGGGCGCCAAAGTTAAGGTAAATCCTCCGACCCAAATAACTTAGCCAAAACAACAGGAAAGGCGGAAGGTGACATTGCGAGAGTTGGAGCAGAAGCAGTATCCATTCCCCGACTCAAACGTCCCCGACATTCTTGAACAACTCTTGGAGGCAAAGCTGATCGAACTCCCAGAGTGCAAGCGGCCAAATGAAAAGGATCGAGTCAGCGATCCGAGATTCTGCAAATATCACCGGATAGTAAGTCATCCAACCGAGAAGTGTTTCGTCCTGAAGGAGCTAATCATGAAGCTCAAGAGTCAGAATAAAATCATTCTGGACCAGGAAGGCGTAACCTCGGCAAACCAGACCACCATCACTTCAAAACCATCAAAAGAGGTGGCACACCATAAGGAGGAGCCACTCGGTGAAAAAAAGTCGACAACGGAGAAGGTATATGAAGCTCTCCAAACCCTTCTCGCTAACCCTCAGCTGTTTATAGCTTTGCAATCAACAGAAGTGTGACAAAATCAAGTCAGCAATACTCTCCAGACCTCGGCTGAATCACAGCCATCAAATGATTCTGACTCAGCGAAGCAACAGACGACCCAAAATTACGTCGGATGTTACTCCGCTATCTCATTTTCAGACGAGGATCTCCTGCTGGGGTCCAAACCCCACAATCGGCCGCTGTATGTATCAGGCTATGTGAGAGAACAGAAGGTCCGACGTATTCTGATCGACGATGGTTCAGCAGTCAATATTATCCCAAAATCCACCATAAAGGAGCTCGGCATTGGCATTGATGAATTATCAGACAGCCGCTTGATGATTCATGGTTTCAATCAAGGAGGACAGAAAGCAATTGGGATGATTCGCTTGGAGCTAACTATCGGTAATATCAGTTCTAGCACTCTGTTTCATGTGATCGATGCACGTACCACGTATAAGATGTTGCTAGGACGACCGTGGATTCATAGAAATGGAGTTGTGCTCTCAAACCTGCATCAGTGCTTCAAGTACTACAAAGCCGTTCAAAAGGTCAATGCTGACTTAAAGCCGTTCGATGATGCTGAATCACATTTGGCGGATGCAGTCTTCTACACCGACACAGACAATCCGGAGATCATTCCATCAAAAGCTAGTTGGACTGGGGGCATCCATAAAAAAGGAAAAGCTGTTGAAGAACCTGCCAAAGCCCAACCCCAGACTCCGACAAATGAAAAGCTGCCACAGCCTGCTGAACTCCGTCCGAAGGATGTTGCATCTTCAAGCTCCACTCCAGTCCTACGCTATGTGCCGAAGTCACGACGCTCAGAAGGTCAACCCCCTTTCTCTTATTGTATTGATACTAAACAGGAGCAAGGACATAGCCAACCCAAAGCAAAGGAGCTGCACAACTTGAAGGAGACTTACACTCTGCCGATACCAAAGATTGAGCCGGTTTTGTCTTCAAAACCATTAAAAGGCTTCGTCAAACCACACACGGGGGCAGTCGAAGGCGGCTCACTTCCAGAAAGAAGAACATATGAAGGATTTGATCCTAATGCATACAAGCTTTTGGCAAAGGCGGGCTATGACTTCTCAAACCCGAGCACAATGGGTACGCTGCCGTCCACACATGGCGCCGCTTCTCAAACATCACAGTCCCGACCTGGCTTAGGCTATCAGGAGAAGTCACCTGTGCGGATCACGCTAAAGAGCCAAAGCCGAGCAGCTGATGCACGTGCCATCAGCACCACCACCAAACAAGACAGGCTTATCCAGTCAAACAAAGAAGGTGAAGTCAGAGGTTCTGCATTTCATGTCACAATTAGCGAGGAGGCTAATTCCGACTCATCAGATGGTGAAGTGAAGGAGGCTCTCCCAGAACTTGAAGATGGTGGCCAAGCAACTGTTGATGAACTCAAGGAAGTCAATCTTGGCTCTCCAGAAGATCCCCGACCTACATTTGTAAGTGCTTTACTTACTGCAGAAGAAGAACAAGAATATGTTCAGGTATTAAGTCAATACAGGGACGTGTTCGCATGGAGTTACAAAGAAATGCCTGGACTTGAACCGAAAATTGCGGTGCATCGTCTAGCAGTAAAGAAGGGTGTTCGTTCTGTCAAGCAGCCACAACGACGGTTCCGCCCAGAACTCATTCCACAAATCGAGGAGGAGGTTAATAAGCTGATCAATGCTGGCTTCATCCGAGAGGTCACTTACCCAACGTGGATTGCCAACATTGTCCCGGTAAGAAAGAAGAATGGGCAGTTGAGGGTATGTGTTGATTTTTGAGATCTTAACAAGGCCTGCCCGAAAGATGACTTTCCATTGCCCATAACGGAGATCACAGTCGATGCAACAACGGGTCACAAAGCATTGTCCTTCATGGATGGTTCTTCAGGCTATAACCAAATCAGAATGACACCAGAAGATGAGGATTTGACAGCATTCCGCACCCCAAAAGGTATATACTGCTACAAAGTTATGCCGTTTGGATTGAAAAATGCTGGCACCACTTATCAACGTGCTATGCAAAAAATTTTTGATGACATGCTGCACAAGATTGTAGAATGTTATGTTGATGACTTAGTTGTAAAGACTAAGAAGCGCAAAGACCACCTCGAGGATCTCAAGACAGTGTTCGAAAGACTTCGGAGGCATCAGCTCAAAATGAACCCTCTCAAGTGCGCGTTCGGTGTCACATCAGGAAAGTTTCTTGGGTTCGTGGTGCGCCATCGTGGAATCGAAGTTGATCAGTCAAAGGTTGAGGCAATTCAAAAGATGCCTGAACCTAAAAACCTGCACGAGCTGCGAAGTCTACAAGGAAAGCTGGCTTACATTCGCCGTTTCATCTCCAATTTAGCTGGGAGATGTCAACCTTTCCATCGGTTGATGAAGAAGGATGTCAACTTCGAGTGGGACGAAGCTTGCAGCAAAGCCTTTGAAAGCATAAAGAAGTATCTTTCCAATCCACCGGTCTTAGGTGCTCCAATTCAAGGAAAGTCGTTGATTCTCTACATTGCAGCGCAGGAAAGATCTTTGGGAGCCCTACTTGCACAGGAAAATGAGCAGGGAAAGGAAGTTGCCCTGTACTACTTGAGCAGAACACTAAATGGTCCGGAGCTGAGTTATTCGCCCATTGAAAAGACATGTCTAGTACTGTTCTTTGTCATTGACAAGCTGAGGCACTACATGCAAGCTCACACGGTACGTCTCATTGCCAGAGCTGATCCTGTCAAATATATCTTATCTAGACCAATCTTGTCAGGACGACTTGCCAAGTGGGCAGTAATCCTACAAAGCTACGACATTGTCTACGTGCCTCAAAAAGCAGTCAAAGGACAAGCTCTAGCAGACTTCCTTGCAGATCACCCTATTCCGTCCGATTGGGAGTTCACAGATGATCTTCCAGATGAAGAGGTCTTTTACATTGAGACACTGCCACCATGGACGATGTTCTTTGATGGTGCAGCAAGGCGTGATGGTGCTGGTGCCGGCATAGTGTTTGTCACTCCTCAACGACAAATACTACCATATGCTATCATTCTCGGTGAGTTATGTTCAAATAATGTTGCTGAATACCAGGCTTTGATCATTGGTCTTCAAATGGCTGTCGATATGAAGATTCCAACTATAGAAGTCTATGGAGATTCCCAGCTCGTCATCAACCAACTTACAGGATTGTATGACGTGAAGAAAGAGGATCTTGCACCTTACCATCAACGTGCTCGACAGCTAATGGATGAATTTGAAAGCATCACCTTGGAGCATATGCCTCGACGAGAAAACACTCAGGCAGACGCGTTAGCTAACCTGGCCACCTCTCTTGCAAAGTCAGAAATCCAGGCTACAGTTGTTGCCGTATGCCAGAAATGGATAGTGCCACTGAAGGATGATGAAGAAACTACAGCAGCCAACGTTGTATCTGTACGTCTCGCGGAGAACGAAGATTGGCGTCAACCAATCATTGACTATCTACAGCACGGGAAGCTGCCCGAAGATCGTCGTCATAAGACAGAAATTCAACGACGAGCTCCTCGCTTCATATATCTCAAGGATGCTCTGTATCGAAGGTCTTTTGATGGAGTTTTACTTCGTTGCTTAGGCAATGAAGAGGCAAAACAAGCTCTCACTGAAGCACATTCAGGTGTTTGTGGCGGACATCAATCGGGGCCTAAGTTGCACTTCCAACTCAGAAGGATGGGATACTACTGGCCAACCATGGTACGTGATTCCATTGAGTTTGCTAAAACTTGTCAAGCTTGTCAATTTCATGCCAATTACATACATCAACCACCGGAGCCACTGCATCTAACTGTCTCATCCTGGCCCTTTGAAGCTTGGGGTCTTGACTTAGTGGGGCCCTTGCCAAAGTCATCCCTGGGTCACCTGTACATCCTCGCAGCAACCGACTACTTCTCAAAATGGGCCGAAACTCTTCCACTTAGAGAGGTAAAGAAGGAGCATGTTGCCAATTTCATCCGGACTCAGCTGATCTATCGCTATGGAGTCCCTCGATTCATCATCACTGATAATGGTAAGCAGTTCTACAACAGCTTAATCGACAAGCTCTGCGAGAAGTTCAAGTTCAAGCAGTATAAGTCATCCATGTACAATGCCCCAGCAAATGGCTTGGCCGAAGCATTCAACAAGACCTTATGCAACCTGTTGCGAAAGGTAGTATCTAAATCCAAAAGAGATTGGCATGACAGAATTCCGGAGGCATTATGGGCGTATCGTACAACTTACCGGACTCCAACAAGGCGACGCCATACTCACTTGTCTACGGTGTCGAAGCAATACTGCCGTTGGAAACACAGATTCCATCTCTACGCATGGCTGTTCTAGAAGGACTCACACAGGAGGAGAATGCTCGCCTACGTCTGGATGAGTTAGAAGCCCTTGATGAAAGGAGGCTTGAAGCACAACAGCAACTTGAGTGCTACCAAGTCCGGTTCACCAACACGTTCAACCGCAGGGTCCGCTTTCAATCTTTTCAAGTTGGAGATCTTGTTCTTGCTGTACGACGGCCCATCAACATGAAGCATCGGCCTGGTGACAAGCTTACTTCCAAATGGGACGGGCCATACTTAGTGCAGGAGGCCTACACTCACAACGCTTACATACTGTCAGACCAAGAAGGCGTCCGAATCGGCCCAATCAATAGTAAATTTCTGAAACAGTATTATGTGTAAATATGTTTAAAAAAAAATCAAAAAAATAAAAAAAAATAGAAAAAAGAAAAGAAAAAAAAATCAAAAAAATAGAAAAAAAAAAAGGGTTGCGAAGTCCCGATCTGAAAGACCAAGCGAAAATCCAAAAAAAACCAAGTCTGGAAGCCCAAACACTCGACCTAAATCCAAAAAAACCCAAGTCCGGAAGCCCAAACACTCGACCCAAATCCAATTTAAAACCCAAAACCCAAAAATTCCAAGTTCCAGACACAATCCAAAATCAAAGTTCAAAATCCAATCCAACTCCTGGTCCGCATGAGTATAAACTGTGAACGACCCAAAAATATAAAAACGACGGAGGGTTTGAGTCTGAAACTCAGCATCAGTCTCAACCGATCTTCACCACACACCAGACCTTTGCTCCTCTGCCACAGGAAAGATGGAACCAGTTGCAGAAGTTCAAGACAAGGGAGAAGAAAGATCACCCCGCACAAGGTGGCAACCGACCATGGCACAACTGCAAATTTTGGAAGAAGTCTTCCACAACAATGGAGGTATTATTCCTAGTGCATCTCAAATTTACCAACTTGTCTCACGATTGCGCCCTCTCGGGGCAATCGAAGGAAAAAATGTGTTTTATTGGTTCCAGAATCGGAGAAGCAGAAAGAAACCAGCACTGAGAACTGCTTCTTCCAAAGAACAGTCTGTCGTTCCGATAGTAAATCCCACTGGTACAGCTTCGCCCTCAAATGAAGCAGGTCCGAGTTCTTCCACTGCAATGGTCTCTCCACGGTATCTTCATCAAAGTCGTAGCCCATGGGAGAATGCATGCTGGTCCTGATGGTCTTACGGAGTCAGCCAAGAGTTCATCCCTCCTAGATACTTAGGTCTAGGAGGAATTTTTCTAGCAGAAAGGAGTCATTCCAGCGAAATTTTGCCTCTCTTTCAAGAATATTCCGGCAGCATCAACCAGCCGGAAAGCGACGTCAACATCATTGGCCCACCAGACGAGGCCGAGCTTGACTTGGAGCTGCGTCTTGGGCCCCGCTAGGACGGCCGACAAGATAAGGTGCAACGACTTCTGCAGCACACGGTAACGACTTCTGCAGCACACGGCAACGACTTTCGTAACACGCGTCAGCCGCTGTCTCTTTTGTCTCTTATACAGGAAAGGGACGTGGAGGACCCTGCTCGATTCTGCGTACCTTCTTTTTGACTTTTCAAAAAAAAAAAAAAAATCTTTATCATATGTATATATATCTTGCATTCCCAAGTTGCAATACTCACCCCTCAGCTCTTATTTCTCAAAAGAAAATGGTTAGTCTCTGTACTTGTCTCAAGAAGTTCTTTGATCAAGAAGTTGGAGGCGCACGAGCTAAGAAAAGAAGGAGTAGTCTTTCTCGAGGGATCCCTAGAAACCCTCGAAACTCATTCTCCAACGCCATCGGTGTCATGGAGTTCCAACTACTCTCCTTAGTTCACATCTATCGCAGCGAGCCGAGAAGTTCTGATCGTCCTCCTGGATCTAAAAATGCAGCGACGTGCAGGGAAGTTCCAACTACTTTCCTTACGTCGAAGCAGATTCGGGAATCATCACCATAACCCGTCTCTCTGTGCGCAGGTCTTAAAGTTCCAAAGTGCTGGGCCTTCCTCTTGGGGAGGTTCAAGTTCTTTGCCTACCGGATCATCCTCACCAGAGTTCTGGAACTTTAAGACATATAAAAAATCCTTTGCGGGCTATGGAAGCTCGAATGCACCTGGAGCCAGAAGGTCAATTTTTATATTGGCTGAGCTGCTAACTTTCTCAAGATCGTATCGGGTTCCTATTGCGATCCAACAACAGCAGGCATGGTCAAAGATAGAAGACTCCAAGATTCAATGTTCATCAGGACGTTTCCAAGTTTCAACCTGGACTTCAAGACTCGGATCGGATCACGACCACAAAGTTCTTCCTTACCGACCCTTGAAGTGGGGGCATTTGTAAACGTGTTTTGTTTATTATTTAAAAAAAAAAAAAATTAAAGGATTGGCAGCCACCAATCTTGAATTCAAGATTGGCAGCTGCCACCAATCTTCAATTCAAGATTGGTGGCGTAAATTATTGCCACCAATCTTGAATTGGTGGCAGCTGCCTCTTTGGAGGGCCTATAAAAAGGCCCTCCAACCTCAGTTCAAACGGACATTCAGCAAATTTGTAAACAGAAAAATTCAGAGAATTTGAGAGAAAAAGAAAATTTTGAAAATATCTCAAGAAAATTTCTCTTTTTCTTACGTGCTTTTACTTAGCAGTATACTCTCCTAACTCCGTTTTGAGAGATATTTCAGGGGTAAGGCCCAAAAAATTTGCTGTTTCCATTTCTAAAGTTATTTTTAAATTTATATTCTTGGATCGCTCTAGATCTGAATTTCTGAGAATATAGAGTTAAAAATATCAAATTACTACAAATCCGGCTGGGATTAAGCCTCATACGGCCCTCAGCAAAATCCAGGCAGCTCATCCGAGAACAAGTCTCTTCGACCCTCGGTGAAATTAAGTCAGATCGGCTCAGATCAGCTCTCTGCGGTTCGTAACCGTAGTGAAAAAGTTCAAATCAGATCTAGTTTCAGTCTACCCAGTTCAAGAAAAAGCTGTGGAATTTACTGCTGTCAAGATCAAGCTCGTGCAGCCCTTGACGGAGTCAAAAAAGGAACACTAATCGGAGGATCTACGGAGATCGAACCACGTAAATTTTCTTTTATTTTTTACAATTTTTTATTGTAATTTGTTATTTATATTTTCGAATTTAATTGTTTTAAACTCGAAATTTACGCTTTACAGTGAAATTGTCTTGATTGAGCAGAATATTGATGCATTTAGCGGGTTTGCTGTTATTCTTTAGGCCTTAGGCTACAGACCAATCTTGCTTCCACTTCTAATCATAGTGAGGCAATCTGACGTATTTGCTTCTGTTTCCTTCCAATTTAGGAACAACCCTTTTCAGGATTTTAGTTTTACAGGACAATTGTGCACACAGTCCTGTTGCGATATTAGTTTTAACTCTTCTCAAATAATTCAACCATGTTGAGGGTTATGGCACAAGATCATTAATATTGACATTCAAAATTGATATAGGAGGCTGATCCTTTTGCTCTTTTCGAGATGTTTATCATATTGTTGGTTCTCATTTACTAGAGCTGGCTGAATGGGGATCCTTCGTCATGTATATGTGATCAAAGAGTGAAGTTCTGGAATATGTTGTGGATTTGCTATTATTGATTTCCCTTCTGTGCTACCTTCTGTATATAAGCTTGGCAATGTCTAATTACTATTATGATTATTTTATTTTATATTTTTATCTTATCTTTGATGGTCGACTCACTAAGATTGCTTTGTTCTTGACAGGGATGTTGTATGTGCAATGATGGGTAGGATTGGAGATGATAGTTCTGTTGTAGATGGTAGGACGCTTTTCTTTGAGTACACTTACCTTTTTTTGTCATTCTGAAATAATTCTGCAATCATGTGCATTATATGTTCCATCTCAAAGTCCACCTATAGTATCTTGAATATGTATCTTAAAACTAACAAAGTTTTGAAATCTACACCATCTACACCAAAGTCTTTGTTTTAACATAATTGTTGTTATTATTGTCTTTCAGCAGTAAGCCTAGTGAGGAAAAGTGACAATTTGGTCCAGAGAATGTGATGAGATATGGCAGCCATAGGAGCATTGCAATGCGATCTGATTGGATGTGCGTCATTTGTGGTTGTGTTAATTTTGCACGGCAATCATCTGGTTTTCCGGTTTGGTTTGGAAACTTGCATATTCTTTGTCTCATTTTAGTCGGCTGTCATACATTTCTTATCTTTGTCATTTTTCAATAATTAGGTAAATAGAAGAATCCTAATTAAGGGTAGTTGGTTTTGGAAATTGGCGTCTTTAGATTTTTTATTTTTTTTTTTGTTTATTTTTTCCACACAATTTGGTTACCGTGTAGGCGTGATTATTTTGGCAATAGTTCAGAGGAGGAGAACTCTATCCCACCAGAGTGCAGTTATGTGTTTTGTCTCAAAATTTTGTCTTGAACGAAACTACGATTGTTATTTTTGAAACCGCGATTGATATTTTGAAAACGTAAAAATAACAATTATTTTAAAAATATCAATTTTAATTTTAAAAATAATAATCTCAATTTCACTCGGTATAAAATTTAGTAAACAAATTACCGGTAGGCCTAATAATAGGCCTTGCTGATTGCAATGAGAACATGATTTATTATTTTGGTCACGACGTGAAAGTGAAAGACGAAGCAGGAATGCTAGAGGGGTAGAAGCAACCAAAAGGGGGAAAAATCGATTATTCGATTTCTTTTGATTTTTTCCTTCACTATGTTATTATTTCTTTTATTAATTTGTAAACTATGCCAAGTAAAATTTAACAAACTGTGAAAACAATTCAGCCTTTTTTTTTTTTTTTACCTGTAACGACCTGTTGGTTTGTTGGGGTGAAAGAATTGGCTGGGTGGTGTGGGTGTTTCGGATATTCAGTGAGAATTGAGGGCTACTTCTTCTTCGATTTAGGAGGGGCTGGAAGCTCGACCTCATCCACTATTTGGTTGTGCTAATCTCAAGTTTGGTTTCCTCAACATAACAAAGAATTCAGATTTTCACCTTTTGCAGCTACAGTGAGTTAATTAAAAAGGAAAAAGCAAAAGTACAATTCAACTTAAGTCCTATTTGTTTTTATTGTTGATAATTGTTATTTCTATTGTCAATTGTTGATTATTATGATAGATTATTTATTATTATTATTAATTACTGTTATTGATAAATAAAATAAAATTGAGTATTTGATTAAATTAATATCGACTAATTATTATTAAAATAATAAAATAACTATTTAAAACATTATAATTTTGTTTTAAAAATCCACTAGAAATTTCTTTATAAAAAATAAAAAATAAAAAAATCTGTAATTATATTTTAAAAAAATTATTTAATTTTGTTTTATTCAATTTCTTTAGTATTTTTATTTTTTTAAAATAAAATAAGGAAAAGAGAAAAGTAAATAAATCAAGATAAACAACTAAAGATATTGAAGATCAAAGATACCATATAGTTTAAATCTCTCACAATTACTCGTACAGCTAATCTTATAAAAAATTAGAACCTATATATATAAATTTAATAATCAATTTTACTTAAAATATTTTTTAATTTATTACTTGTAACTTTTTTTGTTAAATTCTGCCAATGACGTTACCCTGTTAAACTAATTATAGTTATTCAGTTACTTTTTTTTATCAATTATACTGTCGTGATCGTTGACAAAGTGTTACAGTAGACCAAATATACCATTTCAGCATACTGTGCAATCAGGGGATGATGACGTAGCATACTGAAAATTAACTTTTTTGTCAAAAATTTTTATTAATTTTTTATAATTACACAAAAATAAAAAAATTAAAAAAAATTTTATAATTGTTTTCAAATTTCTTTAACAAATAAAGAAAAAAAGGAAAAGTCCTGGAAAGTCAGGGGCACCGCCGCTGACTGCCACGAATCCACCAGAAGTACTGTCGTCTGATCGTTGCCCCACGCGCCATCGTATGTTGCCATCTTCATCCCTGCACCGTCGTTCGCTGATCTCCCCGAATCTAGCATCCACCCGTCGGAAAAGTGACTGAAACCCCTGATCTATAAAGATCCAAAGGTTCCTTCCGCCGTCTGCCCAGGCTTGTTTCACCCTCTCTGATCACCTTCGAAGCTCGAGAGCCTCAAAATTCGACTCCTTGGTCGCCGATCTATCTTCCCCAACCAAGGACGCCCCGATTTCTGATGTTTGGTCGCCATGGGCGACGGCTACACCGTAAGGTTGTCAGAACCGAACCGATCATTGAATCGAAAAATCTGAGAGGTTCAAGGTTCAACTGGTTCGACCGGTAAAATCGCAGTTAAATCGGTAAAATCAGTATTTAATATTAAATATATAAAAATTAAATTTTTATATAACTTATATAATTATATAAAATGTTATATTATATAAGAATGATAATAAATATTTAAAATAAAATGTATTTTAATAATTATATTAATATTTATATACATTAAGGATATTACAATTAGTATATTTGACAAAATATAATTTATAAAAATTAATTGAAAAAGTAATATTTATAAATAGTGATTTAATATTAATTTTTAAATTTTAAAGATTAAATTGAAAATTTTAATCAATTGAGGACTAAACTAAAATTTTTAGTTAAAATTAAAATCTTAATTATAATTTAGATAAAGTTTTGGGTCAAATTATAATTTAAAATTTTTTGGTTTAAATTGAACAGGTTCAACCGGTCCGATTTTTTGTTGGTTTTCCCAGTTGTTGACCGATTTTTCTAATTTTTGACAAGTTTTTTCGGTTCGGTCTGAATTCTATTTTTAACCTCGAACCAGACCAAATCTAGAACTAGTTCCTAATTTTTTCGATTGAACCAGCGGGTCCAGTCCAATTTTTTAACATTGCTACACCGTCGAATTCTGGATGGTTGCTTCAACGACGTGGCTCCATACCCGACGTTTCGTTCAAAGGTGGAGTGGAAGCGGAAGTTGGCGTTGGCGAGCCCCAAGAGGAGAGTGGCCATGTGCCATGCGGCTACGACACTCGAGCTTGGGATGGGCATTGTCACCAAGAAAAGAGCTGAAACGGTGGAAGAAGAGGGATGAGCTAGGGATGAGAGAAAGAGAAAGAGAGAGAGAGAGAAATGAAATTTTTTTATTTTTTAATTACAAAAAATTAATGAAAATATTTAAAAAATATTAATTTTCAACATTCCATCTCATCATAAAATGATGGCGTGGCATACTGAAAAGCAGGTTTAGTCTACCGTGAGTCTCAATGAAGTGCACATCAGCACGGCTAATAAAAAAGGGATAAGCATTTTTGAGGTCCTAAACCTTTAAGTTTTTTTACGTTTGAGTCCTAAACCTTTTTAATATTTCATTTGAATTCTAAATCTTTTAATTTTTTACTATATCAGTCTTTTAAGTTACGAAAAATAGTCAATCTATTAATAAATGAGTTTAATTTAATAAAAATTATTTAAAAAAACTTAAATACATGAATTAAATATTTTTTTCATCAACAAAATATGCATATTAAATATTTTTTTAATTAACAAATATACGAATTAAATAGGCAACATGCATATTTTTTTTATAGAAAAAACATTCAATTCATATATTTAATCTTTTTTAAATAATTTTTTGTAAAGTTAAAATTATTTTTTAATAGATTGATCACTTTTGTTAAACAGAGGGACTGATTTGGTAGAAAATCAAAAGGTTTAGGACTCAAATGAAATATCAAAAAGGTTTAGGACTCAAACGTAAAAAAATCTAAAGATTTAGGATTAAAAAAATGCTTATTCCTAACAAAAAAAGTACTCTAGGCATAATTAATTTCACGAAAATAACGTCGTAAGTAAGATTTAACAAGAAAAAAAGTTTTTGGTAATAAATAATAAATTAACATATATTTTGAATAAAATTGATCATTAAATCATATATACAAAAGAAAGCGTCAAATAATTTAATTTAGTTTATTAAGGATATTTTAAGAAAATATTATCAAGTATTGTTTCTCTCAAAAAGTAATTTATAATTATTTTTTCAATTAATTACTATTTGAGAGTAAAAAATAAATTAAAAAGTAAAATAAAAAAATTAACTAAACACTATTTTCTTTATTTTTTAAAAATAAAATACAAATACATCCTTCTAAAAATCAAACTAAACACCTCCTTAATTTTGTATTTAAAAAATGTGAAGCAATGAAAAGTCTACTGCACGCTGGCCACAAAGTTGTTCTACTTTTTATTTTTCTGTACAAAATATCTAAATTTTTCTTTTTTAATCTTATTAATTTTAAAAAGGACCACACTTATTTTAATAAAATGAAAATAAATAATAGGCTTTATAAATTAATTAGCTAAATTTCAGTAATCTAAAATTGATAAATCAAATTAATTACATAAAGGAAAATAGGAATGAAATTACCACTTTCAATATCATTTGTTTCGTTGTTTGGCTTCCCGCTAGGTTAATTTTGTTTTGATCATTTAGAAAAAATAGATTGCATCATAATATATGTAAAAATAATAAAAAAATTTTATGAAATTAAATAATAATCAAAATTTTTCATCAGGAAAAAAACTTGAAAAATTAAACGAAAAATTAAGGAGCCTGATTTTTACGACAATTATTATCCAAGCGGAGATTGCATACTTTGAAGATTTTTTCATATAGATTTAGAATTATTTTTTTATTTACTTTTTCCATTTTTGAGAGGAAATTTATACTTTACAACATGTCTTTTAAAATGGTAACTTTTGAAGAATAAAAAAAAATGTGGAGAAATAACTAAAAAAAGCAAATTATCACAAATTTAATTCATAGTATCTAAAATTGGTAAAGTTTCACTTGCTTTGTTGATAGATGTGTGTATCGAGATCGAAAAATAAAAAACCAAAACAAATGCACTTCAGTAAAAAATTTATTAAGTTACACAATTATCTAAAAACAAAATGGCTAAAATTTTATTAAAATTTCTTTGAAAATACTTATAAATATTAATTAAATAAAAAATAATAATCAACCGCAAGTAGTTCGAATATTAAAACTAATTTTTTACTCTTGGAGTGTCCTGCTGCTGCTGCATGCCTTTTTTTAGAATCCAACATAACCTTCTTTTTTGGGCGGGAGATAGAGATTAGACTGGTCACTATTTGACCACCTATTTTTGCTTTTGACTTTTTTTTTATTTTTTTTTTAACAAGTGCTTGGAAATACAATATTGGTTGATAGTTGAATAATTGAAATAGATGGATCAGGATTTTACGAAAATCGTTCATGTAATTCAAAGGTCTCGTGCATTTGCAAGGTATAATCGGCTTGTCAATCAAAATGATAATCGGCTTGTCAATCAAAATGATAATCAACTTAGTTTCGATAAACAAAATTCCGTTATTCTGTGTTTATTTTCTCCTTGTGAGTAGAAAACACAAGAAAGGCATAGCGCCATGGCTTACATTTTGTGGCATCAGAATTTTCGCATTATTAAGTGTAGGCGAAACCAGCAATGAACATTTTTAATCACAACATTTGTGGTGACAAAGATAAAAAAAGCAAATGGGAAAATAGGTGATGACAAAGAAAACAACTTTATCTACAAACAAACAAAACTGAGGGAGGGACGGATCGGTGAGAAATATACTTGAAGAAATATGAGGAAGTGTTCTTTTGGGACTATGGAAAAAAAAAAAAAAAGCTTTTTAGTAAACAGAAATTGAAATGAACTATATAAATAAAAACTCAATCGTACGAAACGATCGACCCTTTAAAGTTTAAGATCCCAAACGCGAAATTCTGAAAGGAAGTTCGGGGAAAATGCAATGGATGCCGAGAGGCGAAGGCAGAGGGAAAAAACAGAGGAGGATGGCTAGGCCTACGAGTCGAGCGATGAGAAAAATGATGAAATTGATCGTTGATTTTAAGAGTCCGGTCCACGCTGCCTGGCTCGTCCGGCCCACACAAATGGCTAACCCTGCTTCGGCTCGAAGCAGCGCGCCAAGTTGGTAGACCTAACGCTGATAAATTTAAATTGCTTGGGTTGGGTTTAAAATTTGTTTCAAATCAAGCACAAGTAACAACACGCTGACTGCACTTAATTTCGCAGTAGACCCAGCCACCAAGTCTTGCAATTAAAAAAAAAAAAAGGACCCACAAGTTCTTTCTACCGTACAATCAAAAAAAAAAAAAAAGGTTATAACTGATGTGATGTATCATGTATTACAGATTGAGTATTAGCACGAGTACTAATATTTTGCCCAACAAAAAAAAAAAGATAGAAGAAAAAGAAAAAACTCTTTTATTTATGGAAGTGCTACTTTGAGCTTAATAGTTTCTATTTGTTATGCGAGTTCTCTACTTCTAATTTCATAGGTAGGTAGAGCCTTATGGTATGTATAACACGTGACGATAACATTATTTTATATTGCACTAATTAATTACAAACAATGAATTTTTTTTTTTTTTTGTCTTAAAGGATAGTCGATAGACGTATTAAATAATGAATCTTTATTTATATTGAGACACAAGCTAATTTTTAATATTGAAAACTAATTGGAATGAAACTCATAATTTAATAAAAGAATAACCTGTACATGGAATAATCAAAATACAATTAATGGAGACATCAATTACATTGCACATGTAAAGGGTATGTTTGCTGATGGAGGAATTCTTCTCATTGACAAATCAGATTATCCAAAAACAACGTGTTTTTTTTTTCTCTGGCTAGCTTGACATTTACAGTTGCAGAAAGGGTAATTTACAAATTGTGTATGGTGTCAGCATTTTTCACCCATTTCTACTCCTCTTTGTTTGCTTATGAATGAGAAGATTTTCATAAATTTCCAATGGAAATAAATTCATGCAATCCAACTCCAACATCTCCACACATATTGCTGTGATGGGCGACTAAGGTTTTATGACAAGAGGACTCCTGACGACGTGCTTGCCATCAGACCATGTCAGCTGTCCAAAAGTATAGCTTTTGAACATCGCCTTTGGCTTGAAGGTAACCTTAAACGCCTTCTCTTGGCCACGTTTGGTGAATCTCAAGACTGCAGGCTGAACCACAACTGAAACTGCAGCAGGTGCCTGGACACGAGCTCTGTATGTGCCTGGACGCCCCACATTCTTGAGCCTTCGAGTTACGGTTACTGGGGCTTTGAGATTGAGTACCGTGATTGAAGGGTAGTTGAAATCAGCCAAACTGAGGTTCTTTGGACATGCGTAAAGCCCACGTGAAAATGCCCGCATGTCATGTGGGGTGTAGCCACGAGCGCATAAAAAATTTAGGTAGTCATTGACTGTCAGGTCATAGACCAGACCGGGATCCGCTGCATTTTTCGGATTCACATGTCCTGCACCATATGCAAATGGAGTTGCAGGTTTGTTTTCTTCATCGAGGATTGGCTTCCCGTCGTTACCTATTGTTTTTGCTGCCGGAAATTAAGACATGGTTGGTGTCAGTAGGTATGCAATGTTTTGGAGTTCAAATGAACTGAGATAAGACTTAAGAGAGGCTTGTTTTGTACCGGTTGTCATAATTGCAGACTTAATGGCAGATGGGCTCCAATCTGGGTGGATTGCCTTGAGAAGGCCAACAATACCCGAAACGTGAGGGCATGACATGGAAGTGCCAGACAACACGTTAAAAGGAACCCTTCGCTTGTCGAGTTCAAGGGAAGCTGGACCACCTTCTGCTTGAGTGTAAGCAGCAAGGATATCAACCCCAGGCGCGGTAATGTCCGGCTGAAATAGATGTTAATCATTAGGCACATACTACCGTACGTCTCAAGTTAATAAAGCACAACATATAAGGTAGTACATTCTAATGGCGAAAAAGCCTTGCAAAAGGGCTATTGAACCAATTAACCTTAAGGATTGATGGCTCTATTGAACTAGGTCCCCTAGATGAGAATGCTGCCATCACTGGACTTGGCTTTACGCCTGTTTCTGTTCGGGTGGGAGAGATAGATGCCACTGGATTTCTATCGAAAATTAAAATCAAGAACCACATGTGAGTCTATCAATTTAGACATAGGAAGGAAAGGCGAGTGACATATGGGCTAGAAAAACGGATGCTGCGATTACTTGGTCATTTTGAGGTAGTTATAAACAGCTTGACCATCAGTGAAATTAAGGCGTACGGCAGGGAGCATGTGAGGTTCACTAAAAAGCTCATTCCCTTCTATTTCACTATTTGCCAAAATCATACCAGCAGCGCCAGCAAGTTTGGCATTAAGTCCCTTTTCCAAGTGGTCATTGCCTCCGGTAAGGCAGACTACAATCTTCCCTGCAACCTTTTTGGGGTCAAGTGTTTCATCCTTGCACAACAGACTGCATCATTTCAAGCAAACAATCAGAATTAAAGTTTAAAGGCAGAATAACTATCAAGCAATTCTGTGCACAGTTTAGCTGTGCACCTCCCTAAAATTAATATGTTGTAGTTGTTACTTACGCATCCTTAGGTGGAAACTTGGGCAAGCCCGCATCTGCAGAATTGATGAGTGGGTAGAATTTTCCAACCGGTAATGCTTTGTCCATAATTGATTTTCCCTAGAAACGGAGAGAAGATTGTAGGAGGGATCATTGCAATCATGACATGCAGAAAGTAGATTCATCTCTGCAACTCTTTTATATACGAAGAAATTTTGAAAATCTACAACTTTTGCTTGACAAATAGCCATAATGAATAGACGTAAATCTCCTTATTTCTACAATCTTTATTTCACGATCCATTGTATATCTCTGATTCCTTTTGCAAACACGAACTTTTCTTAGAAACGGCCTTTATCTATGGTATGGCTGGAAATTATATCCTGTGCCAAAAGAATATTGCCATTATATTAAATGGCGTTCTAATAACTAATAATGCATTGCCAGGGTTGCGGGATCAAGATCCTTGTTAGAATTGCCACTTTGCTTTCAACTTCAAACTTTAAACTAGTCTTTAGGCTATCCTTAGCTTGTAATGGTGTTAGTGGGAGCAGTTAAGACTGCTGTCTTTTCCTATCAACAACCATGACAATTGAGATTGCTTCTTTTAGCTTGTTAACTTGTAGTTGTGTTTTAAGTATTGTGAACCATGCTTTGTGTAATCATTGTAACTTGTCTTTATGCTTGTAAAAACTCCTATATATTGGAGTATTTGAATCACTGAAATTAAGTCATGTTCAACATCATGTCTCTTGATATTTTTCTTTATCACAAATGGTTTATTACTCTCTTTCTCTTTGCCTTTTTGCTGCATTTTTCTGTTTCTGCAACTTAGCAGCAACTTTGCTTCATTTGCAGCTCTAATAACTATCATCTTCTTTCCTCAAAAAACCAACAATCCTAGTATGGCAGTAGATGACATTATTAAGTTTCATAAAAACTTTGGCATGGCCTTTTGTCAAGGTCTAGGCAAGACAATTGTTGGATGTCATAAAGAAAAAATACCTTCAAAGTTACTTTGTTTCCAAGCTTAACATAACTTGAGAACTGACGATCACTTGAGCTAGCACCAACTGTGATGAGCCATGGTGCTAGATTAGCTATAGATTCTGGTTTTGGTCCTTCATTGCCTGCAGAGGCAACCACCGTAATTCCTTTTTTGATGGCATGGAAGGCGCCTATAGCTATGGATTGTTTATAAAATTCTTCTGGACTACCGCCAAGTGACACAGAAATCACATCAACTCCATCAGCTATTGCAGCATCAAAGGCAGCCAAGATATCTGCATCAAAGCAGTTGCCGAAAATTCCAGGCCAGCACACTTTGTAAGCAGCTACACGGGCTTTTGGTGATCCACCTTTGGCAGTTCCATTGCCGTGCCCAAAAAGACTAGCTCTTGGAACAAAGCTACCACCAGCAGTTGACAAGGTATGGGTTCCATGACCCTCAATATCACGTGCAGTGTTAAATATTTCTGGGGGGAGAGGTGCACGTTCAGCAGCATAACCTTTGTTGAAGTACCTTGCTCCTATAAGCTTTCTGGACATAGCAAAGCAGAACAATTAGGGCCAGAAATCTTCGGCAAAAATTCTCTTATCGTTCCAAACTATAATTTTGATCAATCTTCAACGAAACCATTTGCCAATCAAATTTTAATTACATGAAATGATTGAATTGGCTATTGGCATTAATATGGAATGTTTCCATTTTCTTAGCTGAGACGAAAATTTTTCTTTAGAAATTAAAAAGAGTGAGAGTGTACTTGTTGCAACGGATTCCGCCACCGGTCTGGCAAATTCCCTTCCACCTTTTTGGTACGGGACCTAATCCTTTGTCATTAAAGCTTGGAGATTCGGGCCAAACACCTACCATTATGGTATGCCACAAAAAAGGATGTCAAATGAGGATTTGTTAAACAAGCAGCAATGATTACGTCCAAAAAGAATAAAGGAAAAGCTGAGGCAACTATGCAAACTTGAAGCTCCTTTGTTTACCTGAGTCAAGATTGGCGATGATTACATCTTGACCATACTTTGCCTTCTTCCAAAGGGAGTTAGCAGAAAGTGCATCATCTTTCTCTATTCCAAGATATCGCCATGAACGTGTTGTGTGCAGTTTTAGTGCTTCGTTCGGGAAAACAGAAATCACGCTGGGGTTCTCTGCATTGATAGAAATATGCATAGCCATTATCACCCCACTTCAATCATGACAGGATCCTGCTGCTTCTTCCAAAGCAGAGCAAACATAGAGAAAAGAGAAGAAAATATAGAGGCCCCAAGTTTCTTACTTTTAAGTGCTGACACTTGTGCTTCATCGAGCACAGCAGCAAATCCATTGATGCATCTTGTGTAAGAGTAGAGCATTTGAGTTCGGACCTGACTTTCACTGCAATAGAAAAGAAGACGATAAATATGTAATGGTCCATGGACAACAAAATCAGAGAGCTTTCAAAACGATTCTCCAGTGTATGCAAGGCAGAATGTAAAACCTTTGCAAGTATGTTCCCAGCAAGTCGAAGTGCGATTTGGTCACCTTTTCGACATCGAACTGGGTAGGATTATGTCCATATGAATGCTCCCCCATGTACACTATATAAGACTGCATAGCAAATATTTCTTTATTAGCCCATCAATTAATCATTCATGAACAATACCTTGCCCTGAAAGGAAGGAGAAAAAAAAAAAAGGGAAATAACCTTTGCCTGTTTCGCAGCATTGGTGGGGGCGTGAAAGAGAGAAAAAACAAGGAGAGAGACAGCAAAAGGAGTTAGACCAGAGAGTCCCATTGCTTCTGATCATAACTTCCTCAGCTGCAAAAAGTGTTTGTCTTTTCAATGAGGCTCTGCCTTTCCCCTGTTGTTAAATACTTCCTGCCCGCCATTTTTCTAGCAATGTTCAAATTTCAAGTCCTTCCCTTTGATGGACCAGAGCGATTTTAGCTCCTAATTTTGGGAAAAAAAATATAATAGATTGTCCCAGTTAAGTTTTGTGTTTCTGAATATAGGAACTACATTCTGAATCTATATATATATATATATATTTACTAAAGCTGTGGCTTGTGCTTTCCATGTGGCATAGCTATCTGGCCTTTTTGCCTATTTTTGGAGAGTCTCTTCGCATTCTTGGGTTTTTCTTCCCACAAATCTTCAAAATCATTTCTTCAATTTCATTACCCACTACCTACCTGTTATTCTTCAATTCCGCAGCGCTTTTCCTCAATTCTTTTAAGCTTTTTGAGTCTCGCCATCTAATGGGCATATTCCAAAGCAAAACGTCGATCTTCCAATGGGCTTCGTTTTCTTTTAAATGTCCGCAGCCATTCTCTATTGGGCTTTCAAACTATTTGAGTTTCACCAACAGACAACTTCTCCTCATTTTGCATAATGAATTGGTTCGTCTCTGGATCAACCGTGAACATGTTGATCAGTTGCTGTTCTAGTTTTTGTTTTTGGATCAGTTCTTGGATCAATTTTTGTATCAAGCTTCAAAAGAAGCTTTAATTGAAGAGAATGGAAGATAGAGCTTAATAGAGAGAAGAATTTTCCAGCATAACATCTTCCATCTGCTGTCATTGAACATATAAGCATAATTACAAAATTCAAACTTTAAAATACAAATTTGAAATTGACAGCTTGACAAGCTAACTGAAAGCTTGATTACATCATTACATAAATTAAAGAGAAAGCTATAATTATAATACATATGGCCTTGATCATTGAGACATTTGTTAAGTAAATTAACTAAGGGTCCAAAGCACTACAGCAGCCCCCAAAGTTAACCAACTTAACGGTAATTTGTGGCCTTCAAAAAATTCTTCTTCTTTCTCGGGTAGCAGAGCAACAACACCAACTGCAACTTCACTCCTCCTTGGGGTTGATGGACTGCACCCCAAGCATGTTTCTTAAGGTTAAAAATCTGCCTTTCTGCAATGGCTTGGTCAAAACATCTGCCACTTGCTCTTCAGTTGGACAATAGACCAACTTGATTTCATTGCTCTCTTGCACTGCTCTGATGAAGTGTAACTTAATCAAGAAATGTTTAGTTCTTCCATGTAAAACAGGATTTTTAGAGATAGCTATGGTGGCCTGGTTGTCACAGTACACATGTGTGGCATCCATTTGCTCCTCTTTCAAATCTGTCAGCAACTTTCTGAGCCATAAAGCTTGGTTCACAGCTGCTACTGCAGCTAAATACTCAGCTTCAGCTGTGGACTGAGCTACCACAGATTGTTTTCTTGAGCTCGAGCTGAAAAAACCTGACCCCAAAGTGAAAATGTAGCCTGAAGTGCTTCTCATGTCATCTAAGGAGCCTCCCCAGTCACTGTCTGCATATCCTGACAGCTGTAGTTTCTCTGATTTTCCAAACAAGACTCCTAAGTTTGTTGTACCTCTGATATATCTTAATATTCTCTTTGCTGCAGTCATATGAGTTTCACTGGGGTCATGCATGTATCTTGAAAGTAGACTGACAGCTTGCATTATGTCTGGTCTGGATGCTGTTAAGTAAAGCAGACACCCCACCAAACTTCTGAATCTTCTTGCATCAATCTTTTCTGCACCATCATGCTTCTGCAATTTCATCCCAACTGAAAAATGAGTACTTGCAGCTTTACTTGTTTCCATTTGGAACTTCTTTAGAACTTCTTCTGCATACTTTTTTTGGCCTATGAATATCCCTTGACTGGTTTGATTAATTTTCAGTCCAAGAAAGAAGGTCATAGGGCCCAAATCTGTCATTTCAAAAACAGACTTCATTTCCTCTTTGAACTGCATCACTTGCTGGTCCTTGCTTCCAATCACCAGCAGATCATCTACATAGATTGATACAACAAGAATCTCACCCATCTGCTCTTTTACATACAGTGTGGATTCATTTTTGCTTCTTGCAAAAGATAGCTTCAGCAAGTGCTCATTTATCTTTGTGTACCATGCCCTTGGTGCTTGCTTAAGCCCATACAAGGCTTTCTTCAATAGATACACTTTGTCTTCTTGGCCCTTCTTCTGAAAACCTTGTGGCTGCTCTATGAACACTTCTTCATTTAGCTCCCCATTTAAGAATGCAGACTTTACATCAAGCTGATGCACAGTCCAACCTTTCTGTGCAGCATAGGCTAGGAGCAGTTTGATTGTATCAAGCCTTGCCACTGGTGCAAAGGTCTCTGCATAATCAACTCCTGGTTGCTGAGTGTAGCCCTTTGCTACCAGCCTGGCTTTGTGTCTGTTAACAGAGCCATTTGGATTCAATTTAGTTCTAAAAACCCATTTTACTCCAATTATCTTCTTGTCTGCTGGTTTATCAACAAGAATCCAAGTGCCATTCTTCTCTATGGCCTCCATCTCTTCAATCATAGCTTTTTTCCAGTTGTTGTTTCTACATGCTTCTTCAAAGTCAACTGGTTCAAGAGCAGCTACATAGCTTCTTTCATAAATATCACTCAAAGGTCTTGTGCCTCTGACTGGTGCATCTTCATCTGAGCTTTCATCAAGATCATATTCAAATTGTGCTGGAAGTGGTGAATTTTGAACTATCTGCTCCTTATCTACTTCCACTTCAGCTTTTTTCCAATTCCAGCTTTCATTTTCACAGAACTTCAATTCTCTGCTGGTTTTGAGCTTACCAGTGAGAGGATTGTAAATTCTGTAATTTTGGTCAGTGCTGGTGTATCCAACAAGCACACAGGTTTCTGTCTTGAAATCCAGCTTGCTTCTTTTACTTTCTGGTACTAAAGCATAGCACACACACCCAAATACCTTTAAGTGACTTGCTGAAGGTCTGTATCCATGCCAAGCTTCATATGGAGTCTTATCTTTCAACACCCTTGTAGGCAATCTATTCAACAGATACACTGAAGTAGCTGCTGCTTCAGCCCAAAAACTTTTTGGCATATTTTTCTCAAACAATAAACATCTGACCATCTCTTGAATGGTCCTATTCTTTCTCTCACTCACCCCATTCTGCTGAGGTGTGTATGGAGCTGTTAGTTGCTGCTGTATTCCTGCCCTTGCACAAATGTCTTTGAATGTGGCTGAAGTGTATTCAGCCCCATTGTCAGTTCTAATTGCTTTTATCTTGCAGCCAGATTGGTTTTCTACCAAAGCTTTGAACTCATTGAACTTCTCTACAGCTTCTGACTTCTGCTTCAGGAAATAAATCCAGCTGTATCTTGTGAAGTCATCAATGAAGGTCATGAAATACTTGCTTTCATTCAGTGAATCTGAACTCATTGGTCCACACAAATCACTGTGAATGAGCTCCAACTTCTCTTGACTCCTCCATGCTTGATCAGTTGTAAAAGGAAGCCTGGTTTGCTTACCTTGCAAACATGCTTTACATATCTCTCCTCCTTCTTCAATTTCAGGCAAGCCATGTATCATTTGTTTCTTTTGCAGTTTGAGTAAACCTGCATCATGTATGTGTCCAAGCCTTTTGTGCCATAATGATTTAGCACTCAAGGCAGCTGGCATTGCTTGGCCTTCAACCTGGTTTAAGTTCATTTGGAAGCTTTTTCTTTCCATGGGCACATTAACAAGCTCAAACCCATTTGAATCATATATAGTACATGACTTATCCTTAAACTCTAAGGAGTAATTCTTTTCTAACAATTGGCCAACACTGAGCAAATTCTGACTTATTTCAGGAACAAAAAGAACATCTGGAATGAGCTTGGTACCTGATTTTGTGTGCACTGCAGCCATTCCCTTGCCTTTTACTGAAATGAACTCTCCATTCCCAATCTTCACAGTGGATGTGAAACTTGTATCCAGCTCTTTAAATACTGAAAGGCTTGGTGACATATGGTGTGTGCATCCAACTGTCCACAAGCCAAACCTCAGTGTTTCCACTTGGTGAGCTATCATCAACCACAAACAACTGCTCTGCAGATTCTTCCACATTGTTATCAGCAACTTGAGCTTGTGACTGAGACTTTGCAGCTTGTTTTTTCTTTGGACAAACTTTTTCCCTGTGTCCCTTTACTTTGCAGTGATTGCACACTATGTCTGGTCTCCACCAACAGTACTTTGGCAAGTGGCTTGTATTCTTGCAGTGTGGGCATGGTGGATATACTTGTTTACTGCAAGAGCTGCTGCCTCCTTCATTTTCTCTTGGTTGCTGCTTTCCTTCTTGCTTTTTCTTCTTTTTGTGCTGACTTTTATCCATCTGTTTAGCTGGTAAGGCATTCTCGACAGTATCTCCTTCCCACATCAGTCTTCTTTGCTCTGTTGCTTGTAAAGCATTTACAAGCTCAGTTAAAGTGATTTTGGTCAGATCTTTGGAATCTTCAAGTGATGAGATTTTGGCCTCAAACCTTTGAGGTATACTGACCAAGATCTTCTGTACTATGCTGGAATCAGACAATTCTCCTCCCAAGATTCTGATTTGGTTTACTAGCTTCAGCAGCTTGTCTGTGTAATCTTTGATCTTCTCTGTGTCTTTCATTTTTTGCAGCTCAAATTCCCTTCTTAAGTTTAAAAGTTGCATGGATCGAGTCTTCTCACTTCCTGCATACTCCTCAGCCAGCTTGTCCCAAGCTTCTTTTGCAGTTTTGCAGGTCATGATCTTGTTGAAGATGCTTTCTGTAACTCCAGAGTGAATACATGTCAAGGCTTTGTATTGTTTGGAAGCTTGCTCACTATGATTTCTAAGCTGTGCCATAGTTGGATTAGCTGGAAGTGGTGCTTCAGCTCCTCCATTTTCAGTTACCTCCCACAAATCAAAAGCTTTTAAGTATGCTTGCATCATAACAGTCCATTGGAGATAATTTTCTCCAGTGAACTTGGGTGGTGGAGGTGGAACAAAGCTAAGAGAAGCCATTCATGAATCTGCTGTGGTCTTTTAGTGAGGTTCACTCTTGTTTTTTTTAAATACTCACGGGTATAATGGATATTTTTCACTCAATCAAATTTGCTCACAGGTCCCTCAAGAACTCTGTAAAGCTCTGATACCAAATTTGTTGATCAGTTGCTGTTCTAGTTTTTGTTTTTGGATCAGTTCTTGGATCAATTTTTGTATCAAGCTTCAAAAGAAGCTTTAATTGAAGAGAATGGAAGATAGAGCTTAATAGAGAGAAGAATTTTCCAGCATAACATCTTCCATCTGCTGTCATTGAACATATAAGCATAATTACAAAATTCAAACTTCAAAATACAAATTTGAAATTGACAACTTGACAAGCTAACTGAAAGCTTGATTACATCATTACATAAATTAAAGAGAAAGCTATAATTATAATGCATATGGCCTTGATCATTGAGACATTTGTTAAGTAAATTAACTAAGGGTCCAAAGCACTACAGCAGCCCCCAAAGTTAACCAACTTAACGGTAATTTGTGGCCTTCAAAAAATTCTTCTTCTTTCTCGGGTAGCAGAGCAACAACACCAACTGCAACTTCAGAACACCGTCTGTTCGCCAAGCACGTGGGACCTGAAAATGGGACCGAACCGCTTTACCCGCTCGTCGGTGAACGGTTTAGGATTTTCACTCTTGTATGCAAACATCAGCAGCTCTAGAATTTAACGGAATAATGGCAGGCCGAAACTCTCCGGCAGTATCCGGAATCTCCGGCAGCTACAGAGACAGAAACGGAGAAAAGAAGTAAATTGCTGGTATTTTTCTTGTTCTTTCTTTTCTTTTCTTTTTTTATTTAATTTTTCCAAAATCGAATTTCCTCAATCTTTTGCCTCTGTATTCCAGCGAAACTAAAGGTTTTTTATTTCCTGTTTTTTTTTTCATGAAAATTTTGATTGAAAACAAGTCTCGTGTGCTTGGATTTTTATTTATTCTATTTTCGTAATTTTTGGTGCAGCTCTCTTTGAAGTTAATTAATACCAGCACTCTCAAAGGCAAGTTCTTTTCTTTTCTTTCTTTGTTTTCAGAACTAACATATTATTGTTTTTTTTTCTTTTTGGAACACTAGCTAATAATGCTTTGACTATATTCCTATGTTACAGGTTTGCCAGCTTGAGCTTTGCGTGTTTTTAAAAATGTTTTGTTGGTTATCCACAATGGTGCAATTATTAATTATTTGTCTGTTTCAGTGTTGTGGCGAGTCGGGGGAGAAGGGGGGAAGATGATGCGGCAATGGTTTGGGTTCCAAGAATGGCTATTTGTTGTTTTCCTTTGCTTCAATGTTTGTTAGATTTTAAAAAGAGTCTTTATGTGAAGACTTTAAGTATCAGGTAATTCATGAACTTCTATAAATAACTAATTTTATCAATATTTTTAATCAATGTTTGAGATGTGGCTATCGAGTTTTTCTTCTGTAGAAACAATTCATCCTTTTTTTCTTAGGAATAAAAGTCAATTTGATCCACCACGTTTTACTTTATTTTAAATTTCACCTACAACGTTTTTTTTGATTAAATTTGGTTCATAACGTTACGTCCGTTAGTCTAATTTGATCATTCCGCCATAACGCCGTTAATTCTATTGACGTGGCATGACGGAGTTTGGCAGGTCAGTAATTTTTTCACGTCAGTATGTCACGTTAACATCTGTTGCTGACGTGACATAAGTATAAAAGCTAATTTGACACACAACGTTTCACCTTATTTTAAATTTCACCTATAACGTTTTTTTATGATTAAAATTGGCTCATAACGTTATATATTTTAGTCTAATTTGATTTTTTCGTACATAACGTCGTTAATTCAGCAAATATGATGCGACGGAATATGACACATCAATAATTTTCGTCTATATCAACATGTCACGTTTGCAGTAAAATTTTAAAATCTAAATTAAACATTTATATTGAAAATCACACTTTACAAATTCAAAGAAAATAAAAAACTAAAATTCATAAATATATATCCACTTGAATACTTTTATTTTTTTAGCAAAAAAAATAAATTAATAAAATTCAACAAAAGTCATTGTTATCTTTATTTTTAAATTTTTTCTTTTCTGTTGTCACTATTTCCTCATCAAATTATTGCCGCCGCCTCCAACCACCATTAGCATTATCAGTACGGAGCCATCTCTTTGGAAAAAAATTAATGATGTGTTAAATTTTGTTACGCTACATCAGCGAAGTTAACGACGTTAGGTACGAAAAAATTAAATTAGACTAAAAGATATAACGTTATGGACCAATTTTAACCATAAAAAAATATTATGAGTGAAATTTAAAATGCGCTGAAATATTGTGGGTCAAATTAGCCTTTATACCTATGTCACGTCAGCAACAGATGTTGACGTGATATGCTGACGTAGAAAAATTGTTGACGTGTCAAATTCTATCATGCCACGTCAGCAGAGTTAACGGCATTATGGACGGAAAGACCAAATTAAATTAACGGACGTAACGTTATAGACCAAATTTAACCAAAAAAAATATTATTAGTAAAATTTAAAATAAAATAAAATATAATGAGTTAAATTGGTCTTTACTCCTTTTTTTTTATCTTGTAGCGACCTGTTGGGGTTTTGGGGGTGAAATAATTGGCTGGTGGTCTGGTTGTTTGGGATATTATGTGAGAATTGAGGGCTACTTCTTCTTGGATTTAGGAAGGGCTGGAAGCTGGGCCTCATCCAACTATTTGGTTGTGCTAATCTCAAGTTTGGTTTCCTCAACATAAAAAAGAATTTAGATTTCCAACTGTTGTAGTTAGAGTGAATTAATTAAAAAGAAAAACAGATCAACTTAGTATCTTATTTCAAAGATGTGAAGCAATGATAAGCCTTTTGCGCTCTACCCACAATTGTACTTTTTATTTCTCTGTACAAAGTATCTAAATTTTTGTTGTTCAATGTTATTAATTTTAAAAAGGCCATACTCATTTTAATAAAATGATATAGTATTTGTACACATAGAAAATAGATAATAGGCTTTATAGATTAATTAGCTAAATTTCAGTAATCTAAAATTGATAAATCAAACTAATTACATAAAAGAAAATAGGAATAAAATTACCACTTTCAATATCATTTGTTTCATTGTTTGGCTTCCCGCTAGATTAATGTTATTTTGATCGTTTAGCAAATATGTGTATGTGAAAATAAGAAAAAAATTTACGAAATTCAATAATAATTGAAATTTATCATTAGGAAAAAAAACTTGACAAGTTAAACGAAAAATTATGGAGCCTTAAATTGACGACATTATTATCCAAGTGGAGATTGCCTGCCTTAAAAGTTTTTTCATATAGATTTAGAATGATTTTTTTTTAATTTACTTTTTCCATTTTGAGAGGAAATTTATACTTTACAACATGTCCTTTAAAATGGTAACTTTTAAAAAATAAAAAATTGAAAAAATAATTATAAAAATTCAAATTATCACAAATTTCATTCATAGTATAAATCGGAAAGGTTTCACTTGCACTGCTTATAGATGAGTGCAACAAGACAAAAACTAAAAAACCAAAAAAATGTACTTCATGTAATTTAAGTAAAAAATTATCAAGTTACACAATTACCTGAAAACAAAATTGCCAAAAATTTATTAAAATTTCTTCGAAAACACTTATAAATATTGATTAAACAAAAATAATAGTCAACTGAGCATAGCGCAGATATTAGAACTAATTTCCTATTCTTGGAGTGTCCTTCAGGCCAACTTAACCTTTTTTTTTTTTTTTTGGGTGGGAGAGAGAGAGAGAGCAGACTGGTCACCATTTGACCGCCTATTGTCCCTTTTGATTTTTTTTTTTTTTTATGTACAAGTGCCAATTCTTGTTGGAATACAATATTGGTTGATGAAATAGATGGATCAGGATTTTACGAAAATCGTGTTTGTAACCCAGAGATCTTATGCATTGAGACACCCTTTATGCTTTGTAGTAAACAAATTGTAAGGTATAAAATTTGATCAATCAAAATGATAATTGGCTTGGTCTTGATAAACAAAATTCCGTTACTTTGCGACTTTTTTCTCCTTGTGAGTATAAAACAAAAGAAAGGCATAATGCTATGGCTTACATTTTGTAGCAACAGAATTTTCACATTATTAAGTGTAGATGCGACCAGCAATGAACATTTTTAATCAGAACATTTGTGATGAGAAAGATAAAAAGGCAAATGGGAAAATAGGTGGTCAAATGGTGACCAGAAAAAAAAGGCAATAAACTAATAGTTTCTGTTTGTTGTGAGAGTTATGTACAACTAAATTCATATTTAGGTAGGCAGACTCTTATGATTTATAAATGGATGACAAAAAAAACTGTTGTTAATTGCACTGATTCATTATCAATAATGAATCTTTTTCTTTTTCCTAAGGAAATATCAAAACTCATATGACAATTAAGAGATTAATTGAAAATTAATTAGGAGAGGATCAAACAATAAATGTTTGTTTATATAGACACACAAGCTGATTTTTCATATTGAAAATTAATTGAAATGAAACTGATAATTTAATAAAAGAATGGCTTGTATGTGATACAACTAAAATACAATTAATGGAGAGATCAATTACATTGCATATGTAAAATGTACGCTTGATGACGGAATAATTCTTCTTATTGACAAATCAGATTATCCTAAAACAATTTTTTTTTTTTCGGCTAGCTTGACATTTATGGTTGCAGAAAGGGTAATTTACAAATTGTGTATAGTGTCAGCAATGTTCCTCTGTTTCCTTCTGAATGAGAAGATTTCCATAAATTTCCAATGAAAATAAATTCATGTAATCCAGCTCGTAATTCTCCACACAGATTGTTGTGATAGTGATGGGCCACTAGGGTTCCATGACAAGAGGACTCCTGACGACATGCTTACCATTTGACCATGTCAGCTGTCCAAAAGTATAGCTTCTGAACATCGCCTTTGGCTTAAAGGTAACCTTAAACGCTTTCTCCTCGCCACGTTTGGTGAATGTCAAGACTGCAGGCTGAACCACAACTGAAACTGCAGCAGGTGCCTGGACACGAGCTCTGTATGTGCCTGGACGCCCCACATTCTTGAGCCTTCGAGTTACGGTTACTGGGGCTTTGAGACTGAGCACCGTGATTGAAGGGTAGTTGAAATCAGTCAAACTGAGGTTCTTTGGACATACGTAAAGCCCGCGTGAAAATGCCCGCATTTCATGTGGGGTGTAGCCACGAGCGCATAAAAAGTTTAGGTAGTCATTAACTGTGAGGTCATAGACAAGACCAGGATCCGCTGCATTTTTCGGATTCACATGTCCTGCACCATATGCAAATGGAGTTGCAGGTTTGTGTTCTTCATCGAGGATTGGCTTCCTGTCGTTACCTATTGTTTTTGCTGCAGGAGATTAAGACATAGTTGGTGTCAGTAGGTATGCAATGTTTTGGAGTTCAAATGAACAGAGGTAAGATTTTGAGAGAGGCTTGTTGTGCACCAGTTGTCATAATTGCAGACTTAATGGCGGCTGGGCTCCAATCTGGGTGGATTGCCTTGAGAAGGCCAACAATACCCGAAACATGAGGGCATGACATGGAAGTGCCAGACATCACGTTGAAAGGAACCCTTCGCTTATCGAATTCAGAGGAAGTTGGACCTTCTACTTGAGTGTAAGCAGCAAGGATATCAACCCCAGGTGCGGTAATGTCCGGCTGAAATAGATGTTAACCATTAGGCACATAATACCGTACCGTCTCAAGTTAATAAAGCACAGCATATGAGGTAGTACATTTTAATGGCGAAAAAACCTGACAAAAGGGCTATTGAACCAACTAACCTTAAGGATTGATGGCTCTATTGAACTAGGTCCCCTAGATGAGAATGCTGCCATCACTGGACTTGGCTTTACGCCTATTTCTGTCCGGGTGGGAGAGATAGATGCCACTGGATTTCTATCGAAAATTAAAATGAAAAACCATATGTGAGTATCAATTTAGATATAGGAAGGAAAGGCAAGTGACATACGGGCTGGAAAAACAAATGCTGCAATTACTTTGTCCTTTTGAGATAGTTATAAACAGCTTGACCATCAGTGAAATTAAGGTGTGAAGCAGGGAGAATATGAGCATCACTCAAAAGCTCATTCCCATTTGTTTTATCATTTGCCAATATCATCCCAGCAGCGCCAGCAAGTTTGGCATTAAGTCCCTTTTCCAATCTACCATTGTCTCCTCTAAGGCAGACTACGATCTTCCCTGCAACCTTTTTGGGGTCAAGTGTTCCACTCTTGCACAACATGCTGCATCATTTCAAGCAAACAATTAGAATTAAAGTTTAAAAGCAGAATAACTAATAAGCAATTCCGCGCACAGTTTAGTTGCGCAAATATGTTGAAGTAGTTACTTACGCATCCTTAGGTGGAAAGTTAGCAAAGCCTGCATCTGCAGAATTGATCAGTGGGTAGAATTTTCCAACTGCCAATGCTTTGTCCACAATTGATGTTCCCTAGCAACGAAAAGAAGATCGTAGGAGGGATCATTGCAATCATCACATGCAGAAAGTAGATGCGAATCTCTTCAACTCTATTAGATACGACGAAATTTTGAAAATCCAGAACTTTTGCTCGACAAATAGCCATAATGACTGCAGGAAATTGATGTAAATCTCCTTATTTCTACAGTCTCTATGTCATGGTCCACTATGCATCTTTGATTACTTTCACAAACATGAACTTTCCATATAAATGGCCTCTGTCTGTGGTATGGCTGGAAATGATATTTCGTGCTTAAAGAATGGCATTCCAGTAACTAATAATGCATTGCCAAGGTTGCGGGATCAAGATCCTAGTATGGAAGTAGATGACATTGCTAAGTTTCATGAAAACTTTGGCATGGCCTTTTGTTAGGGAAAATGTGCTAGGCTGGATGTCATGAAGAAAAAGTACCTTCAAAGTTACTTTGTTTCCAAGCTTAACATAACTTGAGAACTGACGATCAATTGAGCTAGCACCAACTGTGATGAGCCATGGTGCTAGATTTTCAGCAGATCCTGGAATTGGTCCTTCATTGCCGGCAGAGGCAACCACTGTAATTCCTTTTTTGATAGCATGGAAGCTGCCTATAGCAGTAATTTCTCTATGAAATTCTCGTGGAGGCCCGCCAAGTGACACGGAAATCACATCAACTCCATCAGCTATTGCAGCATCAAAGCCTGCCAAGATATCTGCATCAAAGCAGCCGCCTGAATCTGACGGCCAACACACTTTGTAAGCAGCTACGCGGGCTTTTGGTGATCCACCTTTGGCGGTTCCATTGCCATGGCCAAAAAGACTAGCTCTCGGAACGAAGCTACCGCCAGCAGTTGACAGGGTATGGGTTCCATGGCCCTCAGTATCACGTGCAGTGTTAAATATTTCTGGGCTGAGAGGTCCATGAGCGATAGCATAACCTTTGTTGAAGTACCTGGCTCCTATAAGCTTTCTAGACATAACAAAGCAGAACAATTAGAGTCAGAAATTTTTGGCAAAAATTCTCTCGTCATTCCAAATGATAATTTTAATCAATCTTCAACGAAACCATTTGCCAATCAAATTTTAATTACATGAAATGATTAAATTGGCTATTCATTTAGTATATAATGTTTCCCTTTTTGAAGCTGAGATGAAATATCTTTCTTTAAAAATTAAAGACAGTGAGAGTGTACTTGTTGCAACGAATTCTGCCATTGGTCTGGCAAATTCCCTTCCACCTTTTTGGTACGGGACCTAATCCCTTGTCATTAAAGCTTGGAGATTCAGGCCAAACACCTACCATTAAGGTATGCCACACAAAAGGATGTCAAATGAGGATTTCTTAAACATGCAGCAATGATTACGTCCATAATGAATGTGTTAGTAAAAATAGCTAGACTCACTAACAGAATGAAGGAAAAGTTGACGCCATTATGCAAACTTGTAGCTCCTTTGTTTACCTGAGTCAAGATTGGCGATGATTACATCTTGCCCATACTTTGCCCTCTTCCAAAGGGAGTTAGCAGAAAGTGCATCAGCTTTCTCTAGTCCAAGATATCCCCATGAACGTGTTGTATGCAGTTTTCGTTCTTCGTTCGGGAAAACAGAAATCACGCTAGGGTTCTCTGCATTGATAGAAATATGCATAGCCATTATCACCTCACTTCAATCATGACAGGATCCTGCTGCTTCTTCCAAAGCAGAGCAAACATAGAGAAAAGAGAAGAAAATATAGAGGCCCCAAGTTTCTTACTTTTAAGTGCTGACACTTGTGCTTCATCGAGCACAGCAGCAAATCCATTGATGCATCTTGTGTAAGAGTAGAGCATTTGAGTTCGGAGCTGATTTTCACTGCAATAGAATAGAAGACGATAAATATGCAATGGTCCATGGACAACCAAATCAGAGAGCTTTCAAAACTTTTCTCCAGTTTATGCATGGCAGAATGTAGAACCTTTGCAAGTATGTTCCCAACAAGTCGAAGTGCGATTTGGTCACCTTTTCGACGTCAAACTGAGTGGGATTACGTCCATATGAATGCTCCCCCATGTACACTATATAAGACTGCATAGCAAATATTTCTTTATTAGCCCATCAATTAATCATTTATGAACAATACCTTGCCTTGAAAGGAAGGAGGAAAAAAAAGAGGGAAATAAGCTTTGCCTGTTTTGCAGCATTGGTGGGGGCGTGGAAGAGAGAAAAAACAAGGAGAGAGACAGCAAAAGGAGTTAGAACAGAGAGTCTCATTGCTTCTCTGACCATAACTTCCTCTACTGCAAAAAGTGTTTGCCTTTTCAATGAAGAGGGGGCTATGCCTTTCCCCTGTTCTTAAATACTTCTTGGCTGCCATATTTTTAGCAATGCACAAATTGTCAGTCCTTCCCTTTGATGGACCAGAGCGATTTTAGATCCTAATTCCAGACAAAAATATTATAGATTGTCCCAGTTAAGGTTTGTGTTTCTAAATATAGAAACTACATTGTGGAGACCAGGATTCCAAGCCACATAATTTATGAATTTTCTACTCTTGGAGTGCCCTCGTGCTGTTACAGGCCTTTGTTTAGAATCCAACTTAACCTCCTTTTTTGGTCGGGACAGTGAGAGAGATTTGATTAGTCACCATTTGACCACCTATTTTCGCTTTTGACTTTTTTTTATCTACAAGTGCCCATTCTTGGTGAAAGTACAACATTGGTTGAAGATGTATTAATCGAAATAGACAGATCTGAATCTCTACTCGACAAAGAGTACAATTATACTAAACACGAGAAAAGTAAGATGCAAAATTGATATACTGCATATGACCATCTTTTTACAACTAAATGCTTAATGTTTTCAGTAAAAAAAATAAAGTATTTTTCGTCTATTTTTTAATTACAAACATTAAATGTCTAAATGTAAAAAAAAAAAAAAGCATCCTTACCATTGGTGGAAAGAATGACGATAAACTTATTTGAGAAAGACATATTGCAGAACGCTCTGGTGTGTCTCACCACTAGAGGACCTCCTTACATAGTTACACCATCAGACCGTGTCATGGCCCCAAACACATACCCGTCAGACCCCACAAAGTTTGTAGCTGCTTCCAGAGAGACTTTGAATGTCTTCGCTTCTTCTATTTTCACAAACTTCAAATTTGTGGGCTCAACTGAAACTAAAACCTTTTTCGGAGCCTCGATACAGGCAAAGTATGTGCCAGAAGCGCCAACATTTTTGATTGTTCTATAGACTTTTATCGAGGCATTAAGATTAGGTATTATGATTGAAGGGTAGTTGAAGTCTGACAATTGGAACGACTTGGGGCATGAGTATGGACGAGGTGAGAATAGCTTCAATTGCTTGTCATTGTAGCCTCTTGCACACAAAAAGCTTAAGTAATCATAGGGTGTAAGATAAAAAACGAGTCCAGGATCAGATGCATGGCTTAGGCCCACGTGTCCTGCACCAAAGGCAAGTGGCGTCCCTTCAAGATTGTTGTCTAAATCAATAAGGGGGCCGCTATAGTACCGGAAGATTTTGCCCAACAATTTTATCCGAATGCAATAACACCCTAAATTTTTACAATTACGTCTTCATTTTTTGCAATTTAAAACTGCTTTCATGTATTTCTGTTTTTTATTGTAAAAAATATAGTAGATGTTGCAAAAATTTGGAGCGCCGTTGCATTCGGACAAAATCATCGGACACATTTTCTCTAGTACTGTAACATTTCTGAATCAATAATTGGCCTGTTGTCATTGCCTCGTGTGCTTGCCGAGAATGAACAACATAAACAACATCATAAATCATATCCATCATGCTTGAACTAAAGCCTTTGTTTATTTTCTTATGGACAAAAGAAAATGAAACTGAATTATACCGGTAGTGATGATTGCAGACAGGATGGCAGCAAAACTCCAATCCGGGTGGAGAGCTTTGAGAAGGCCAACAATGCCAGCAACGTGAGAAGTTGCCATTGAAGTCCCAGACAGAACATTAAAAGGTAAGTGACGGCTGCTGAAGATTGAGTCAGTGGGTGGTAAAGCATCTGAACTGAACGCAGCAACTATTGAAACACTCAGGAGCAATGATATCAGGCTGCATGAATGGAACATCTTGCATGAGATTAGTTTGAGGTAATTGCAGGCACTTCCGATATAAACCCCGATATTGGGGACTTACGATTCTATAGCTGAAGCATTAGCAGCATTTGTTGCTGCACCACCGAATAAAGGATGGAATTTTTCAGCAGGCAAGTCTTTGGCAGAAAGACTCTTACCCTAAAAACAAAATTGGACAAAAAAAAAAAAGGCTTAACAAAACAAACCACAATAACTTGAGCACAAGAAATTTACAGCGACCAACAAATCCGTTCCATGAAAAATTCTGTAAATCTGTTAAAATGTTGTAAATTAGTGTATCAATCCCCAGTATACGCTGATAAAAGGAAAAGATAAGTTATAATGGTTGTGGGAAAGGGAATAGCTACCTTAAGGTGCTTCCTGTTACGAATGCAACGGTGGTTGTGAACTCTCTATCTACTGTGCCAGCACCAACTGCTACAAACCAAGGTGCCACATTTGAGACTGTCTTTGGATATAGTCCCACATTGCTGGCTGCCACAACAATTCTAATGCCTCTCCGAACTGGCATGGAAGGTGCCAATTGCTATGGCATTCCCATAAAATTCTTCAGCGTACAATCCACCTATTGATACATGGCTCTATGAAAGGCAGCCACAACATCAATTTCCTTACATCCAGTGCCGGGCCATACTTTGTACGCAGCCACGTGTGCTTTAGGTGATCCACCTTTCACAGTTGCATTGCCTTCTAGAAAGTCACTGACTCCTAAATCAAAGTTACCAGCTGCCATAGACAAGGCATGTGTTCCATGGCCATTGTCGAGTAATTTAGCTGTTCAGCTGATGCAACATAACTTTTAATAAAGACCCTTCCTCCAATCAGCTTGCTGAAAATGGTGAAACATTTGAGACAGAAAGCGGAAAACAAACTTAGAAACAAAATAATCAACAGTAAATAAGGCCTATAATTAATTTTGTTTAACCTATAAATGATTTTCCAAAATTTAAGAGCTAAGTTAAAAAGAAAACAAGAAATTTGGCAATGTTGTATGGGGAGAGTATAAAAAAAGTTCACAAATGAGTACTTGGCCTCTCTCTTAGACATGGGAAACAAGCAAATCATTATTTTCCAACAGAAGGTTAATAAAAAACAAATAATAGCCAGTGTTATGGTAAACATATTCCATTATAACAGAAGTTTGACTTGTGGAGAGAGACTCTACAAAACAAGGCTTGCAATCCAAGACATACAATGTAAGAGACTTGCGCACTAGAACGTCTGATAGTGCTACATAACACTGAAAGGACACGAAACACATTTTGCCATGTGAAATGAAAAGATTTCCATGGGAACTCAGGGGAATTAAGCAAGCATAAGGATTTGAAGAACACCACATTTTGCTATAGAAGGAAACAACTAAAATCTGTCCTGACAAAATTAGGTACACGGAGACATTATTTTACCTAATTTTGCCAATTAAAATTGACAAAAGTTGGAAAGAAAATGGACCTCTTGCAACGAACTCCTTGTGTATCACCCTTCTCACAGTAACCCTGCCACTTTGAAGGGACTGGACCATATGCTTCATCACTAAAACTTTTTGCCTCAGGCCAAACACCTGCCACAATCCATATTATACATGTTTAGGATTACAACTGGTAAGTAGATAGACAAAATGCAACATGGACATTCAACCTGTGAGGGACCTAAGGGAGTTATATGGGTGATATCTACAATGTAAATTGACCCGTTCTTACGTGAAAACTTGCAAACATCAACCAATGAGACAAAATGGACAGGACCAATGATGTCCCCAAAACTCACCTGTGTCAAAATTAGCGATAACCTTGCCTTGAACCAATGTGAGGAGTTGTGAATCACACTATCTCACTGTTGAAAGAACCGGATCGGACCGGCGGTTCAATCAAAAAAATCAGGAACCGGCCCTTGAATCGGTCCGGTTAGCCTTAAAAAACCGTTGGATTGAAGAACTGGCCAAGGACAGGGCGAACCGGCTGGTTGAACCGGAAACTGGAGAACCAGTCCCGGTTTTTCCGACTGAAAACGGTTTGATTCAAAGAGGAAAAAAGCACCAAAAAAATGAAAAAAATTAATTATCAATAAATGCCAACGTACCTTAGTCAAAATTAATTAATATTTTATGTTATTAAATATCTACATATCTACTTTCTTTTAAAAGTCATTAATATATTTCAATTTTTTAAAAATAATTAATACATTGTCATTTTCAAAAGTAATTAGCATGTTTTTATTTTATCAAAAATATTCACTACTTTGCAAATATATAAACGGTATATTTTTAGAAACAAATTAAATGGATTATAGTAGTTTAACGGTCATTTTTTGAAACATATGTTAAAGCATATTATAAGAATACAAATTTATGAATTGTAAGATAATATTAATAAGTTTTTATTTTAGAATAAATTATGAATCATATATATATATATATATATATATATATATATATATATATATATATATAATACTTATATCTTATTTAATATTACATTTTAAATATTAATATATTAGATAAATGTATATAACTATTTAAATTTTATATATTTAATATTAAATACCGGTTTTACCGGTTCGACCACGGCTATCCCCGTTGAACCTTGAACTTCCGAACTTTCTGGTTCAAGGACTGGTTCGGTTCTTTAAACCTTGCACTATCTTTTCCCTTCAATCTAAGAAAACTTCATAAATGCGTGGTTTGTAGTCGTGCAGTCTTGTCCAGGAAAACAGCTACAACATCTGGGTGATCTGCATTAAATGGAATTGATAATTCAAAATGTTATATAATAAGTTAATATCATAGGTGGAACAGAGACACAACATGTTACAAGGCAAAAATATACACAAAAAGGTTTGGCGCTTCAGAACATGTTAATGTGTGCACTGAAATTCTTACTAGCAAGTTCAGCAGTTTCTTCCTCTTCTAAAATTGCTGCAAAGCCATTGATGTATTTGGTATATGAGTGAAATATTAGATTACATAGTTTACAAAGAGAGAACAAAAAATGGAACAAATGAAAACAATTTTGATCCCAAGATGAACCTTTTGCAGACTAATCCCAAAAGCTCATGATGAGGAGTAGTAACTCGCTCAAAATCTTCCAGCGAAGCATTTGAACCATGTTCATGAGATCCCAAATACACAATATAAGATTGCATAAAAGAAACTTCTTGTTAAAACCAATATAGCTCAACTTTGGGAATTCAAAGAACGCATTGAAATTTCAACAACAGAAAAGTGAGTGTGATATTGGTTAGCAAAACCATGGCAGCAACAAAGGAAACCAATACAAAGAAAATGAAAGAATGCAGACCTTTTGTATTGCAAAGCTGGTTCCAGAAGAAGGAAGCAGAGAAATACTGATAGAAGCCAAGGAGAAACAACTGATATACTCATTACTTTTTCTTTGAGGTGGCTATGGTTATGAGCTTGTTGTAAACTTTCTGTGAAAAGAAGGGCTGAAATGTTCTCTATTTTTTCCCTGTTTTAATAGTCTGTTTACTCCCAATTATGGTAACATGGTGAAGCTTATCTCCAATCTCTAATAATGGAAACTGTGAGATGCTTGTATTTATGACCGAAAACATAAGAGAAGACACATGGATTTCTGGGACAAGTTTAGATTTTCTTGCCTATCTAAGGTTACTTTCTTGTATTACATTTAAGCTTGCAACACCCCAACACAAGCCGAGCTTCAATATATTCAAGTTTGATTTGTCTGACAAATCAGCCTAAAAACAGGGACTATAACAGGGTTCTAGTTTAATTTATAACTAGACGCCTGCCTGCAGGACATGTGGTTTTCATTTCGATTTTTATTAGTTTATAAAATCATCACAAAAATATTTCATAAATTACTCATTATGATTGTCATGAAAGCTATGCGTTAAAAGAAAAAAAAAAATACCTCACAAAAAAGTTATAAATTATTACAGTATATGCTTTTTTTTTAGTTTTTTGCAAGACTAATTGTTAATTTGTCTTTATGATTGTCCCTACTTTCCACTACTACAACATGCTCTAAAATTTAAATAACAAACAAGTAATCAACTATGTCACGCAGACGTCAAATAAAAAGAGAGTACATATAGAGATCATCAAGGTGAGCAACTATAATACCAATGAACCAATCCAAAATGTTATAAGCATTTATTCCTGCTTGCTTGTTAATTGCGAGAAAAAGTAAAAATAAGGTAGAGACAATATTACCTCATTGCTGAGAAGGCTAAGAATGGGAACCTAATAAAATAGCGCCAACAAATAAAATTGATGAGAAACCTATAAATGTGAATACTTTGCTACGCTACAATACAAGGAAATTCTTAGACAATGAATGTGCATAAAGGGAAAACATATATAAGAAGTTGAAACCAACATGAGATTCCAACCCAACCACAGGAACTCTAGCCAGACCAAGAAGACAGGACCTTTTGGGTTTGGTGGTCAAGACTGACTTTCCATGCAAAAAGAATCTCTCTTGCTCACCTTTGGTCACTTTATGAATTGACGAAGTAGCAGGAGAAGCACAAGCAAAAATAAAGAAAGATGCAAAGTTGCTCATGACACTCAGACAAACGAAGACTGGAATTATGACGATCTTAATTTTGTGTTTTGAGTTCTCCAGGGAAACAAACCTAGACATTGGTAGAGTAATAAACCCAAAATTTCAAGTGATTCGAAAGAGTCATTGGTTAATGTAGAAGGAAAATTGGATAAACACATGAAACATAAAGAAGGTAGAAAAGAGCGCCAGTCGCCAAGAGAAATAGATCTCTTCGAATCAACAAATCTCATGCCAAACAAATCAAAGTTAACAAAAAGGAAATAAATCTAAAGGACTTGCATGTCCAGAACACTTAATCAAGAAAAATGAAATGGCCATAATTCATCTAAAGGAAACACGGCAAGGGATAAAGGACATAAAGGAACACACCATCCTAAGCACATACACATACAGAAGGACAGAAAGTGAAGCTATGTAACAAAAGGAAGGAGGTTGCAAACAAGCAAATAACTACATGAGCTTCCCACCACATCCATGCAATTTGATGGCATTCCACACCACATAAATGGCAACAGTATATCACAAATATATAGCCCATAAATTAAAACTACATAATTCAATCTATACAGCAGCACAAAATTATAATCAATTCCATATCTCTGCAAATCTGCAATACTATATACTGTACATTAAACAGAAGAAACTGTAACAAAAGGGCATACCATTTGCTAATAGCCCCGGTTCCCTTTAACGATATGCAGCCTGATACAGAAGAAGACACATCTTAAAAGAAAAGCGCATATTATCAGAAAAAACAATTTTGAGGAATTCGAGAGAGAGAGAGAGAGAGAAAGAGAAGGATGTACTGGGATGGCTTGCGCATGAGCTCGTATCTTCCTTGGTATTTGCTTCCTCTCTTCTTCCTTCTTCCAAAGTCCACAGTGTGCTGGAATTGATGAGAGGCATTAAGAACAACAACAGCTTGCACGAGAGGAAACATACCAATAAATTAAAGCAAAATGGCACCATCTCATGCGGCAACATTTGTTTATAATGAATAGTCCAGATACTGAACCCATTTTAATAACTGCCATTGATGTGAACAAGTCAACAAGGGTCCTGAATTTTATAGAAATATTTAGGTAAAAAAAAGAACAAAACACCAAATGAATAATCCATCAAGCATCCAAGTAACAGTTGAACCTACAGCTTTAGCTTCAAAACCAAAGAATCAGTTCTCATCTGCGTCCCCTTCCAAAAAATATCAGAAGCACCACACACATTCAACTACAAAAATCATCCAATAAAACAAAACAAACGGGGCAAAAAGTAACTAAGCAAAGAGAATAAGACAGTTTACTGTACACGGAGACAGAAAGAAAGAATTTAATTGTACAATAATTATACCCTCCAGCAGCGTAGGCAGGCAGTCCATAAAGGGCTCTATTTTTTTTTTTTCTTCCTACGGTTAAGCTTTTTTCTTGACATGGAATTATCAATTATTAATCCCATTCGCTTTATCTTGTAAGGTAAGCCATAATAATAACATCTTTTATATATTTGCTAGTTTTTTTATTTATTTATTTATGAATCTTTATAGTTCCTTGATTGATCAATTAAAATACGGAAGAGAGAGCATAACAAAAACCCACATTTTGATTTTCCTAACATCCAAGAAACTAAAAAAGAGAGAGAAGAAAACCAAATATAAGAAAAAAAGACGAGACAACACACAGAAAAGAAAATCGTTCTCAGATAACTGCTAATTTTTCAATATTTTTTTTGGAAATTTTCATCAACAAAGTTTTGAATTATCCATACTTTCGCATCAAAGAAAAAAGAAGCCATAAACAGAAAATAACTCAAATAATAAACACACAATCAAATAGACATTACCAGATCGAGAGAAAGATAACAGAGAGAATGCACCGTTATTAGCCACGCTTATCTCATCGTCTGTAGAAGATCTCTGTTTTTTTTTTTTTTTGATTTCTTCTTCTCATTCTCCTTTTAATATCGAAATGAATAGACTCTTCTTCTTCATTTCTGCCTCTTCTTCTTCTTCATCATTATTCTTCTTCTTCCCTTGTTCTTCTTCTTCTTCTTCTTTCTTCGACATTTTTTCCATCTGTGGATTGTGTCAGTGGAATGGATTTCAGCCGGTCATAGGTATCACTGTAACGGAAAAAGTTTTATGGCCAAATTTGATCATCAGATTCATATTTTACATAATAAATAATATATTTTAAATAATTATAATAATAAAAAATAATATAAAAAAAATTATTATATTTTTATTTATATTTTTTTATTACAATTATATAAAATATACGTTTTACTATATAGTCTAGATACAATTTAACCATTATTGTCTCACCATATAACAGTGCCGAACTATAAATAAGCAACAAGTCGAATAATCTAAAGCTAATAAGGAAGTTAACGGTCACTTTGTTTCCCGTTTCCTATCGAAAAGGGGATACGATCGCTGGCCCTGCTTTTGTCTTTTTTTATTTTTAGAAAACCAAATTTTTACCGCTTTAAATTTAACAAACTACCGGTTACTAGAACTTTCTAGTGAAAAATCCTCTGAGAGAAAAAAAAAAAAAAAATCAATTCTAAGTTTCTAACAGCTCCACAATCTATAAGGTTTCATTTAACGGTATTATTTAACAGCGTGACATAAATAAGTGAGTCGTCTCAGCGTCGTATGCTGCCCGACAAACAACAGAAGGAACCTCCGAAACCTAGTCTCAAACAGGGCCATTACATGGCCGAAAATTTTGCCAGAAATGTCTCGGATATGACATGTCTTGAGGGCCCATCTGATGGTTATTAAAATAATTAAAAATTTAAAATATCTTCAAAATTAGGGTTTTGAAATTTAAATTTAAAATCAATATGAGTGGAAGAGACTCCCACCAATTTATAGGAAAAAAAAAAGTAAAAGAATTAGAGAATTTGTGCTCAAATCTAATGATATCTTGAACATTTATAATTATTGTAATTTTTTTAAAAAAATACACATTGTTTTTTTTATTATAAAGAATATCATAATAATTACAAAAAATTAAATTATAATAATTGAATTTAAACAAATCTTTGAACACAAAATCCTCTAGTGCTCCTAATTTATAATTATACTAGTAAATAATCTGCGTGACACGCGAGATTTTTTTGAGAGATTTGATTAGTATGAGTCTATGTTCTGCATATATATTAAATAAAAGGTAAAAAAAATTAAAATAATGATTGTAATTATTTTTAAGCAATAATATATAACAACATGAGATCATGATCAAATTATTTTTAAACAATAATAAATAATAACATGAGGATAGGAGGAAAATTGTTTGGACAAAAAAATTAAAATTTAAAATTTAAAAATCAAATTAAGGGAGAATAAAAGAATAATAATATATAATGTGAAAGGAAAATTACATGAATATGAGAACGCTAAATCTAACAAAATTAGAATCATAATTGTATTAGATGGTAAGAAAAACTACAATCGGAGTCTATTTAAAAAATTCTAAAAATCCTAAAGTTAGACTTTAAAAAATTAATTACGAAAATATAAGTATGAAAAATTTTCTCTTTTTCTCATAATTAAACTAAAGCTTGTCATCATCATTAGCCCAAAAACTTTATTCTCATCCGTAGCTGTAAAACAAACACAACATAACACCATAATCAAAACTATGAAAATTGAAACTCATAATCAATGATCACTGGAAACTCATTAACTCATAATCAAAGCTGAAATTTATATCTTACAACGGTTTTATTCAAAAATCGTCATCGAAAATCTACCACAATGTTTTACAATGATATAGAAATTGCAATTTGAACTCAAGCAGTGTGAGCTTGTTTGCCGAAGAGAGAGATACATTATATTCTTATAAATTATTGTTTATTTGTTATCACATCTGTAAAAAAAGAAAAAAAAAAGAAAAAATGTTAGACCACCACTCTGGATTTGTTTTTCTTTTCTAAATCTTTAGCTGCATTTGTGCACAGTTTTTTAAAAGTAAGAAACTAATCTCAAAGGTTATATGAGAGGCTAAATGGCTAATAGAAGAAAAAGATGTGTGGAACCTAGAAAATCAAGTTAATGAACAGTTAAATTGTAACTGATAGGTTCAATATTTACATAAGTTTATGCATAATTTTTATATATATTTGGATAGTTTAACTATATAAATATTGTGAATTGTGGTAAATTCTACTTCGGTTGCTTGTTTTATACTTTGTAGGACAATTGGACATAACCGAAATAATTGACGCTTGGAAAAAGGAACCTATCGGGTTTGAAGGAGTAGAAACAAGCCAAGCACCAAAGAACTGAACCAAAAGTTTGGTTGGAAAGCTAATATGTGGTCAGTTCGGGTAGAATTTCACAACTTTGCGCACTGCTCGGTATTTTAGCCATAACTTCCTCTACACAATTCGGAATTGGATGATTCTTAAGCCGAATCGAAGCTAAGAGATAAAGCTACAACTTTTATGTTTTGACAAACTTCGGATTCTGTGTGAAAGGGGTCGAAATTTGGGTCCGTAGATACAGGGTCAAAACTGTCCAGAAAATTTATAAATTCTTTTCCGACTCGAATTTGGACTCTTTAGGGCTTATTTGAGGGACTATAAATACGAAAGTTACAGCAGAGTTAGAGGATTTTTGAGAGGCTATTCTTGTAGACACAAGATAGAGAAAAAGCGTAGAGAGCGAAGAGGAGAAGAGCATAAGAGAGGAACGCGAAGACATCAGAAACGAGTTTTTCGATTCCTTTTCTTTCCCTTCTTTTTCTTTTGAACTTAATGATGTTGGATATTTGTTTATCTTTGGTTTTTAGCATGAGTAGCTAGAACCCTAAACTAGGGCGAAAGGGATGTAGCCTAGTTTAGGGTTGGATTATTTGATTTTGTGGATGTTTAGATATTCTTTTGATTTTATTGCAATTATCAGTTGAGAACTCAATTTGATTTATCTATTTTGTTATTAAATATGCTTTTGTGCCTGGCCATCATGAAAGTAGTCATAGGATTTGTGTTGAGATCGACAGATGAGATACAATCGTGCACTAAATAGATAAACATATGAACTTTGAGTCAGACATGAGATAAGTTTATATGATGTCATTATAAATTCTCTGTTCTTAATGGGTTTAATCTACTTTGTGTGAGTTCGAGAGAAGATCATAAATAGATTGAATACGGTTAGGGTTGCTTGACAAAGAACACTAACTAAAGAAAAGGAATTGACATTCAAATCATTAATCCACAAAATTCATGTAATTCAGCCCTTCTAGGTGAAAACCCATAGCCCTGGTACCCTCTATCTTATTTAGTTTTAATTAATTTGCCTCTGATTTTCCATTAGTTAAATTGTTTAATTTTTTTGTTTAATAATTCTGCTTCTTATTAATTTTCTCAACATAAAACCTTTAGTTTGAATAACTTAAATCATAATTAATTCTTTGTTCCCTTGGGTTCGACACCTGGAGTATTCACTAGGATTTTATTACTACGATCGGCCCTGTACGCTTGCAGGATTTTACCCGGTCAGTAACATAGAAAAAAAAATCAAAACAGCCACCTGAAAGCGTGAGCAGATATTAAATAGAAAATAAAATTTGTTTATGTAACATATCAACTATAATTTTAAAAAAACAATCGAACAAAAAGCTAAAATAATTACAATTAATTATAAGTACTAATCTTGATGAGTAATTGTGTAAATGAAAAAGTTAAAACCTGAAATTAAAAAATTTAGTTAAAAGAAGGTAAACATTAATAATACTACTTGCACTTTTATAGTGTGAAAAAAAGAACAAGTATACATATGATAAACCTAAAATCTATTAAAATTACAATTCTAGTTTTAATGAAATACTAAGAAAGACTACATTGAATTTTAATTCTGTTAGAATATTAAGAAATATTATAATTATTGAGATTTTATTAAATTAAAAAAATTTAAAAGTTTAAAAATTGAACTGTTGATAATTTAAATATCAGAGGTTGTCACTTAAGCATATGAATATTCTCAAAATTTTTGTTATTATATTATATTATATTATATATATATATGATATAATACTATTAATAGATGCACGGATTTAATAATATTTTTTAAAAATTTATTTTTGCTTTATTTTATTTAAAATAAAAAAATCTAAATTTTGAGTATTATTTTTTTTTGGAATTTTCTTAAGAAAATAAAAAGAAATTTTTTTCTTTTTAAGAAAACAAATTTAGAAGTAGTGTTTTTTTTTCTTTCAAAGAAAAAATTGAAGGTAAATTTGAGAGATTTTTTTAACCCTTTTTCTTTTCTAAAATAGAGGATTCATGAAATACTTTTATTATTATTATTTTATTTTATTTTTTATTATTTTATTATTAAATTTTATAGTTATAAAGACTTAAATATAGTCAAAAGTAGGAATATATAAATCAATAAAACTCTTATGTGATTATAATTAGATTTATATTAATAGTAAATTCTAATTCTAATTGTAATAGAGTTTTCACAATTATAAAATATTTTAATATTATTTTTAATTTATAAATTTATGAGAAATCGACATATGTCAAAGAGAAAAAGATTAAAATTTTCTCTCAATTTCAATTTTATATACTTACATATAGATAACCAAACACGCTGCATTTCTATTTTCCCCTCTCTATTCTCTCTCTGTCCCCATCTTTCTCCACGTGTAGAAGAATTCTCATCGTATCCAACCCTAGATCTTCCAAGTTCTGAGCTCGGGAGCGCTACTCTCTTTTCCTAAGAGATTTAGTTTTGTCCTCTTGTCAAAGGCAAAACGAGATGTTTATAATATTGTTGTTTCACATTTACTTGAGCAGACTGAATGGAGACCCTTTGTCATGTATGTGTGATCAAAGAGTGAAGGTCTGGAATCTCTTGTGGATTTATTATTATTGATTCACCTTCTGTGCTACGTTCTGTATATAAGCTTGGCAATGTCTCATTACTGTTATGATTATTTTATTTTATGTTTTTATCTTTGATGGTTGACTCACTAAGATTGCTTTGTTCTTGACAGGATGCTGTACATGCAATGATGGGTAGGATTGGAGATGATGGTCTTGTTGTGGATGGTAGAACACTTCTCTTTGAGTACAGATACCCTTTTTTGTCATTCTGAAATAATTCTGCAATCATGTGCATTATATGTTCCATCTCAAAGTCCACCTATAGTTTCTTGAATAAGTATCTTGAAACTAACAAAATTTTAAACTCACACTAAAGTCTTTGTTCTAACGTAATTGTTGTTATTCGGTTGTCTTTCAGTAGTGAGCCTACTCGAGAAGCAGGACAATTTGGTCAAATGAATAGGATGAGATCAGGTCGTGGCAGCCATAGTAGCATTGCAATGCGATTTGATTGAATGTAAGTCATTTGTGCTTGTATTAATTTTGCATGGCTAACATCTGGTTTTCCGGTTTGCTTTGGAAATTTGCACATTGTTTTTCTCATTTTAGTCGGTTTTGATACATTTCTTATCTGTTCGTTGTTATTTTTCAATAATTGGGAAAATAGAAGAACTCAAATTAAGGGCAGTTGGTTTTGGAAATTGGAGTCTTTAGATTTTTTATTTTTATTTTTTTTTGTATTTTTTTCCCACACAATTTGATCACTGTGTAGCCATGATGATTTTGGGAACAGTTAAGAGGAGGAAAGTTCTATCCTCTAACAGGCCTTGCTGGTTGCAGTGAGAACATGATTTATTATTTTGGTCACGTCGCGACAGTGAAAGACGAAGCAGGGATGCTAGAGGGATGGAAGCAACCGAGGGAGGAAAGAATTGATTATTTGATTTCTTTTGATTTTTTCCTTCACTATCTTATTATTTGTTTAATTAATTTGTAAACTATGCTTAATAAAATTTAACAAACTGTGAAAATAATTCAGCTTTTTTTTTTTTCTCCCTGTGATGACCTCTTGGTGTTTTTGGGGTGAAAGAATTGGCTGGGTGGTGTGGGTGTTTGGATATTCTGTGAGAATTGAGGGCTACTTCTTCTTGGATTTAGGAAGGGCTGGAAGTTAGACCTCATCCTACTATTTGGTTGTGCTAATCTCAAGTTTGGTTTCCTCAACACAAAAAAGAATTTAGATTTCCACCTGTTGTAGTTAGAGTGAATTAATTAAAAACAAAAACTGATGAACTAAGAAAAATAGATGAGCTTAGTATCTTATTTCAAAGATGTGAAGTAATGAAAAGCGTTTTCTGCGCTACCCACAATTTTTTTCTTTTTTACTTTTTATTTTCTATAGAAAGTATCTAAAGGTTTGTTATTTAATTTTATTAATTTTAAAAAGGACCATATTTATTTTAATAAAATGGTATAATATACTATATTTATACACACATAAAATAGACAATAGGCTTTATAAATTAATTAGCAAAATTTCAATAATCTAAAATTGATAAATCAAATTAATTACGGAACAGAAAATAGGAACGAAATTACCACTTTCAATATTATTTGCTTCATTGTTTGGCTTCCCGCTAGGTTAATTTTATTTTGATCATTTAGCAAAGATAGATTTCATCATAATAGGTGTAAAAAATTTGTGAAATTCAACAATAATTGAAAATTTTCATCAAGAAAAAGACTTGAAAAGTTAAACCGAAAAATAAAGAGGCTGAATTTCACAATTATTATCCAAGTGGAGATTGCCCACTTTAAAAATTTTTTCATATCATATTAAAATAATTTTTTTAATTTAGTTTTTCCATTTTTGAGAGGAAATTTATACTTTACAACATGGAAAGGTTTCACTTGCGTTGCTCATAGATAAGCGCGACAAGACCAAAAGAGTAAAAAACCAAAACAAATGCTCTTCATGCATTTTAAGTAAAAAAAAATTATGAATTTACACAATTTTCTGAAAACAAAAAATGCTAAAAATTTAATGAAATTTCTTCAAAAATACTTATAAATATTAATTAAATAAAAGGGTTAATATCTAAAAAAAACATGACCTTTTCATAAATTAATAAATATAATATCACCTTTAAAAATTCACAATTTAGGCTTTGTAGGATTTTTTCCTAACAAATCTACCATGCCATCAAGTTTCATGGTCATTTTTTGCATTTGAAGTTGTCATATTTTTTGCATTTGTAGTTGTCACATTTTTATATTAAATGTTAGTATCTAGTTCACATCATCACGACAAATCATTACCTTTAACATATTTCATCCATTTAACTGGATAAAATGATAGATTTGTTAAGAAAAATTTCTATAGAGCCCAAATTATGAATTTTTAAATGTAATATTATATTTGTTAATTTAAGCAAATGTCAAGATTTTTTTAGATATTAACCCTAAATAAAAATAATATTTGATCAGGCATACGCAGGTTATTAAAACTAGTTTTCTACTCTTGAAGGGTCCTAGTGCTGGTGCATGCCTTTTTAAAGAATCCAACTTAACATCCTTTTTTACGTGGGAGAGAGGGGGATTTGATTGGTCATTATTTGACCTATTTTCCCTTTTGATTTTTTTTTTCTTATGTACAAGTGCCAATTCCTAGTGGAAATGCAATATTGGTTAATGGTTCAATAATTGAAATAGATGGATCAAGATTTCACGAAAATCGTGCATGCAATCCAAAGGTCTCGTGCATTGAGGCACCTTTTATACTTTATAGTAAACAAATTGCAAGGTATAAAATTTGACCAATCAAAATGATAATTGGCTTGGTTTTGATAAACAAGATTTTTTACTCTGTGTTTATTTTCTCCTTGCGAGTAGAAAACACAGGAAAGGCATAACCCTATGGCTTAATTTTGTAGCAACAAAATTTTCACGTTATTAAGTGTAGAGGAGACCAGCAACAAACATTTTTAATCACAACATTTGTGATGAGAAAGATAAAAAGGCAAAAGGGAAAGTAGGTGGTGAAATGGTAATCAGATAAAAAGGCAATGGACTAATAGTTTCTGTTTGTTGTGGGAGTTCTATACATCTAAATTCATGGGCAAGTAGGTAGACTCTTATAGTCTATATGACGGGTGATAATAAAATTGTTGTCAATTATACTGATTGATTATAAATATTGAATCTTTTTTTCTGTTTTAATGAAATGTCGAAATTCATATTACAATTAGTTGAAAATTAATTAGGAGAAGGTTAAACAGTGAACTTTTTCTTATATTGACACACAAGTTGATTTTTGATATTGAAAACAAAATAAAATAAGACTCATAGTTTAATAAAAGAATGACTTGTACATGATATAACTTAAATTTAATTAATGGACACATCAAATACATTGCAAATGTAAAACATATGCGTGATGATGGAATAATTCTTCTCATTGACAATTCATATTATCCTAAGACAACGTTTTTTTCGGCTAGCTTGACATTTACAGTTGCATAAAGGGTAATTTACAAATTGTGTATGATGTCAGCAATTTTCAACCTTTTCTGCTCCCTTTTGTTTCCTTCTGAATGATAAGATTTCCATAAATTTCCATTGAAACTAAATTCATGTAGCACAACTACTACATCTCCACACATATTGCTGTGAGGGGCCACTAGCGTTTCATGACAAGAGGACTCCTGACGACATGCTTGCCATCAGACCATGTTAGCTCTCCAAACGTGTAGCTTCTAAACATCGCCCTTAGCTTGAAGGTAATCTTAAACGCCTTCTCTTCACCAACTTTTGTGAATTTCAAGACAGCAGGCTGAACCACAACTGAAACTGCAGCAGGTGCTTGGACACGAGCTCTGTATGTGCCTGGACGCCCCACATTCTTGAGCCTTCGAGTTACGGTTACTGGGGTTTTGAGACTGGGCACCGTGATTGAAGGGTAGTTGAAATCAGCCAAACTGAGATTCTTTGGACATACGTAAATCCCATTTGCAAATGCCCGCATGTCGTGTGGGGTGTAGCCACGAGCGCATAAAAAGTTTAGGTAGTCATTGATTGTCAGGTCGTAGACCAGACCGGGATCCGCAGCATTTTTTGGATTTATATGCCCTGCACCATATGCAAATGGAGTTGCAGGTTTGTTTTCTTCATCGAGGATTGGCTTCCCGTCGTTACCTAGTGTTTTTGCTGTAGGGAATTAAGACATAGTTGGTGTCAATAAGTATGCAATGTTCTGGAGTTCAAACGAACTGAGATAAGACTTAAGAGAGGCCTGTTGTGTACCGGTTGTCATAATTGCAGACTTAATGGCAGCTGGGCTCCAATCTGGGTGGATTGCCTTGAGAAGGCCAACAATACCCGAAACATGAGGGCATGACATGGAAGTGCCGGACAACACGGCGAAAGGTACCCTTCGCTCGTCGTCTGCAAATGGAGTTGGACCTTCTGCTTGAGTGTAAGCAGCAAGGATATCAACCCCAGGTGCGGCAATGTCCGGCTGAAATAGATGTTAATCATTAGGCACGTACTACCGAACTGTCTCAAGTTAATAAAGCACAGCATATGAGGTAGTACATTTTAAGGGTGAAAAAACCTGACAAAAGGGCTATTGAACCAACTAACCTTAAGGATTGATGGCTCTATTGAACTAGGTCCCCTAGATGAGAATGCTGCCATCACTGGACTTGGCTTTACAGCCATTTCTGTTCGGGTGGGAGAGATAGATGCCACTGGATTTCTATCGAAAATTAAAATCAAAAACAACATGTGAGTCTATCAATTTAGATATAGGAAGGAAAGGCAAGTGACATGTTGGCTAGAGAAACGGATGCCGCAATTACTTGGTCATTTTGAGGTAGTTATAAACAACTCGACCATCAGTAAAATTGAGGAGTAAGGTAGGAAGCACATGAGGAGAAGTAGAAAGCTCATTCCCATCTGTTTTACTGTTTGCTAATATCATCCCAGCAGCGCCGGCAAGTTTGGCGTTAAGTCCCTTTGCCAATCTACTAATGCTTCCTCCTCTAAGGCAGACTACAATCTTCCCTGCAACCTTTTTGGGGTCAAGTGCTTCATCCTTGCACAACAGGCTGCATCATTTCAAGCAAACAATCAGAATTAAAGTTTAAAGGCAGAATAACTAATAAGCATTTCCATGCACAGTTTTGCTGTGCACCTCCCTAAAATCAATATGTTGTAGTAGTTACTTACGCATCCTCAGACGAAAAGTTAGCTAAGCCAGCATCTGCAGAATTGATCAGCGGGTAGAATTTTCCAACCGACAATGCTTTGTCCATCATTGATTTTCCCTAGTAACAGAAAGAAGATTGTAGGAGGGATCATTGCAACCATGACATGCAAAGAGTAGATAAGAATTTCTTCAACTCTTATATACGAAGAAATTTTGAAAATCTACAACATTTGCTTGACAAATAGCCATAACGGCTGCAGCAAATAGACGTAAATCTCCTTATTTCTACAATCTCTATTTCACGATCCACCATGCATCTTTGATTCCTTTCACAAACACAAACTTTCTGTCTATGGTATGGCTGGAAATGATGTTCCGTGCCAAAAGAATATTGCTGTTATATTAAATGGCGTTCCAGTAACTAATATTGCAATGCCAAGGTTGCTGAATCAAGATCCTAGTATGGCAGTAGATGACATTGTTAAGTTTCATCAAAACTTCGGCATGGCCTCTTCTTAGGGAAAATGTGCTAGGCAAGACAATTGTTGGATGTCACAAAGAAAAAGTACCTTCAAAGTTACTTTGTTTCCAAGCTTAACATAGCTTGAGAACAGACGATCAATTGAGCTAGCACCAACGGTGATGAGCCATGGTGCCAGATTAACTGCAGATCCTGGAATTGGTCCTCCATTACCTGCAGAGGCAACCACTGTAATTCCTTTTTTGATAGCATGGAAGCTGCCTAAAGCAATGGATTGCTTATTAAATTCTCGTGGACCCCCGCCAAGTGACACGGAAATCACATCAACTCCATCAGCTATTGCAGCATCAAAGCCAGCCAAAATATCAGCAGCCAAGCAGGCGCCAGGCCAGCACACTTTGTAAGCAGCTACACGGGCTTTTGGTGATCCACCTTTGGCAGTTCCATTGCCATGACCAAAAAGACTAGCTCTCGGAACAAAGCTACCGCCAGCAGTTGACAGGGTATGGGTTCCATGGCCCTCAGTATCACGTGCGGTGTTATATATTTCGCGGCTGTCAGGTCCGTATACGGATTTAAAACCTTTGTTGAAGTACCTTGCTCCTATAAGCTTTCTAGACATAGCAAAACAGAACAATTAGAGCCAGAAATCTTCAGCAAAAATTTTCTTATCGTTCCAAACAATAATTTTGATCAATCTTCAACGAAATCATTTGCCAATCAAATTTTGACTACATGAAATGATTGAATTGACTATTGGCATTAATATGTAATGTTTCCCTTTTCTTAGCTGAGACGAAATATTTTTCTTTAAAAATTAAAGAGAGCGAGAAAGTACTTGTTGCAACGGATTCCGCCATTGGTCTGGCAAATTCCCTTCCACCTTTTTGGTACTGGACCTAATCCCCTGTCGTTAAAGCTTGGAGATTCGGGCCAAACACCTACCAGTAAGGCATGCCACGAAAAAGGATGTCAGATGAGGATTTCCTAAACAAGCAGCAATGATTACGTCCAAAAAGAATGAAGGAAAAGCTGACGCCATTATGCAAACTTGAAGCTCCTTTGTTTACCTGAGTCAAGATTGGCGATGATTACATCTTGACCATACTTTGCCCTCTTCCAAAGGGAGTTAGCAGAAAGTGCATCCTCTCTCTCTAGTCCAAGATATCCCCATGAACGTGTTGTTTGCAGTTTTAGTGCTTCGTTCGGGAAAACAGAAATCACGCTGGGGTTCTCTGCATTGATAGAAATATGCATAGCCATTATCACCCCCACTTCAATCGTTACAGGATCCTGCTGCTTCTTCCAAAGCAGAGCAAACATAGAGAAAGAGAAGAAAATATAGAGGCCCCAAGTTTCTTACTTTTAAGTGCTGACACTTGTGCTTCATCGAGCACAGCAGCAAATCCATTGATGCATCTTGTGTAAGAGTAGAGCATTTGATTCCGGAGCTGATTTTCACTGCAATAGAACAGAAGATGATTAATATGCCATGGTCCATTGACAACAAAACCAGAGAGCTTTCAAAATGACTCTCCAGTTTATGCAAGGCAGAATGCAAAACCTTTGCAAGTATGTTCCCAGCAAGTCGAAGTGCGATTTCGTCACTTTTTCGATGTCGAACTGGGTAGGATTACGTCCATATGAATGCTCCCCCATGTACACTATATAAGACTGCATAGCAAATATTTCATTACAAGCCCATCAATTAATTATTTATGAACAATACATTTCCTTGCAAGGAAGGAGGAAAGAAAAAAAAAAAAGAGGCAAATAAGCTTTGCCTGTTTCGCAGCATTGGTGGGGGCCTGGAGGAGAGAAAAAACAAGGAGAGAGACAACAAAAGAAGTTAGACCAGAGAGTTCCATTGCTTCTCTGACCATAACTTCCTCTGTTGCAAAAAGTGCTTGTCTTTTCAATGAAGAGAGGGCTCTGCCTTTTCCCTGTTCTTAAATACTTCCTGGCAACCATATTTTTAGCAATGTACAAATCTCAAGTCCTTCCCTTTGGTGGACCTGAGTAATTTCAGATCCTAATTTTGGAAAATAAATGTAATAGATTGTCCCATTTAGTGTTTGTCCAGAGTAAGCCTACTGGAGAAGCGGGACAATTTGGTCAAGAGAATGCGATGAGATCAGGTCATGGCAGCCATAGGAGCATTGCAATGCGATCTAACTGGATGTGTGCCATTCGTGGTTGTGTTAATTTTGCACAGCTAACATCTGGTTTTCCAGTTTGTTTTGAAAACTTGCATATTCTTTATCTCATTTTAGTCGGTTCTGACATTTCTTATCTGTTCGTTGTTATTTTTCAATAATTGGATGAATAAAAGAAACCTAATTAAGGGCAGTTCGTTTTGGAAATTGGCGTTTTCAGTTTTTTTTTTTTTATATAAATATTTTGTCCAGGCAATTTGGTCACTATTTAGCCATGATTATTTTGGGAACACTTCAGAGGAAAATCCTATTTTATAATAGGTCTTGCTGGTTGCAATGAGAACATGATTTATTATCTTGGTCACGAAGTGAAAGTGAAAGACGAAGCAGGAATGCTAGAGGGGTGGAAGCAAGCAAAAGGGAAAGAATCAATTATTTGATTTCTTTTGATTTTTTCCTTCACTAACTTATTATTTGTTCAATTAATTTATAAACTATGGTTAATAAAATTTAAAAAACTGTGAAAATAATTCAGCCATTTTTTTTTTTTTCCTGTAACGACCTGTTGGTGTTTTGGGGTTGAAATAATTGGCTAGATTGTGTGGGTGTTTGGGATATCCTGTGAGAAGTGAGGGCTACTATCTAAAATTGACAAATCAATATAATTTCATGACAGAAAATAGGAACAAAATTACCACTTTCAATATTATTTGCTTCATTGTTTGGCTTCCGCTAGGTTAATTTTATTTTGATCATTTAGCAAAGATAGATTACATCATAATATATGTAAAAATTTTTTTATGAAATTCAATAATAATTGAAATTTGTCATCAAGAAAAAGACTTGAAAAGTTAAACGAAAAGCTAAAGAGGCTGAATTTCACAATTATTATCCAAGTGGAGACTGCCTACTCTAAAAATTTTTTCATATAGATTTAGAATGTTTTTTTTAAATTGAGTTTTTTCCATTTTTGAGAGGAAATTTATACTTCACAACATGGGAAGGTTTCACTTGCGTTGCTCATAGATGAGTGCAACAAGACCAAAAAATAAAAGACCAAAACAAATGCTCTTCATGTATTTTAAGTAAAAAAAATTGTGAAGTTACGCAATTTTCTGAAAACAAAACTGCTAAAAATTTAATGAAATTTCTTAAAAAAATATTTATAAATATCAATTAAATAAAAAAAAATATTCGATCACGCATAGCGCAGGTTATTAAAACTAGTCTGCTACTCCTGAAGGGTCCTCGTGCTGCGGCATGCCTTTTTTAAGAATCCAACTGAACATCCTTTTTTAAGTTGGAGAGAGAGAGATTTGATTGGCCATTATTTGACCACGTATTTTCCCTTTCGACTTTTTTTTTTCTTATGTACAAGTGTCAATTGTTTGGTGGAAATACAACATTGGTTCATGATTGAATAATTGAAATAGATGGATCAGGATTTCACGAAAGGAAGAAGTTATATTTTTTGAAAAAAAAAAAAAGAGAATTTTATCTGAATGTAGCTAATTAAATTTTAAATGTAATTAATTGAATTTTATGTAAAAAAATTAACAGTAATTTTTTTAAAAGTTATATTTAAAATCAAGATAATTACAAACGAAATATAATTAATTATATTTAAAAAATATTTCAAATAATATTTTTTCTAAAAATATAATAGTGCTATTCACAAAAATTCTGCATTTAATTCAAAATTTTGTGATTGAAGACACCATTTATACTTTATAACAAACAAATTACAAGGTATAAAATTTGACCAATGAAAATGATAATTAGCTTGGTTTCGATAAACCAGATTTTGTTACTGTGTTTTTATTTTCTCCATGTGAGTAGAAAACACAAGAAAGGCATAACGCTATGGCTTAATTTTGTAGCAACAAAATTTTCACATTATTAAGTGTAGATGAGACCAGCAACGACCATTTGTAATCACAGCATTTGTAATGAGAAAGATAAAAAGGCAAAAGGGAAAAAAAGGTGGTGAAGTGGTGACCACATAAAAAGGCAATAGACAAATAGTTTCTGTTTGTTGTGAGAGTTCTGTAAAAACAATATTAATGTCTCTTATGTTTTTGTTTTGAACGATATTTTGATTGAAATAAATAATGATATTTTTAAAATAAAATTAATAAATTTTGAAATATCTGTTATTTTTATATTTAAAAAATTATCAATATTATTTTAAAAATATCAAATTTAATTTTAATCGAAATATTATCTAAAATAAAAACACTCAAGATATATATATATATTGATACTCGGAGTTCTATACATATAAATTCAGAGGCAGGTTGGTAAGTTCTTATGGTATGTATGACGGATGACAACAAAGATGTTGTCAGTTGCACTGATTGATTATAAACAATGATTTTTTTGCTTTGTCTTAAGGAAGTACAATTAACTAATTAATTAGAAATTATTTAGGAGAGGTTCAAATAATAAATTTTTATTTATATTCACATAAAAATTGATTTTTCATATTGAGAACTAACTGAAATGAAATTCATAATTTAATAAAAGAATAGCTCGCACATGATGTAACTAAAATACAATTAATGGACACATCAAATACATTGCAAACGTAAAATGTATGCTTGATGATGGAACAATTCTTCTCAGTGACAAATCAGATTATCCTAAAACAATGTTTTTTTTTTTTGGCCAGCTTGACATTTACAGTTGCAGAAAGGGTAATTTACAAATTGTGTATAGTGTCAGCATTTTTCACCCTTTTCTGCTTCTCTTTGTTTCCTTCCGAATTAGTAGATCCCATAAATTTCCAATGAAAATAAATTCATGTAATCCAACTCCCACATCACCACAAAGATTGCTGCGATGGGCCACTAGGATTTCACGACAAGAGGACTCCTGACGACATGTTTGCCATCAGACCATGTCAGCTGTCCAAAAGTATAGCTTCCGGATATTGCCTTTGGCTTGAAGGTAACCTTGAATGCCTTCTCTTCGCCACGTTTGGTGAATCTCAAGACTGCAGGCTGAACCACAACCGAAACTGCAGCAGGTGCCTGGACACGAGCTCTATATGTGCCTGGACGCCCCACATTCTTAAGCCTTCGAGTTACGGTTACTGGGGTTTTGAGACTGGGCACCGTGATTGAAGGGTAGTTGAAATCAGCCAAACTGAGGTTCTTTGGACATAAGTAAAGCCCACGTGCAAATGGCCGCATTTCTTCTGGGGTGTAGCCACGAGCACATAAAAAGTTTATGTAGTCATTGCTTGTCAGGTCATAGACGAGACCGGGATCCGCTGCAGTTTTCGGATTCACATGTCCTGCACCATATGCAAATGGAGTTGCGGGTTTGTGGTCTTCATCGAGGATTGGCTTCCCGTCGTTACCTATTGTTTTTGCTGCAGTAAATTAAGACATAATTGGTGTCTGTAAGTATGCAATGTTTTGGAGAATGAACTGAGATAAGACTTAATGGAGGCTTTTTGTGTACCAGTTGTGATAATTGCAGACTTAATGGCAGCTGGGCTCCAATCTGGGTGGATTGCCTTGAGAAGGCCAACAATACCCGAAACGTGAGGACATGCCATGGAAGTGCCGGACATTACGTTGAAAGGAACCCTTCGTTTGTCGAATTCAACGGGAATTGGACCTTTTGCTTGAGTGTAAGCAGCAAGGATATCAACCCCAGGTGCGATAATGTCCGGCTGAAATAGATGTTAATCATTAGGCACATACTACCGTACCGTCTCATGTTAATAAATTACAGCATATAAGGTAGTACGTTTTAATGGCGAAAAAACCTGACAAAAGGTCTATTGAACCAACTAACCTTAAGGATTGATGGCTCTATTGAACTAGGTCCCCTAGATGAGAATGCTGCCATCACTGGAGTTGGCTTTACGTCCATTTCTGTCCGCGTGGGAGAGATAGATGCCACTGGATTTCTATTGAAAATTAAAATCAAAAACAACATGTGAGTCTATCAATTTAGATATGGGAAGGAAAGGCCAGTGACATGCCGGCTAGAGAAACGGATGCCGCAATTACTTGGTCATTTTGAGGTAGTTATAAACAGCTTGACCATCAGTGAAACTAAGGTGTGAGACAGGGAGCAAATGAGGATCACTCAAAAGCTCATTCCCATTTGTTTCATTATTTGCCAAAATCATACCAGCAGCGCCAGCAAGTTTGGCATTAAGTTCCTTTTCTAATCTACTATTGTCTCCTCTAAGGCAGACTACGATCTTCCCTGTAACCTTTTTGGGGTCAAGTGCTCCATTCTTGCACAACATGCTGCATCATTTCAAGCAAACAATCAGAATTAACGTTTAAAGGCTGAATAACTAAAAAGCAATTCCATGCACAGTTTAGCTGTGTACCTCCCTAAAATCAATATGTTGTAGTAGTTACTTACGCATCCTTAGGCGGAAAGTTAGCAAAGCCCGCATCTGCAGAATTGATCAGTGGGTAGAATTTTCCAACCGGCAATGCTTTGTCTATAATTGATTTTCCCTAGAAATGGAAAGAAGATTGTAAGAGGGATCATTGCAATCATGACATGTAGAAAGTAGATGCGAATGTCTTCAATTCTATTATATGTGAAGAAATTTTGAAAATCTACAACTTTTGCTTGACAAATAGCCAAAATAATTGCAGCAAACAGACATTAATCTCCTTATTTGTTCAATCTCTGTTTCACGATCTAATATATATCTCTGATTCTTTTCACAAACACGAACTTTCCTTATAAATTGCCTGTGTCTATGGTATGGCTGGAAATGATATTTCGTGCCTAAAGAATATTTCCATCATATTAAATGGCATTCCAGTAACTAATAATGCATTGCCAAGGTTGTGGGATCAAGATCCTAGTATGGTACTAGATGATATTGTTATGCTTCATGAAAACTTCGACATGGTCTTTTGTTAGGGAAAATGTGCTAGGAAAGACAATAGTTGGATGTCATTAAGAAAAAGGTACCTTCAAAGTTACTTTGTTTCCAAGCTTAACATAACTTGAGAACAGACGATCAATTGAGCTTGCACCAACTGTGATGAGCCATGGTGCCAGATTACTTGCAGATCCAGGAATTGGTCCGTCATTGCCTGCAGCGGCAACCACTGTAATGCCTTGTTGGGTAGCATGGAAGCTGCCTATAGCAATGCCTTCTTTATAAAATTCTTGAGGAGGCGAGCCAAGTGACGCAGAAATCACATCAACTCCATCAGCTATTGCCGCATCAAAGCCAGCCAAGATATCTGCATCAAAGCAGCCTCCTGAAGGTGCAGGCCAGCACACTTTGTAAGCAGCTACGCGGGCTTTTGGTGATCCACCTTTAGCCGTTCCATTTGCAACACCAAAAAGACTAGCTCTCGGAACAAAGCTACCGCCAGCAGTTGACAGGGTATGGGTTCCATGGCCCTCAGTATCACGTGCAGTGTTAAATATTTCTGGGCTGAGAGGTCCACGTTCGGTTTCATAACCTTTGTTGAAGTACCTTGCTCCTATAAGCTTTCTAGACATAACAAAGCAGAGCAATTAGAGTCAGAAATCTTCGGCAAAAATTCTCTTATCGTTCCAAACAATAATTTTGATCAATTTTCAACGAAACCATTTGCCAATCAAATTTTAATTACATGAAATGATTGAATTGGCTATTGGCATTAATGCGTAATGTTTCCCTTTTCTTAGCTGAGTTGAAATATTTTTCTTAAAAAATTAAAGAGAGTGAGAGTGTACTTGTTGCAACGGATTCCGCCATTGGTCTGGCAAATTCCCTTCCACTTTTTTGGTACTGGACCTAATCCCCCGTCATTAAAGCTTGGAGATTCGGGCCAAACACCTATCATTAAGGTATGCCACAAAAAAGGATGCCAAATGAGGATTTCTTAAAGAAGCAGCAATGATTAAATCTAGAAAGAATGAAGGTAAAGCTGACGCAATTTTGCAAACTTGAAGCTCTTTTGTTTACCTGTGTCAATATTGGCGATGATTACATCTCGACCATGCTTTGCCCTCTTCCAAAGGGAGTTAGCAGAAAGTGCATCGTCTTTCTCTAGTCCAAGATATCGCCATGAACGTGTTGTAAACAGTTTTCGTTCTTGGTTCGGGAAAACAGAAATCACGCTAGGGTTCTCTGCATTGATAGAAATATGCATAGCCATTATTACCCCACTTCAATCATTACAGGATTTTGCTGCTTCTTCCAAAGCAGAGCAAACACAGAGAAAAGAAGAAAAAATATAGAGGGCCCCAAGTTTCTTACTTTTAAGTGCTGACACTTGTGCTTCATTGAGCACAGCAGCAAATCCATTGAAGCATCTTGTGTAAGAGTAGAGCATTTGAGTCCGAAGTTGATTTTCGCTGCAATAGAAAAGAAGACAACAAATATGTAAGGGTCCTTAGACAACAAAACCAAAGAGCTCTCAAAACGATTCTCCAGTTTATGCAAGGCAGAACGTTAAAACCTTTGCAAGTATGTTCCCAGCAAGTCGAAGTGCGATTTGGTCACTTTTTCGACGTCGAACTGGGTAGGATTACGTCCATATGAATGCTCCCCCATGTACACTATATAAGACTGCATGGCAATATTTCATTTTAAGGCCCATCAATTAATCATTTATGAACAATATATTGCCTTGACAGGAAGGAGGAAAAAAAAAAGGGGAAATAAGCTTTGCCTGTTTCGCAGCATTGGTGGGAGCCTGAAAGAGAGCAAAAACAAGGAGAGAGACAGCAAAAGGAGTTAGACCAGAGAGTCCCATTGCTTCTCTGACCACAACTTCCTCTGCTGCAAAAAGTGTCTGTCTTTTCAATTACGAGAGGGCTCTGCCTTTCTCCTGTTCTTAAATACTTTCTAGCTGCCATATTTTTAGCGATGTTCAAATTTCAAGTCCTTCCCTTTGATGCACCACAGCGATTTTAGATCCTAATTTTGGAAAATAATAATAATGATTGATTGTTAGATCCTAATTTTGGAAAAAAATAATAATAGATTGTTCCAGTTAAGATTTTCCCTTTTGACTTTTTCTATGTTACCAACTGCCAACTCTGGGTGGAAGGATTTCACGAAAATTGTGATTGTAACCCAGAGGTTTCTTGCATTGAGACACCCTTTATAATAGACAAATTGCAAGGAATAAAATCTGACCAATCAAAATGATGATTAGCTTGGTTTCCATTTACAAAATCCTGTTTTTGTGTTTACGTTCTCCTTGTAAGCAGAAAACATAAACGAAGGCATCGTTGGCTTACATTTTTTGTTTATTAAGTATAGTTTTCCTTACATTTTAATCAAAATAATAATATTATTCTATATGACTCAGAGTCTCAAATATACTTAGTTCTACTAATAAATGACAATTTAAAAGTGGGTGGACTTTTATTCGTTACACAAGATCTAATGTTTATGGGTACTAGAGTGCCTTAAAAATTCAGATCTGTATAGCTTTTAAATTAAGACTTCCATGGTCTCTCGAGGGGCACTCATTAAATATTTCAATGTCTATTTTTGAATTCCAAAATTCTAATTTTGAAAAAAAAAATATCGATTTTAATAAAATAAAAAAAAAATTTCTTATTATATAATTTTACACTGCAAAATAAGTTTGCATGTATGTGCGAGTCATTTATTAATCTCGCCATGCCCATAGCCTTAATTACAACGCTTCGAATTCCTCTTTTGAGCATTTCTTTTTAGTATGAAACAATCATTCATTGAGCAACCATAGCAGCAGCTAGCACTTAATTAGGACGCTACATTGGCCATTGACCAGTTGTTTTAAATAAAATAAAATAAAATAATATTAAGACCAAAATCGGTTTTTTTTATTCTTCAATCGTTATGAAAGTAAGTCGGTTTAAAATCTGATATAGACACGGACTAAAACACGTGGGCCTGCCTGATTGGTTAATAGACATAAATCCTCGTTCGCCAAGGCCTCAGGATTGCTAATGCAATTTTTCAAGGCCTCAGGATGGCTAATGTAATTTTTCAGGTTTGCGTTCTCCCTGCAAAGCATCAACCATGGCAAAGCCATATCGCTGAGACTTGCATTTTGCAGCGATAAACTTGTTTGCATTATTTCTAGATAGACAAGCTGAAATCCTCATTGGTTTTGCTCTGAGGTGGCTATGGCTATGAGCTTGTTGCAAACCTTCCGTGAAGAGAAGGGGTGAAATGTCCTCTGAATTTGCCCTGTTTTAATATTTTGTTTTTGCTCAATTACGGTCACATGGTGATGCTTATCTTTAATCCCTGACAATGGAAAAACTGTGAGATGCTTCCATTTCTGAAAGAAACTTAAAAGGACATGGATGGATTTCAGGGACAGGTTTTGAATGTCTTTCCTATTTAAAGTTATAAACCGTTGTATTAAAGTTAGGCTTGCAAATGAGCTAAGGCGAGTCAACCTTTAGCATATTCAAATTTGATTTGTAGAAGCATACGAATAGAGACTATAAAAATGTTCAAGTTTAGCTTATAACTCTAAATATATGACATATAATTTGAATACCAGCATGCGAATCTCACTCTTATAGCCGCTGTTTCTTAATGACTATGAACGATTTCTTACATGAGTTTTCACGCAAATTGTATCCAAGCCTAAATGAGCCGAAACATTAACTCGTTTATTAGACGAGCATTGAAATAGCTTGAGACATGTTAAAGCATATATGTCTGTATTTTCATCCATTTTAGGTGTTTCGTTTAAGAAACTTGTTACTCAATTGGAAATTATACCCGTTTTTTTGACCTTTGCCAAAACCGGTTAGGAATCAAAACAAATCAATGTTGGGTCATTGTATTTTTTTTGGAAAGTGGGTGATTTTCCCTTGCTCAAAATGTTTTTTTTTTTTCCCTTTCATTTTCTTTTGGTTGGTGTGACAGTATTGTTATAAAATGAACAAACAAAATGTTAAGCAAATGTGAGCAAGCCAAATGATAATCGGTTTGGTCTCCAAACAAAATTCTACTGCTCGGCGTGTGTTCTTCCCTTAATAAGTCCAGGTAAAACCAACAAAGAATATGTTTAATCATAAATATTTGTAATGAGAAAGAGAAAAATGCAGGATTAAACACATTTATGCAGAAAAAGAATGAAGATAAACTTGTTTGCATTATTTTTGTTATACAAGGAGAATGCTGATAAAATAATCAATTCATAGACATATTGCAGAAAGATTAGCTGTGCTTCACCACTACAGGACTCCTCACATAATGTACACCATCAGACCATATCAAGCCTCCAAACACATACTCACCACGGACAAGGTTTTTAGTAGCTTTCAGAGTGAGCTTGAATGTCTTCTCTTCTCCTACTTTCACAAACTTCAGACTTGTGGGCTCAACTGAAACTATAACTCCTTTTGGTGCCTCAACGCTTGCAAAGTATGTGCCAGCAGAGCCAACATTTTTAACTACTCTAGAGACTGTTATCGAGGTATTAAGGTTAGGAACGGTTATTGAGGGGTAGTTGAAATCCAACAGTTGGAATGACTTGGGGCATGAGTATGGCCGTGGCGAAAATAGCTTGAGTTGCTTTTCTTTGTAGCCTCTTGCACATAGAAAGCCCAAGTAATCATAGGTCGTTAGATCATAGACAAGTCCAGGATCAGATGCAAGGCTTGGGCTCACGTGTCCTGCACCGAAGTCAAATGGCGTTGCCCCAAGTTTGCTGGCTAGATCAATAATTGGCCTGTTGTCATTGCCTTGCGATCTTGCTGAGAACAAATGATATAAGCAACATCATAAGTCATATCCATCATTCTTGTACTCAAGTTTTTGCTTATTTATGTATGGACGAAAGAAAATGAAACTGATTTATACCCGTAGTGATGATTGCAGACAGGATAGCAGCAGGACTCCAATCTGGGTGGAGAGCTTTGAGAAGGCCAACAATGCCGGCCACATGAGGAGCTGCCATTGAAGTCCCAGACAGTAGATTATATGACACATGACGTTTATCCATGTCTTCTTCAGTAGGTGACGCTAGTGGACTGTAGGCAGCAAATATGGAAACTCCTGGAGCAATGATATCGGGCTGTATGTATGGAACATATGATGTGAGATTAATAAGAGGTGATTGATCTTACAAAACAAGAAACCCAAATAAAAGCTGCTAATCAGACCTTGAGGATTGAGGGCTCAACAGGATTAGGTCCCCTAGAAGAGAAATCAGCAACAGACGGAGCAGGCTTTGTTCCAAAAACTGTCTTTATGCGAGTCAAGAATGCAACAGGATTTCTGTTATATATGAAATACTATAGTGAGTTCAAAGCAGTGAAAATTTGAAGTTCAAAAAGAGTTTTGATGAAAAGCCTGACGTAGCAATTACTTGGTAGAGTTAAGGTAGGCATAAATAGCAAGACCATCAGGATAACTGACGTGTGCTGCAGGAAGAGGTTGAGGAGGATTAAATGCAATGTTATTGGCATAGTCCTTGGAATTCACCAATATCATGCCAACAGCTCCGGCACGAAGGGCCTCAAATCCTTTTTCCAATTTTGTATTAATCCCACGAAGACATACCACTATCTTCCCCTTAACCTTCTCGGGATTGAGAGTTCCAGGCTCACAATGTTGGCTGCAACATTCCACATAAATTGGTAAGCACAGAAACATAATTACTTTGGATATAACTCATGTTATTGGGGACATACGAATCTGAAGCAGAGGAGTTAGCAGAATGTGTTGCCGCAGCACTTATTAAAGGATAGAACTTTTCACCAGACAACGTGGCAGAAAGACTCGCACCCTACCAAGAAAAACAAGGTAACACATTGAACCGTGATGACTTAAAGCATCAGAAATTTGCAGTGATCAACAGGTGTTTATCATACGAAATTCTGCAAAACTGTTAAATCTTATCAATTAGTGCATAAGTAAGCGCTAAAAAAAAGGGCATCCCAATGCATAACTCCACGATCTATGTTGATAAAAGCACGGAAGAAGAAAAGTTAATAGGTCGGGTTGACGTTGGGAGTGGGAATAGCTACCTTGAAGCGCTTTCCATTACCAAGTGCAACAGTGTTGACAAAATCTCTATCCAGTGTGCTAGCACCAACTGACACAAACCAAGGTGCCACATTTGAGATCGACTCTGGATATGGTCCATCATTGCCAGCTGACACAGCAACTGTAATGCCTCTCCGAACAGCGTGGAAGGTGCCAATTGCTATGACATCCTCATGAAATTCTCTAATATTTCCACCCAACGAAATTGATATAACATCAACCCCATCATATATGGCACTATCAAGGGCAGCCAAAATATCTGTGTCATAACATCCACCCTCTCCTATTCTTGGCCAGCATACTTTGTATGCAGCCACGCGTGCGTTAGGTGATCCACCTTTCACAGTTACATTGCCAACTCCAAAGGCATGGGCTCCTAAAACAAAGTTACCAGCTGCAGTGGATAAGGTATGACTTCCATGGCCGTCATTGTCGCGGGTAGTGTAAAAGGAGGAATTCAGCCGACCAACTGCTGCACTATAACCTTTGTTAAAGAACCTTCCTGCAATCAGCTTCCTGAAAAGGCGAAACATTTGAGACAGATAGCAAAGATCAGATGTAGAAACAAACGAATCAGTGATACATACATACATACATACATATATATATACAAGCCTAAAGTATTATAGACATACATATATGTATATAAACCTAAAGTATTATTTTGTTTAACCTGCAAATGATTGAAAAAGATTTAAGTGCTCAGTTAGAAAGTAAACGGTAAATTTTGGCAATGTATTTTAAGAAAAGTTTATAAACGAGTATTTAGCCTCTCTTAGTTAAAAATGAAGAAAAATTTGTGCTACAACGTCTGAGATTAGGACTGAGTCCTCTTCAGAGTGTAGCTGAAACACAATTTTCCATGTTGAACGAGAGGAATTTCCGTGGGAATTCATTAATCAGTACAAGGAATTATAGGAAACTTATTTGACGAATTTGAAGAACACCATATTTGCAGAGATGCTAACAAACAAATTATAACAGGACAGAACCTGCCAATACAGAAAATTGTTTACCTAATTATGACATCTAAATTGGTAGAAGATGGAAAGAAAAAACGGACCTGTTGCAATGAAATCCTTGTGTATCATTCTCCTGACAGTAACCTCGCCACTTTGGAGGGACTGGGCCAAATGCTTCATCACTAAAACTTTTTGCCTCAGGCCAAACACCTGCCACAGTCCAAATTATATACAAATAGGATTACTACTGGTGAGGAACTAAACAAAATGCAACTAAATGGAGAAAGGTAAGGATGTCTTAATCGATTGAATTGATGACAGAAACTCACCTGTGTCGAGATTAGCAACGATGACATCTTGGCCAAACCTGGCCTTCACCCAAAGCGAGGAGTCTGGAATCACCCCATCTTTTTCAAGTCCAAGAAAACTCCATGAATGTGTGGTTTGTAGTTTTCTACTCTTGTCAAGGAAAACTGCTGCTACATCTTGGTGATCTGCATTAAATTGGTAATTGAAAAATCTTACATAATAAGAGCAGATCATAGAGGCAACGGAGACAAAAAATGGCACAGGAGAGAAAAACAGACGATAAAAGGATTGTCTTGACATTGCATAAATATGTGTTCACTGAAATTCTTACTGGCAAGTTCAGCTGCTTCTTCCTCTTCTAATGTTGCTGCAAAGCCATTGATATTTTTGGTGTATGAGTAAAAGATTTTCTCCTTTGCCTTTTCTACACTGTTTAAACAAATATTGGAAATCCTGGATTATACTAAAAGAAAAAAAAAATCATATGGGATCAAATATAAAAAAAAAAATGATGCAAAAATAAACCTTTTGCAGACTGATCCCAAGAGTTCGTAATGAGAAGTAGTAGCACTCTCAAAATCCTCCAAGGTAGCGTCTGGACCATGTTCATGTGATCCCAAATACACAATATACGACTGCATAAAAGACAATTTTTTGATGAAACCACTTTCAAAATATTGCTCTGACTAGTGGCCAATTTGGAATTCAAAAATTGCAATGAAATTTCAGTAGCAGACAAATGAACAAATGAACATGATATTTGGTCAACAATAACCATGGAAACAACAAAAAGAAAGCAATCAAAAGAAAGAGTGCAGACCTTTTTTATGGCAAAAGCCGGTCCCTGCAAGAGAGAGCAGAAAAACAGTGATAGAAGCAAAGGAGAAGCAACTGAAATCCTCATTGCTTTGGCTCTGAGGTGACTATGGCTCTAAACTTGTTGCAAGTCTCTGTGAAGAGAAGGGGTGAAATGTTCTCTGCTTTTGCCCTGTTTTAATACTCTGTTTTCTCCCAATTACGGTAACAAGCTGGAGATTATCTCCAATCTCTGACAATGGAAACTTGTGGTATTCTTCCATTTCTGAATGAAACATAAAAGGAAATGGAGGGATTTCAGGGACAGGTTTTAAATTTCTTGCCTATTTAAGGTTATACTCTTTGATTACAATTAGGCTTGCAAACAAGCCAAGGCTTGCAGTTTTACCATGCTTGAATTTGATTTGTTTAATTAAGAGTCTAATAAGAACTGAAATCATAAAAATGTTTTAATTCTTTTTTTTAAGCAAGGCTACGTGACTACACGTAAATAACAATAAATAACAAACATACATTTTTTTTTATGAATTAAATTATCTAATGACTTATATGATTTTGATGCTACTTTATTTTTTTTTATTATCTTGTAATTGTTAATATATGACATGTAATTTGATGATAAGAATGCTAATTTCACTCTGCTAGGCAGGAGTTTTTAAATGACACTAAACAAGCTTTTAAACGAGTTTTCAAGAAAATTGTTTACGAGCCTAATTTGGTAAAACTGTATTTAAAATAAGCTTTGAAATGGTTTGAGAAACGTTAAAATGTAATTTCCCGTGTATTTTTATATTTTTTGTCGGTGTGCCTTCTTATAAAATTTTAAATTATACTCCGATTTTTGCCAAAACCGGATAGGAATCGAACCTAATCATTATAAAATTATTGTGTTTCTCTTTAGAGATGCTCACAATATCTCTTTTTTTTTTTTTCATTTTTTCTCTTTTGTTTGGTGTGACAGAACATTTTGATAAAATGTACTTATTAAAACATTAATCGTATCTTATAATAGACAGATTACAGGATATAAAATTCGATTTAGCCAAATGATCATCATCTTGGTCTATAGACGGAATCCTGTTAGTCAGCGTTGATTCTCTCCTTGTATGCACAAAAGCCATGACAAATGCATAAGGCTATGATTTACATTTCGCAGAAACAGAAATTTCATATATATATATATATAAGTCTGCTATGAAATCTTAATACTTGTAATAATAAAGAGCAAGAATAAACACACTTGTATAGTGGGGCTTAATTCTATACACTGGACTTGGAGTCCGGTCGCGGATTCAACCAGTAAATTCAATACTTAGTTTTTTTTTTTTTTTTTTTTTTGGATCCAAAGGTAGGCAAGTGTCTGTACAAGAGAAAGTCTAACGTTTGGGGACACGTGAGCGAAGTCAATGTACGCCCATTTGATCTTGTGCTAAGATGCTGCAAATACCTTGTGGAGCAATGGAGAATTCATGCATCTCCCAGCGACATTGTCAAGCCCAAATTAGTTCCGTTGGGTCAATGCCCAAACTTTTTTATTGGGCTCTATTCTAGTAATGCCATGCAAAGAAAGAGAGAGAGAGAGAGAGAGAGACAGAGAGAGGGAGAGAGGGAGGGGGGGGGGGGAGGCATAACCATTATTGGCCAGTTACGCAATTTACATTTTTTTCCAGGAAAAAGGGAAGACCACCCGCTCCAAACAGTGGGTATGCAAAAATCCAACGGGTCAACCGGCTTTCACTGTTTGTGCATTTAAATTAATTCTTTTTGTTCATTTCATTAATAATGAAATGGACGACGGTGAGGAGATTTAAATTTAGAGTATCCACTTACCATCTAGCTACTTCTTTAATTGATAAACAATCAAATTATTTTGTTAGTTTTCTTTGCATTTTAATCAAAATATTATTATTCTATACGACTCAGAATCTCAAATATACTTAGTTCTACTAACAAATGACAATTTAAAGTGGGTAGAGTTTTATTTGTTACACAAGATCTATGGTTTGTGGGTGCTAAGAGTGCTTTCAAAATTTAGATCTGTATAACTTTTAAATGAAAATTTTCATGGTTTCTTAAGAGGCACTCGTTAAATATTTAAATCTTTTAATTTTCACTATAAAAAAAAAAAAATTTTGCAGCGGTTACAAGCCGTTACATAAAATGTTAATATCACTGCGTGTTCTCTAAGGCAGCAGTTTCTTAACCGCTGCTTTTTATAGGCGCTACAATAGGTATATGGCAATGGTTTCTTTGGCTATTGCAGCAGTTATAAAAGTTGTTGCATATATTGTTTTATGCAGCGGTTCACCAAACCATTGGCAGCAGTTCTGAGGAATTTTAAACAGTGGTTTCCAGTAGTATAGACAGCTGTTCATCAACAACAAAGCAGAGTTTTAGCTTTATGTTGCAACAGTTCCGTAAGCAAAAGCAGTGGTTCCCACGAGAAAAGGCAGCGGTTTTCACTCTAAAAAATGCAACTGTTTAGGTTAAAAATTCCACATTTGGACTTTTAAAAAGGCAGCAGTTCACTTTTGAAAAGGCAGAGATTTGCATTTATAAAGCTGTCTTTTTTAGATAATAAAAAGATTTTCAATAAAAAAGATAGTGGTTTTTATTTTTCCAAAATAAATAATAATTAAAATATTACTCACAAAGATACTTTTCTGAGCATCTAACAAACATAAAATTTCAAATGGAATGTTTAACTTGCAGAATACAAGGCTATATAAATTCCAAGATCCAAACATTCAGCAAGTACTAAAATTAACTTAGCAGGACAAAAGTCTTAAAACACTGTCACCTAGAAAGAACATATTGTTTGGTCCTAAATGAGTTGACATGCTCTATACAACCTATGGTTGTAAAAATCAAACCAGACCGGTTCAACTGATGACCGGTTAGGAGTTTGGTCCAGTTCAGGGCTGATTTTTCACAAAACTCAGACCAGTTAAGAATCGGTGAAAACTAGTTAAAATCGATAAAAATGAGACCAGTCGAAACCAAATTAAAAATTTATAAATTATGATTTGACTCTAAATTTATTTAAATTATAATTTGAACTTTAAATTTAGTTAAAACTTTTAATTTAGTCCTTAATACTAAAAAAATGAATATTTAATCACTATCTATAAGTATTATTTTTTAACATTCATATATATTATTAAATACCGATTCAACTGGTTGAACCTTGAGCCACTAATGTTTCTGGTTGAATGACTGATTCGGTTCTGATAACCTTGATATAAACAAAGCAAGCAGTGTTGCTGCCTTTCGACATGGCTTTCTCCCATCTACAAGAGCGGAGTGGATGGATCTTGCATGACCAAATTGACGCCCAAACCAACTTCATATGCGGTATTAATCGTCCCCCGCGGCAAACCTAATGACAAATTTGTTATTGAAATACATGCATAGCTTAAGATGGATTAACATTTAAAATGTTGCTTTCCGTGGAGTTGGATGACATAAAATTATGGCTGATTCAATCCATGATCAATTAACATTTTAAATTTGAAAGGTTTGTATGTGGTACTAACAAAAATGATTGGCCCACACTATTAAATTGGAATAGCAGCATAGAAATGATATTGGAAACACGTTACCTGCTAATATTGCCGCATCCATCCAGCTTCCAACACCCTGCAGCTGCACAAATGGATATATAGTTGTGTTCAGAGAAAAGTTTGTAAGTCTTGGGAAGTTTCCACACTTTATGTACTAACAGTTAGCTTAAAATAAGGAGGGAAAAGTTTCTTCTTTCAACCCATCAAAGACAAAAAGTAGAGGGAAAAGTCACACAAACTTATGGCTATTGATACCCATATAACATCACAATTTGTATTATTAGGGCATAGGTAGACAGCTACAATATATAAAGGAATGTTATGGGAATTTTTCTTCCCCCTCATCCTTCTCAATTTTGTCTTTGCTTAATTTTTCTTTCCTTTCTTCTTCATCTTCTTCGATTAGCAATCCAAATTTCTTTTTTCTTTGTCATTAAAATCGTTCTCAGCAACTAAGAATTGAAACTTCATTATTAAATTAAATCGTTAAGTAATTTACAATCCAAGTATATTAAATCTTTTGGCTATCTTTGCATGTACTTTTGCACAACAAATTCTACAATACTAAGTGCAAATATGCAGATCCATCCAATGGCAATACCATAAAAACTGTGATCTCAAAAAGTACCTATGCATATGAGGGGACATTATGAACAGCTAAAGATCTCTATATTATAGGTATGTGGAGAACATCCAGCTTACCTTCTCACTCAAAAGCTTACTTTCAGTGCTTGCCACTTCAAGCTTTCTGTTGTGATCAATCAGTTGTTGCTCCCATGGTTCTAGTTTAGCACAAGTTGTCGAAAGCTCAGAGCGAAATCTCTCAGTTTCAAATGTTTACCAACCAATTATAAGGGAAAAAATTATTCGAATAGCCACAGGAAAGAAGAGGAAGAGGCACCTATATAAAATCTTTAAATATGATCATTTGATGCAGTGACTGTTACGTATTTAACTCTGTTCCAATAATTAGCAGAAAGAAATAACCACTTCCAATGTGATCGAAAGGTTTAAAGCTGTGTAGATAATAAATTGGCTACTCTTAATGTCCTATAGGAAAATATAAGATGCCATACAATAAAAATTGTAGTTGCCTGTGGATAACGTGAACAATGAAGGCCAACAATGGGGATCAACATCAATCTTGTCCTGTTCACAGATAAAACTTTCTTTACCTGCAACATGTGAGGCCTACAATGGGGATCCACATCAATTAGCTCATCTATTGCGTATTCTTCCAATAAAGGCGTGCCTGTTCCTCATCGAAAAGCATAAACATTAGGGAAAAAAAAAAAAACCAATGAACATGCATCGTGTTCATCATGAAAAGTGACAAATGCTGATAGATGTTTTCCCAGGATCACATTCAGCGAGACATTGTTGGCCTTTCAGATCCATAGCTTTTTGCCCAGTAACAAGCTCAACCAACACAAACCCAAAGGAGTAAACATCAACCCTTTTTGTAATTTGACCACTCTGAGCATATTCTAAAGCCATTATTGGTTGCTTGCAATTATGAAGTACAGACTCGAACAATCCAAATTTCGTTTTTCTTTGTCATTCAAACCACTCTCAGCAACTAAGAAGTGAAACTCCATCATTAAATTAAACCGGTAAGCAACAAAATAAAATAATCGAGGTAACCACCGTACTAAGTCGAGCCGCAATCGGAGAAATGACAGGCGATATCCTTGAACTTGGCCTTACCGAAGATGGCGCTCTCTCTGGTGGTGTTCATGATGACGTGACCATCTGGATCCTTCCACGACACTTTTTTTCTCGACCCTTGGTGCTTTATGAGTACGTGCGATACTCTCACCTGATTCGTCAATGCCATTTGCAATCTCTTCTAGCCTTTTCTTTTCCCCTTTCTCTGTCTCTCTCTGGCCGACTTTCTGGTTTCCGACTGAGACTGGTTAAACCTAATCTGACACTGAGTGAACAAGAAAAATTTGTTTAAAAGATATTGATTGTCTACTTCAAATCAGAAAGCAGCGGAAATCACTAATAAACAAAGCAAAAGTTCGATTAAAGAAGGCAAAATCCAAAATAGACAAGGAGATAGAGAACAGTAAAATGGAAAGCGAAAGCGAGGCTCTTTATCTGCGCTTTTTTTTTGTTTTTTTATTTTTTTCTTCTAAAGTTTTTTTAGATGCAGAAGGCAAGGTTCTTTCCTTTTTTTTGTTTTTTATTTTTTTTCTCCGTTTAATACTCTGCATCATTTTTCAAAACTATGAACCGCTGCATATATTTTGAAAAACTGCTACCTATACAAATATATAGGAGCGGTTTTATAGGTAGCGGTTTCAAACTGTCGCATAAAAACAATTAAAACCGCTGCATAATACTTTTAAAACCGCCGCACAAAAACCGTTGCATAAGATACTTATTGTCACATTTTCTACAAATTGTTTTTAGTAGCGGTTTAAACCGCTGCCATAGACATTTAAGGCCGTGGTTTAAAACTGGCCCCTATCAAACCACTGTTATAACCCTATTTTGGAGTAGTGGTTTGAAAAAAGAGCATCAATTTTATTAAAACTAGTTTCTAAAGTCATGCGCTTCGCACGTATTTTTTCAATTTTAATAAATATTTATAATCTTAATAAAAACAACACTAGATTTTAATAAAATAAAAAAAATTGGGGTTAATTATTGAGAGAACTTACTTATAAGCAACAAAGCTTAGAAGCCATCATAATGCAAATTGGAAGTGACGCACTATCATCAAACAGAATCTTCTGAATAGAATGAATCTAAAAAAAAAATTGAAAATTGAAATCGATAAGTACAAAAAGTGAAAGATACCAAATAAAAACAAAAAAGAAAATTCAGAGAATTCCAGATAAAGAATTCCAGGCAAGCTTCGTGCTTCTGAAGCAGGAGGTATTTAATTCTTTTCTAATTGGACATAGAGAATTAAGTTTACCTGTCCAAGTCTGTTCCTGTAAATACCTCTTTTTGTAGCTCGAGGTATGAATTGTAACTCTGCGTACATGGTAAAGATAAGCTACGAACACATATTTATATGAGATATAGTGAAAAGATTTTAGAAGAGCGAGGGAATAAGAGGTAGGGTACAATATAATGCAACTACTACTTTCAAACACAAGGTTCAAATAAAAGTAAAATATAATGCAGTGGAGGTTAAAATATCACAATGTAAGGGTCGTTTGTTTCATTATTGTAGCCAATGAATTAGTGTGTGTAATTGCAGAAATTACACATTGCGTCTGTCGGGACCCTTCTATGCCCATTATACAATAAAGTCCGACAACCCAAATATCCCCTCTTAATAAAATAAATACTGCCTGATAATCCCAATATTCCCCTCTCAATAAAATACGTACTTCAACTCCTATGCCCGGTGCTGAATCCCTTTTGCAGTAACTTTAGTGTCCAGGAACCTATTGAATATGAGCCATCAAACTACAACTGAATGGTAAGAAGTTCTCCAATGCATGGAATCAAAAAATAATCTCACTTTTCCAGGTAATTCTAAAGGGAGGTTTACGTAGACATTGCTCATAACTTGCAATTCATTATTCATCCATGAAAAAAGTAACCAAAGTAAGATAGCGCACGAAGGAGCTTAAGATTAGCAAGTCTTGCATGCCTGTGTGATCACATGTGGGCGGGATGGAGAGATCTTATAATGTTTCGTTGGCATTGAAATATTAATATTTCACAATGTCATATTTATAGGAGATGTAGTGGAGAAATTTTAGGACGCTGGGTGGATAAGAGATAAGGACAATTTAAATTGAAGATTAAATTAAAGATAAATAAGATGGGAGGATGCATATATAATTGAAATTTAAATTTGATACAAATATTTGTGTGAGTAGATTGGATTAGATGGATTAGATTTGGTGAGTTTACCTTAACAATATATTTTAATTAAATTTATAAAAACAATTAAAATATTAAGATCTCAAACAAGTAGAAAACATGCCACTGTGAGATAAAAAAGTCTCCATAATCAAGGAAAAACTTCTCCTGTCCTTTGTAATTTAATATATTACTAATTTTCAAGCACTGTTTAATTTATGTCATAATATGGTAATTTTAATATGAAAATAATAATTTAAATCAGTTTTTTAAATTATTAAAAATAAGACAAAATGATCCATGAGAGCTTTACTACTTGAATCATTTGTGCTTTTCTAGCAATAATTACTACAAACAATTCTACCATTCATACTCTTCTATAAAATTTCAAGAACTTCTCTCCCAGTATAAGATCGTAAAAATTAAATGGGAAGTATTCTTTTTATTATAAAGAAAGCTAATATTAAGACACTTCTAATTAGTTATTTTTAAAACAATATTATTCATGTCTGTTATTAAAACAAATAATAATTATATATTAAAAATCAAAGAAGTGATCTCTTCCAAATAGATCATTAAATTAATTAGACTGAGAGATTTCTCTAAAATTCTCTCCCTCTAAAATCCTCTCCTTGCCCACAATCTCCCTCCCCCCACCTCTGGTCGACGGTGGTGGCTAGCCATCCTGTCGGTCAGCCACCTTGTCCCTCTCCCCCCTTTTCTTTCTCCCCTTCATTTTGCTTCTTATCTTCATTCCCTCCACCCTTTTGCTTTCTCTTTTCTCTCTCTTGACGACAATTTTGGGGGGTTTTTGTTATTTTGTTTTGTTTTTACGTACTTGTAGATCTAAGCTCAATAAAGTCACCCACGACGTCCCGAACACCCAATCTATGTTCCTTTGTCGTTTGCCACTCGTTTTTAGATATATCTGATCGATTCCTGTCATAGATCTGCAGATGTGCAGTGATTGTGCTCATAATTGTCGGAACAAGCTGTGTACCCAACTAGTAAGTGGTCTTGATGACCACATCATGTGTAAACTTTTATGGTCGTATCATATTTCTATTTTATGCAGGTTATTTTGTTATATTTTATGTAGGTCGTATTGTACTCTCGCTCTTTGAAGGCATTTTCAATGTTTTTGTGTCAAATTTATGTATGATTTTGTACAATATTAATAGAATGATTTTTATTTCTTAAAAAAAAAAAGAAGGCTAGATCGATAGACAGATAAGATACAGAAAGAGAGAGAGAGAGAGGATCTATTAAGATCGGCAAAGAACTTATCTAGAAAAAGAGAGTTTTGAGGAGTGGTTTGCTTCGGCATTTCATATAATATCGCCAAAGAACAGGGTACAGGGTCAGGCTTCAAATGGATGCAATCTCAACTGCGCAAGAGTCCATGTTTGCCAAGAACTGAGGGTTTGATGGGATACTATTACACTGTTTGGTTGGGCATCTCCTTCACCAAACGTCCATCAAAGAACTGGTTAATTTTAACAAAATAGAGGAAATGGTTTATACGCCTAATATCTCACCACATTCTGAACTTTTTGTCGAGCTAAGTGATGCTGGCTTTGAGCGGCAAATAACAGTCTCCTGTGTGATCTTGCTGAACAAAGTAATATTAATTATGATATTACATAGTTCATTCACAATATATATATATATATATATAATGAAATTATAAAGTTATAAATGTAATTACCTCGATTACGCATAATTGCATTCAAGTGGAAACACTGGTGGCCCAAATAGTCTTGTCCTAACTGTGAAATTTTAATCAGCAAACAACCAGGAAACAAAAAAATCTAACCAACTACCATCTCCATGAAGTTGTATTGCTGACCTCATTGGCCAGCGAGCTCCTTGGGGTGCTGTGCCTTGTTCACTGCAAGTACTAAAGATGAAGAACTAAAGATGATAGATAGCTAAAGATTTAATTGGGGATGGCCAGGTTGTTCACTTGTTCTGGAATGGACTCCCCGATGGTGTATTTTCTTGGTCAGATTTTCAGTCTTCACCAAAAACACCTCGAGAAAAGTACAAAGAAACAACACGATGGAAAATAACTTCCCCGATTGTCATATTTTCCTCGATGGTGTTTGTAAAGTTTTCCAAGTGGGAGAGCTTTGAACAACTTCATCAAACTTGAAAATACAAAGCAGAATCACTCTTAAATAGAAAAGAGGAAAGAACCCAAAAAAAAAAAAAAAAAAAACAAAGACCACATTGAAAAATAAAACAGGCGATGCTAAATGTCGGGCAACTCATCTGCGGGGACCATTGGAATACCGGTGGACAAGGGAGCTAGTTGCTCCTAGGACCAACTTCTTCCATCTACGAAAAAAGAAAACAAAAGTTGAAATTTGGTGAGAAAAGAACGGGAGGAAAAAAAGAATCGGAGAGTAGAGAAAAGAAGGGAAAAATAAAAGAAAAGAAGAAATCACGGTGCCTTAAGGAAAGCTTTGGGACTGGTTTTTAAAAGGAACAGTTAAATGAAATTATGATTAGTTGAGTTTTAACCTTAACAATAGTTAAATTAAAATGAATAAAAATAATTAAATTTGAGAGTTTTAACCAAACGTAGATTTTGTCATAGTAGTGGGTAGATGAAATTTAAATTAAATAATAAATTTATTGTCATAATATATTTTAATTAATTTTATAAAAATAATTAAAATATTAAAATTTTGAAAAGCTTCCATACTCAAAGAAAAATCTTTTTCGCTTTTTTATAATTTAATATATTATTATATAGATAAAGAGAATTATCTTATTATATAATTTTTGCTTATTATATAATTTTTGCTGCAAAATAAACCTGCATGTGTGACTCTTTTATTAATCTAGCCATGCCCATCGCCTTAATTACACAAAAATCATGGGCATAGCATCCCAACGCTTCGAATTCCTCTTTTGGGCATTTTTTTTAGTATGAAACAATCAGTTATTGAGCAGCCATAACGAACAGCTAGCATTTAATTAGGACGTTACGTTGGTCGATATTGAAGTGTTGTCCGAATGAAACGAGCAGCTAACATGTTATAACTACAAGTCATACTTTTTTATGATAAAAATAAATATACATTTTTTTTCGTTGCGAGAAATAAGTCCGTGGTTGCAAAACATTGACCACTCGTTCTGTTCTGTTAGGACAACAATTTTGACACTAAATAAAACAGGATTTGCACCTTTTGCCAATAAAATAGTATTAAGACCAAAATTTGTCTTTTTTTTTTTTTATTTTAGAGCGGTTATGAAAGTAAGTCGGTTTAAAATGCGATCTAGATACGGACTGAAACACGGGGGCCTGCCTGATTGGTTAATGGAATGAAATCCTCATTCGCCAAGGCCGCAGGATTGATAATGTAATTTTTCAAGGTCTTTGCTGATGTCATTTTTCAGGTTTATGTTCCCCTTGGAAGCGTCAACCATGGCAAAGCCATATCGCAGCGATTTGCGTTTTGCAGCGATAAACTTGTTTGCATTATTTCTAGATAGACAAGCAGAACAAAATAATCAATTCGCAGACATATTGCACTATGTGAATATGTGCTGCACCACTAGAGGACTCCTGACATAGTGTACACCATCAGACCATGTCAGGGCCCCCGATACATACCCATCGGAAAACCCAAAGTTTCTAGCAGCTTTCAGAGTGACTTTGAATGTCTTCGCTTCTCCTACTTTCACAAACTTCAAATTTGTGGGCTCAACTGAAACCGAAACTTTTTTCGGAGCCTCGATACGGGCGAAGTATGTGCCAGGAGAGCCAACATTTTTAACTGTTCTAGAGAGTGTTATCGAGGCATTAAGATTAGGTACAGTGATTGAAGGGTAGTTAAAGTCTGACAATTGGAACGACTTGGGGCATGAGTATGGCCGAGGTGAGAATAGCTTCAATTGCTTGTCGTTGTAGCCTCTTGCACACAAAAAGCTTAAGTAATCATCGGTTGTGTTGAGATCCTAAGGTTTCATTATTCGGTTTTGATGATTACAAAACATTGAGAATTACTAATATGTTTATTTAAGCGTGCAGTTAAAGGTTTTTAATCAAACATACATAAATTGGAATGGAAGAAATGCAAGCACAAGATAACTACTGATATTAGTTCTATTCAGTTCAAGTATCATCCTATACAGTCAAATTTCAAAGGCTCGTTTGTTAATATAGAGATGAATTAGATGACAAGCCATACATGGTTGGAAAGCTAGAGGAGTCTAGTTTCCAACGCCACTAGAATCGTGACAATTGGAGTTCTGTATAGCAAGTTGTGACTAAAAGAGTAATGAGGACTCAAGCTGTGATAACACAACGCATGGGTACATTTTCAAAGAATGTTGCGGATTGCTTAGGACAAATTACATGCCAAGCTATATGTCATTGGAAAGCATATTGAGTCTACTTTCAAATGGAATAATTTTCACATTGATTGGAATTGTGTGGAAGAAGTTATGGGCAATAAGGTGGAACATGTACAAGCTGTCAAGACATTCTATATAAGTCAACTTCTAGAAGCTATAATGATCGGATGGAGCACAATTTTGTGGCAAGCTATATATGGATAGAAAGCTGATTGAGTCTAGGTTTCAAATAATGTAGAATCGCATTAATTGGATATTCCTATAGAATGTTATTGGGCAAAATGGAAGCTTGGGCAAGCTGTCAAGATACATTGGTTTAGTCTACTTTGAGAGATCACTATGGACAGCTGGATAAGAATCATGTGATTAATCTTATATGTATGGAAAGATAATTCTGTCTACTTTCCAAATTCTCAAGAATCATCTCAATTGGACATTTGTGGAGGAAGTTATGGTCTATGAACTGAAAGGTGCTCAATCTGTCAAGGCTAACAGGATCAGTCTACTTTAAGAGTTGATTACTACCAAATGGGAAAGAATTAGCTGTTGAACCTTATATGCATACAAAGATAATTCTGTCTAGTTTCTAAATTGACCAGAATCGCACAAATTGGATTTCTTTAGAAGGAGATATTGCCAAAATACTGAAGGGTGTACAGCCTGTCCCGTCCAGCGGGATCAGTCAACTTCCAGAAAGCACCACGGCTAGCTGGAGTGGAATCAGGCCATGATATTTATATGGATGGAAAGCTCTGGATGTCTACTTTCAAACGCATGAATTGGGACGCAATTTGGAGCTATATACAGAGATATATGAATGATTTTCTAAAGAGCTGTCAAATCTATCAAGGTATAATCATCTTTAAATACCACGATTTTTGGGGATCCATTGGCTGTAAAATCAGCCCTCATTAATGTCTTGCAGCAGCCCCTACACCCTCCTTCACCTATAAATAGGTGTCTCCACCAAGACTCCATTTATCCCTCTCCATTCCTCTCATTCTCTCTTAATCTCTCTTAAGTGTTCTTTGCATATGAGCTTTATTGTGTAAGTATTGAGTGCTAGAAAAAGAAAGAGAGGAGAGCAAGTTTTTTTTTTGTAATCTTTGTAAGAGAGAGTGAAGCCATAAGTGAAGAGAGAAAGGGAGAAAGTGAGCTTTAGTGAGAAATCTGTTCTTTTTGTGTGAAAGCTTTGTGAATCTTTATAAGGTCGTGGACCTTCGTGTGACTGTGGTCAAGTGACCATCAAGTGATTGTGAGAAAGGTCAGGTGACCTTTGTGTGATTGAGAAAAAGAGCTTGTGTGCTCTTGGTCAGGTGACCAAAGTGTTGTAAGGGTTTAATCTTCACCCGCGAAGAAGATTGATACTGGATTGTGAAATTCTCAAGGGTGATCTTGGGGAGTGGATGTAGGCTTGGGATAAGCCGAACCACTATAAATCTCTTGTGTTGATTTCTCTATCCCTTTAACTCATTCATTATCATTGCTCATTAACACACACGTGGCACATATTGTTTATCTCGATTTCTTTCACAAACACACACGATTAAAATTAGTTATTCTTTTGTGTTTGTTTTTATCACTTGCACACGATTCACTTATCTCTCATATCATATTTTTATTTATTCAAGTTTATTTATTTTGCTATAAGTTTTTAAATTACCCAATTCACCCCCCTCTTGGTAATTTCGGGACCAACAAGTTGTAAGATCATAGACGAGTCCAGGATCACATGCATGGCTTGGGCTCACATGTCCTGCACCCATGGCAAGCGGCGTAGCGGTGAGATCGTTGTATAGGTCGATAATTGGCTCATTGTCAGTGTCTCTTGTCCTTGCTGATAACGAACAACATAAACAACATCATAAATCATCTCCATCACGCTTGAACTAAGCTTTTGTTTATTTTCCTGTGGACGAATGAAAATGAAACTGAATTATACCGGTAGTGATGATTGCAGACAGAATAGCAGCAGGACTCCAATCCGGGTGGAGAGCTTTGAGAAGGCCAACAATGCCAGCAACATGAGGAGTTGCCATTGAAGTCCCGGACAGTACATTAAAAGGTAATCGACGGTTGCCAAAGATTGAGTCATCGGGTGGTAAAGCTTCTGGACTGAACGCAGCAAGTATTGAAACGCCCGGAGCAAAGATGTCAGGCTGCAAGAATGGAACAACTTGTGTGAGATTAGTTTGAGGTAATTGTTTTTGAAAAACAAGAAAAACAAATAAAAGATACTATCAGACTTTGAGGATTGATGGCTCGATAGTATTAGGTCCCCTGGAAGAGAAATCAGCAACAGATGGAGCAATTCTTCCAAAAATTGACTTAACACGAGTCAAGATTGCTCTAGGATTTCTGTCATATATGCAATATCATTGTGAGTCGGTGCGAAGTGAAAATTTGAAGTTCTCAACAGAGTCTCAGAAAAGCCTGATGTAGAAATTACCCATTAGAACTCATATAGGCATAAATAGCAAGACCATCAGAATAACTGACGTGTGCTGCAGGAAGAACGTGGGGATCAGCTGCAACGTCATCGCCAAATTCTTTTGAATTTACCAATATCAAGCCAACAGCTCCAGCACGAAGTGCCTCATATCCTTTTTCCAATCTACTAGTATTCCCCCCTCGAAGGCACACCAATATCTTCCCCTTAACCTTCTTGGGATCCACTGTTCCAAGCTTGCAATACCGGCTGCAATGTTTCATACATTTTGGTTAGCATGGTAACAAAATTACTTTGGATATAAATCTGATATTGGGGACTTACGATTCTATAGCTGAAGCATTAGCGGCATTTGTTGCTGCACCACTGATTAAAGGATAGAATTTTTCAGCAGGCAAGTCTTTGGCAGAAAGACTCTTACCCTAAAGACAAAATGGGAAAAAAAAAATTAACAGAACAAACCACAATAACTTGAGCATAAGAAATTTACAGCGACCAATGGATCAGTTTTATGAAAAATTCTGTAAATCCGTTAAAATGTTGTAAATTAGTGTATCAATCCCTAGTATACACTGATAAAAGGAATAGATAAGTTTATAGGTTACAGTGGGTGGTAGGAAAGGGAATAGCTACCTTAAGGTGCTTCCTGTTACCAAGTGCAACGGAAATTTTGAAGTCTCTATCTATTGTGCCAGCACCAACTGTTATAGACCAAGGCGCCACATTTACGACTGTAGTTTGAGCTGGTCCCAAATTACCGGCTGCGACAACAACTGTAATGCCTCTCTGAACAGCGTGGAACGCGCCAATCGCTATGGCATCCCCATAAAATTCTCCAGCGAACGTTGCACCTATTGAAACTGAGATAACATCAACTCCATCGTATATGGCTCTTTCAAAGCCAGCCAAAATATCAGTATCCTGACATCCAGCCACAGAGCATACTTTGTACGCAGCTGCGCGCGCTTTAGGTGATCCACCTTTCACAGTTGCTTTGCCTTCTAGAAAGTCACTAACTCCTAAGTCAAAGTTACCAGCTGCCGTGGATAAGGTATGTGTTCCATGGCCAACGTAGTCACGTACAGTGCGAGAGTAATTTAGCAGTCCAGCTGACGCAACATAACCATCAACAAATACCCTTCCTCCAATCAGCTTCCTAAAAATGTTGAAATGTTTGAGACAGAAAGCGGAGAACAAACTTAGGAAAAAAATAATCAACAGTAAATAAGGCCTAAAATTAATTTTGTTTGACCTTCAAATGATTTTCCAAATATTTAGGAGCTAAGTTAAAAGGAAGGCAAGAAAATTCGGCAATGTTGTTTGGGAAGAGTATAAAACAAAGTTCACAAATAAGAAATTAGCCTCTCTCTTAGATGTGGGAAACAAGCAAATCATTATTTTCTAACACAAGTTTAATCAAATACAAATAATAGTCAGTGTTATGGTAAAGATATTCCATTATAACAGAAGTTTGACTTGTGGAGAGAGACTCTACAAAACAAGGCGAAGGTTGCAATCCAAGACATACAATGTAAGAGACTCGTGCACTAGAACGTTTGATAATGCTACATAACTTTGAAAGGACTCCAACACATTTTTCCATGTGAACTGAAAAGAATTTGTGTGGGAAATCAGGAATTAAGCAAGTATAACAATTTGGAGAGCACCACATTTTCCAATAGAAGGAAACAAATAAAATCTGTCATGACAAATTAAGTATACAGAGACTTGCAAATAAAATTTGATGGAAGATGGAAAGAAAATGGACCTATTGCAACGAACTCCTTCTGCGTCATCCTTCTCACAGGAACCTCGCCACTTTGAAGGGACTGGACCAAATGCTTCATCACTGAAACTTTTTGCCTCAGGCCAAACACCTGCCACGATCCATATTGTACATGTTTAGGATTACTGCAGGTGAGTAAATAGACAAAATGCAACATGTACATTCAACCTGTGAGGGACCTGAGGGAGTTATATGGGTGATATTTACAATGTAAATTGACTAGTTTGTATGCGAAAACTTGCAAACATCAACCAATGAGACAAAATGGACTGGAGTAATGATGTCCCCAAAACTCACCTGAGTCAAGATTAGCGATGATGACATCTTGGCCAAACCTTGCCTTGACCCAGAGTGAGGAATTGTGAATCACACCATCTTTGTCCTCCAATCCAAGAAAACTCCATGAATGCGTGGTTTGTAGTTGTGCAGTCTTGTCCAAGAAAATAGCTACAACATCCGGGTGACCTGCATTAAATTAAATTGATAATTCAAAACGTTATATAATAAGTTTATATTGGTGCAACAGAGACAAAACATGGCACAGGAAAGAAAAACACGCAATAAATATTTCGCTTTTCAGATTATGTTGATGAATGTGCACTGAAATTCTTACTGGCAAGTTCAGTAGCTTCGTCATCTTCTAAGGTTGCAGCAAAGCCCCTTTTCTACACTGTTAAAGCAAACATGAGAAATATTAGAATATATAGTTTACAAAGAGAACAAATGAAAACAATTTTGATCCCAAGAGGGACATGCTAACTATGGGTAGGAAGCGGGAACCATTATGTAAATGATTTCTGGGGGATTACCTTTTGCAAACTGTTCCCAAGAGATCATAATGAGAAGTAGTAACTCTGTCAAAATCTTCCAGTGAAGCATTTGTACCATGTTCATGTGAACCCAAATACACAATATAAGACTGCATAAAAGACAATTCTTGTTGAAACCACTTTTAAAATATAGCTCTGACTAGTAGCCAATTTGGTATTCAAAAAATGCAATGAAATTTCAGTAGCAGACAAATGAACATGATATTGATTAAGAATCACCATGGAAACAACAAAAAGAAAGCAATTAAAAGAAAGAGTGCAGACCTTTTGTATGGCAAAAGCTGGTCCCTGAAAGAAGGAGCAGAGAAATAATGATAGAGGCAAATGAGAAGCAACTGAAATCCTCATTGCTTTTGCTCTGAGGTGGCTATGGCTCTGAACTTGTTGCAAACTCTCTGTAAAGAGAAGTGGTGAAATGTTCTCTGCTTTTGCCCTGCATTTATACTGCGTTTTCTCCCAATTACAAGGTTGTCCCCAACCTCTGATGATGATGGACAACTGTGATATTAATTCTTCCATTTCTGAATGAAACGTTAAAGGAAATGGAGGGGTTTCAGATTGAGGGACCAAGTTTTGAACTTCTTTCCTGTTCAAGGTTATCACTGTTATGTAATATAATTTTTTTTTTCTTGGTGTGTGTTCTAAGGCATTTGTTACATTGCAGCAAATTGTATTCCTCTTTTTTTGCCAAAACTGCAAATTCATTCTGTTGGTTCTATAAGAGAGAAATTTTAACCTTATTCACAATTACATCTTTTTTTTTCTTTTTTTTTAAATTCTTCTCGTTGATGTGACAGAATAGTTACTGGGTATTAATTCTCATGGTGTTGTGGAGACTGGGATTCTCAATTTATAGGGTGTTGAATGTGATGCATAACCATAATTTGGATTTATTGAATTTTCAAGTCCAAACAGCCCAAAAAAAAGAAAAAAAAAAGAACGGATAATAATGATCTTAATTCTGCGCATCTCAGCTATTAATTGTTCTGATATTATTAGCATGCAGTAAAATTTATCTGCTCAGCAATTTTGCTTCACATTAATTAATATTGTTTCTCCTCATTTCCATCAAAAAAGAAACTTTGTTTTTCTTTTTTTTTTTTTTTCCCAATCTTTTTCCATAATGAAAGTGTGAATACCAGTTTTCCCCTTTGGCTCTCTAATTATTCTACCTGGAAGGTGATTATATGATGGGATTTAATTTTGTAGACTGGATACGGAGTAATTCAATTAGTAAATTCAATATTTAGTCTGTTTGGCTTGGTCAATGCCCAAACCTTTTTACTGGGCTCTATTATACATAATTGTCCACGCCATGATGTAACTATAAGAGATTAAATCTAAAATGATTTCCTAGTGAAGCCCTTGTTGATTTTAGTAATGCCATGCAAAAAGTTCTAGAGAGGGGAAAAAGAAAAAGAGGAAGGACGTATAACCATTATTGGCCAGTTACGCAATTTACAAATTTTTCCAGGAAAAAAGGGAAAACCACCAGGTCCAAAAATTTGATGGGTCAACATTGGGTATGCAAAAACCCAACGGGTCAACCGGCTTTCAGTGTTTGTTAGTTTAAATTAATTTGTTTGATTGGGACTCCGAATCCAAAATTTTCAATATGAGAAACGATTCTAAAATTTAATGGTAAGTGTTAGAAAATCTTTAATGGTAACCTTAGTGTAACATAGCAAACAAATTTTGGACTCTCCGGTATTAGTTTTGTTTCATTCTAGGGGTACCCTTCTAAGACTTTTTTTTTTGGGGCCGGGGGGGTGGCAAAACTGCAATACATTTTTTTCTTTCTTTTTGTTTTTTAATTCTTCTGGTTGATGTGACAGAATACTGGGAACTGTTTTTCAAGTTCTCATCATGTTGTGGAACCTGGGAATTCTCAATTTATAGGGTGTTGGATGTGATGCATAACTATAATGTGGATTTATTAGGCCTAACAAGCCAAAAGAAAAAAAAAAGACAAAAAAAAATTACAAAGATCTTAATTCTACGTATCTCAGCTATTAATTGATATGATATTTATAGCCATGCAGATGTTGGCCTTGCATGTAAAAATAGAAAGGGTTAATTATGAGAGCATGTCCCCACTTTTGATTTAGATAAAAATGGCAAAAGGGAAACTTGATTTAGTATTATTATTATTATGAATTTTTTTTCTCAAAGCCTACAAAATAATTGTGAATATCTTCTCTTCTCTTGTTTTTACAAACTCGAATATACTTAGAATCTTGTGGACTTAATAGATATTGAACATTTTTAAACGTTGGAGTAATAGTTACCGAATTGTTAAGATTGAAAGGCAGTTCAGGTCTTCCACTTTAGCTGTAGCCCCTGGCACTGGCACATAACAGGTTCAAGTAACGATTATTAACAGTCAAATCGTAGATTAGACGAGGATCCGTTGTGCGGTTGGGCCGTACGAATCTTGCACTAGATGCAAATGGGGTTACAGAAGGAATTTTTTCTAACCATTACAGAAAAAGGCCAGAACTAAAATACAAATTTCAACCGACAAAATGTTAGATTGTTTGTAACAAAAGAGTAGCTTTTAGGACTCTTTTTTTTTTTTTTTTTGGGGTGCAATTTCACTACTTATTTTGCTATTAACTTACTGTATTGTTGGCTATAGTTTGGCTAACCAATGGACTCATTTTGTGTTTTTCTTATGGAAAAGATCTTCGCTAATCTCTTTTGTCCGTGAACTCACCGTCCTAATGAAGTTCCCTCCATTCGAAGATAGAACTTTGCCTAATTAATTGACAGCTATGGCAAGTAACTGTGAAATTCAAAGTTCGAATCCGCACTAGGCCCTTACTCACCCCTTTCCCACTGCTGCATTGCAGCTCTTTTGGACCAAAACGAAAAAGTGTTCCATCTATAATTCTTATGTATTTGGACGTGGCTAGCGTGGCATGCTTGTTGCTTTCTATACATAGCAGCAACGCAACTACTGCCAGGGTTGGAATGCAAAGCTTCAATTGAAAAAGTGCACAAGCCAAAGTTTCCCAAGTTGGAAAGCCAATGGCAATTGGGCCATCCAAAGAAACAAAGGCAAAGCCTTAATTGAACAGGTGCATAAGCCAAAGCATCCAAGTTGGAATGCCAATGCCAATTGGCCATCCAAATAAACAAAAACAAAAAGCTCAGCAGGTTTCTCAGCTCTGCCATGGTGCATATAAGCTAATTCGCATTTCAAATTAAATAACATTAAAAGATTATCCTAGTATTCTCGGATTATCAAACAGCCAGCTTTCGGACTTCCTGGTGCTGACCATAAAGCGACACTAGAATTCTCGGCAACGTATATGGATAGTCATTCGAGCTTCTTCCACTGGTTTCTGCCATGCGCTGCTTTAGGGAACGAATTCTCACTTTACCAACATACTTGTCCAACTGAGTAACAGGTCTACTATGTGCTTCCAAACCATTATCCAAGTACCTAGAATAGTTGTTAATACGCCTAGTAGGAGCATTCATTGCCAAAAGTGCTCCGACGTGCCCCTGATAGTCATACACTTTTCTAGTGAAATTTGGTCGATGAGATGGATTAAATGGACCGGTCAGGTGTTTAGTTTGGTTGGATCAGAAAGTAGTTGTTGAGATCTTCCTAGTGCTTCCATCACGAACCTTTTAGGCTCAGGCCTCTGCACCTTATGAGCAGGATAGTTTATACCATAAACAGCGGTCCTGTTTTCTTCATAGGCATGGTGCCCTTCCAATCCATTTGCACCCTTACTGCTAACACAGACAGCTGAAGGAAACTGGCTATGCTCAGTAGTGTAATCAGCATTTGTGGCCAATGTTGGTGGGCAATTACCGGAATGAAATGGATTTGGATGCTGCGCTTGGTCAACGCTAGTCTTATAAAGGAAAGAAATTTGTCATAATTTGCAATCGAATAATTTCAATTCGGTCAATGCTAGTCAGTTTCTCCACCGCAAATCAAGCATTTTGATTTCCAAAAAATATATATAAGTGGATCTTGAAATTATCCTCTTTTTTTTTTTTCTCTCTTTCTTTAATTCTTTTAAAATTTAAATCTCAAATTTGAAAAACTTTACTTTTAGGGAAGGAAAACACAAGGAAAAAGAAAAAAGACAATGACCTTGAATTGTTAAATACATCAATACAATTATAAAAAATGAACAGAAAAAAAAATTAATAAAACAATACAAATTTTTAAATTTATCTTTTCATCAATTTCCTTTTTATATGTTTAAAGATATAATTTTATTACTTTTTACTAATTATATTTGTACATCACTCCCGTCTCTCTCATCGATGTCCTAACTAATAATATTTTTTTAATCTAATCAAAATCATTTTTGTTAAAAAAAAATTGTGGGCTTCAACGGTCGCAATTCCGAAGTGTTAAATGAAATCCCTAATCCCCACTTCACGCGGAGTTGCCTTTTCTGTTCCAGTTTTCTCCTAATCAATCAAACGACTTAAAAAAATTTTAAAAAGGAACAGAAACCGCCTCACTTAAGAATATCTATATAAAAAGACGTAACCAGAGGCCTCTTCTTCTTCGTCCTCCACCTGTAACCACCGAAGACGGCAGTAGAAACCAGAGGCCTTGCATTCCTCTTCTTCCTCCTCCGCTCTTAACTTTCTCTCTTACTTTGTGTTTGTTTCTTTGTTTAAGACTTGGTTTTAGTTCTTTTTATTTTTCTTCTTTGTTGTTTTATCGTTTCTTTAATCCTTAATCATTCAGTTCTTGAATGGATCTGTTTTGATGGATCTTGAACGTTTCTTTTGAGCTACTTAATTGTGTTTTCACAAATGCGTTAAACGCTGCCGCTAAGCGTTTAACGCATTTGTGAAAACGCTGCCGCTTAACATCTCAAAGTATCTAACATCAAAAGACCATCCAAGTCTTCTTGGATTATCAAACGGTCACGTTTCTGACTTCCTGGTGCTGACCATAATGCGACACTGGAATTCTCCGCCATTCACGCAACGTATACGGATACTCATTCAAGCTTCTTCCTTTGGTTTCTGCCTTGCGCTGCTTTAACAAACAACTTCTTACTTCACCAACATACTTGTCCAATCGAGTAACAGGTCTACTATGTGCTTCCAAACCATTATTCAAGCACCCAAAATAGTTGTTAACACCCCCGGTAGCAGCATTCATTGCCAAAGGTGCTCCAACGTGCCCCTCATAGTGGTACACTGTTGGTTCAGTAGCATTTAACTCACTTAGTTGTTCTGTTTTTTCGTTAATGAACTTAGGAAGAAAACCAGAAAAAGAAGTTTCTGAAGATGGCTTATATTATTCTTTGTTGCTTTGCTTCATTATATATGAAGCTTTAAGAGTCTTACAAAATTCAAGTAACATAGCTGTTACATACTTGACAACTTTTACACTTAGTTCAAATTCAAATTTAAATACATAATGACATCACTACTTGACTAAGCAAGCTTTAATTATCTTTTAAACTAGAGTAGTCATATCAGCAGCTCCAAGGCAGGCTCCAGCATCTTCAAATCAGCAAATATAAAGCTTTAACTGATTTTTGAATACTAGAATGCAGCTTGGGCAAAACAACTACTTTATCAGCAAAATGGAAGCACCACAGGAACCATGCATCTGCTGGGAACTTCATACACTTCTGTAGTGAAACTTGGTTGGTGAGATGGATGAAATGCATCGGTGAGGTGCTGTAGTTTGGTTGGATCAGAAAGTAGTTGTTGAGATGTTCCTGGTGCTTCCATCATGAACCTTTCAGGCTCAGGCCACTGCACCTTATGAGCAGGACAGTTTATACCATAAAGAGCAGTCCTGTTTTTGTCATAGACATCATGCCCTTCCAATCCATTTGCACCCTTACTGCTAACACAAACAGTTGAAGGAAACTGGCTCTGCTCAGTAGTGTAATCAGCATTTGTGGCCAATGTTGGTGGACAATAACCGAAATGAAATGGGTTCGGATTCTGCACTTGGAATGGACTATAATGATGCTGCAAAGGTGTTTCCAATGAGAAAGAATAGGGGTTTGCTATGCCGGATACCATCTTCACAGAATGTAATAATCCCAATTTGAATGCACAGCATTCTCCCAAAGGAAAGAGTTTGTCACTTCTATTGCCAGCTCCCCTCTGGTTGTTGTAACCCGGACAGTCTTCAATCTTGAAATCGGCATAGCCGATTGGTGCCAGTGTTGATGGGCAATAACCGAAATGAAATAGATTCGGATTCTGCACTTGGAATGGACTATAATGATGCTGCAAAGATGTTTCGAATGAAAAACAATAGGGGTCTGCTATGCTGGACACCATCTTCACAGAATGTAATAATCCAAATTTGAATGTACAGCATTCTCCCAAAGGAAAGGGTTCGTCACTTCTATTGCCAGCTCCCCTCTTGTTTTTGTAAACAAGATAGTCTTCAATCTTGAAATTGGCATAGCCGATTGGTGCCAGATCATTTCTCCGTGCAAGTCCCTCAATGTCCCAGTTACAAAATGGAATTGAGGTTTTGTGGGTTACATGTACTTCCCCATTGACTTGTAGCATGTCTTTTGCATTCCTGAAGAAGCCTTCAACTAGAACTCTATGCATCCTGTATTCATGGGAAGAAGACAGTTTGTGGTACAAGGTATACAAGTGATTTAGATAGACAAGCAACCATAGAGGTCATTCAAATTAACATGCTGACAAACATGCATGTGTCCATTAGCTCCTAGTTTTCCTTGTTAATCACTTTGAATTTCTTTCATATATTGTAGAGATTCAGTAGTCTAGTATTTTGCAAGCATTAAGCTGTTTACAACTACAATGAAGATCGCAGTAAGAATTATGTAAACACTATTTACCGAGACTGATGAGGAAATGGATTTTGCTCTAGTCTTCTCAGTCAAGTTTTTAAATTTTAGTTCAATATTCCTAAAAAGCTCGATAGTAAGCTTCAAGAAATTGCAAGAACGTCAGAAGAATATGAGTAAAGCAGCTTACCCAATCAAGTCGTTATCAACTTCCCTACCATAGAATCCTGCATGAGGAAAGTTGAAAACAATGCGATCAAACTTGTACTTAATCAAACGACAATCACTCTTCATTTTGGTTGCGTCAACTCCATGATATATTTTTGCTCCTAGTTTCTCCAGATTTGCCAAATTTGACTCTGCTTTCTTGTACTTCTTGATCAACTCATCTATTTATTTGCAGGATTAATCACAAGAGTAGCCAGAAAACAGACACGAGTGAAAAGCCACAAATAAAAAGAACTGTCACACTAATGGTCATAAAATGAAAGCTCAAATCCATCATAAAATGAAAGCTCAAATCCATTCTCAGATATTGAAATCATTCAAAATTCAACAGTGAATGAAACTCACAAGAAGATGTTTCCTAGGATTATGCATAAAGCCACAGCAAAGTTTTCTTTTTAATCTTTTGCTCAACTTTCTTTTTCTTACGTAGGTATAGGCGAAGGGTGGGCCTTGAGCTTAAGACCGTTTGATCCCAATCCACACAGCTCTTTAACCATTATTAGGCTAAAGCTTAGCTGCCTCCTTAACCGGAGTTTCTTAAGGTATTACCTAATACGTACATAGCTTTACAAGCTAAATACGGGCATCCCACATAATCTCAGACAGCAAAACAAAAACTGTTAAACCATGCCATTAAGTAATCCGCCGACTAAATTTCCTATGGTGCCTGTCCGATCCATTTGTAAGGATGCAAAGTTCAGATACGTTTCCCAGAGATACACAATGTCAGAAAAACACTGCAGAAATTTACAACTATTAGCAAAATTCACTCCTACCATGCCGAGACATGATCCAGAGAAATTACAGATTATACTAAATTATAAGCAGAGCGATGGGCTGACTTAGGGCTATTTGATTGACTCCTTATATATATATATATATATATATAGAGAGAGAGAGAGAGAGAGAGAGTACAGAGAGTGTCAAGAGAGGAAGCAGTGATGTTGCGAGCAGAGCCATAGGAGTAAGCCAGAGACAAAGAGAAAGAGAAGTCTCCTTCCCCAACCAACAGTATTTGATGCTTTGATGAATAGTGCTTTACCCATATCTCCGTATCTCCTCCTCCTGCTCCTCCTCCTTTGCCTTTTCTTTGAACCTCCACTGCCATTACTTAACTAATAGGCAAGTACTATTTACACACAAAACAAGCCTTATACACGCACAAGAAAGACGCACAGAAGAGGTATGCCTCGCACGCGGAGGACCCGTCGAGAGTTTCTGTTGTCTCGGTAGGGAACAGTACGATCTTTTCCCCCATGTATTGAATCAATACAGTAAAACGAAAAAAGTTGATGAACATACGTCGGAGGATATACATTTGTGGACCGATTTTAATTTGTTTAATTGTAATTATATTTATGTAATTATAATAAAATGTGATATAATATTATTATTTTTTATTTTATATATATTAATTTTAATTATATAAAATATACTTATAATTATATAAATTAACGTTTACTTACAAACGACTGCCACCAATATATCTCCGTGTCAAGTACCAAAATAAAAGAGGTCAGTGCTACGCCTCTTATTGTTTGATCTAATATTGTATTGACCGGAGACGGGCCCCAGCTTCAATAGGTCCTTAGTTTGACATCTTAGTGAGAATTGAGGCCCTAGCTATGTGAGTTCATATTTCCTTTTTTTTTTTTTTTAGTTCATATTTGTTTGTTGTTTTCTGTCAATGCATCAATCAAATAGATTCGTGGGAATAATAATTCCTTTACAAATAAAAATAAAAAAAAAAAAAGTAAACTTTTTTCTTCTCTTTTTTATGTACGGAAAAAAGAGAACGACAGAATAACACAGTGTGTGTCAGTGTCAGAGTGCGTGGAGGTCCCAGTCTACTTCTACAATTCTACTTATATGCTTGTACTTCTAATTCTGCATTGTTTTCTTTTCTGTCCTGTCCTCATCAAGCACCTTAACAGCGAAGGAAGCGGTTGACGACGACTTCTGACCTATTATTTCATGCTTGAATAATATTTATTATTATTTTTTTGCCAGCATTACGACGTTAAGCTCATCTTATATTGGAAAGAAATTTGTAATAGTTTGCAATCCCATAATTTCAATTCAGTCAAAGCTTCTTCTCCGTCGATTAGTCATCTTCATTTGCAAGAAATATATAGTGGATCTTGAAATTATCTTCTTCTTTTTTTCTCTTTCTTTAATTCTTTTAAAATTTAAATCTCAATTTGAAAAACCTTACTTTTGGAGAAGGGAAAGGAAAAAAAAAAAAAAAAGACAATCACGTTGAATTATTAAATACATCAATACAATTATATAAAATGAAATAAAAATAAAGTTAATAAAATAATACAAAATTTTAAATTTATCTTTTCATTAACTTACTTTTTATATTATTATAATAATATTTGTGCATCACTCCTATCAATGTCATAACTAATAATATTTTTTTAATTCAATCAAAATCAATTGTTTTAAACTTGTGGACTCCAACGGTCAAAATTCCCAAATCCCCAAATGAAATCCCTAATTACGACTTCACGCGGATTTGCCTGTTGAGTTTCAGTTTTCTCTTAAACAATCAAACTACTATAAAATGAAATAAATAAATAAATGAAATTAAATTAAATAAAAACAGAAACCGCCTCAGTTGGGAATATCCATAGAAAGATTTAACGGAAACCCCCCTTCACGCGGATTTGTTTAAGATTTGGTTTCTTGGTTTGATTTCTTTTTATTTTCTTCTTTGTTTTTTTTATCTTTTATTTAATTCTTAATCACCCAGTTCTTGAATGGATCTACTTTGACAGATCTTGAACGATTCTTTTAAACTACTCAGTTGTGTTTTCACAAATACGTTGATCGATTCCGACAATTTATGTGTTGGAGATCTAACAACCACCCAAAACGGCAGTAGAAATCAGAGGCCCTAGCATTCCTCTTCTTCCTCCTAATCCCTAACTTTCTTTCTTGCTTTTGGTTTAGTTCTTTTTCAAGATTTGGTTTCTTGGGTTTTTCTTTTTATTTTCTTGTCTTGTTTATCTTTTTAATTGGTCACATATTGCATCATTCCTTTTCTTCCCACTCCGCCCTTTCTTTCTTACTTGTTTGTTTCTTTGTTTAAGATCTGATTTATTGGCTTTTTTTTTTTTTTTTCCTTCTATTTTCTTCTTTTTCTTGTTTTATCTTTCCTATAGTTCTTAGCCGTTCAGAAGTTCTTGAATGGATCTGTTTTGATGAATCTTGAACGTTTCTTTTGAACCACTCGTTGTTTTTTTTGGTCAACAAATAGGTTAAACATTGCTGCTAATTGGGCCAGAAAATCGGTTGACAATTATTCGCATGTGCTTTATTCTAACGTTTCTGGGCTTTCTTTCTATTTTCTTTTTTCTGTTAATTCTTTTAGTTCTTATTTCGTTGTTTGTTTGATTGATATATATTGTAATTAGTCTATGAGTAGCAAAGAATTTATCCTGACACGGTAGCAAGGATTTGGGTAGTCCTGATAAACCGTTTGTTATTGTTTCAGTTGAGTTTTCTTTGTCGTCGAATTTTTAGTTGGGTTTGGATTATAATTCCGAATTTTTAATTGCAACATTGGATTTGAACGAACAGGGTGAACTGCGCATTGTGCATGAATGGGCTGAGTTTTGAAGAGTTTCTATTGCGTGTCTTATGATTGAGTCTGGCGTCTGGATCTTAAGACAGCCAACGTCACGTTAGTATACATTTCACTGTTGATCTCGTTGGTATATTGGCCTCTTCATCTTTGATCAACTTCTAATGGGCCTCAAGCTGGTTTAACTGCTTGTCTATAGAAATTTGATTTCTACCTTTTTTTTTTCTGCTTTGCAGGATGTTGATCGTTTTGCTTTGATTGATTGCAAGGTATTCCAGGCTGAAACTATGAAATTTGGCGGTACATTATCTCTCTGGACATTATCTTAGGTACTTGTATTTAGACAATCTTTCTATTCCAAAACCCTTCAAATATCAGATTGTGGGAGCATGTAAAAAAATAAAAAGGATTAATTGTGGGAGCATGTCCCCACTTATTTGATTTAGATAAAAATGACAAAAGAGAAGCTTGATTTATTACTATTATTATTATTATTATTATTATTACTATGATTTTTTTTTTCTCAAAGCCTTTAAAATAATTGTGAATATCTTCTCTTCTCCTGTTTTTATAAACTTGAATATACTCAGAATCTTGTGGACTTAACAGATAATGAATATTTTTTAACCATTGGAGTGATTGGTTACTGAATTGTTAAGATTAAAAGGTAATTAAGGTCTTCCACTTTGGCTGTAACCCCTGGCACAGAAACATGTTCAAGTAATGATGAACAGTCAAATCGTAGATTAGACGAGGATCCATTGCAGGGTTTGGCTGTAATGAATCCTGCACCAGATGCAAATGGGGTTACATAAGGAATTTTCTCTAATGAGTACATAAAAAGACCAAAACTAAATACAAATTTCAACCTACAAAATGCTAGATTGTTTGTAATAAAAGAGTAGCTTTCACGACTCCTTTTGTTTTGGAGCAATTTCACTAATTATTTTGCTATTAACTTAACTGTACTGTTTTTTATTATAGTTAGGCTAACTAATGGACTCATTTTGCTTTTTCCTTATTGGATTGATCTTCGCTAATCCCTGTTGTCCATAAACTCCCGTAGTTTGGGCACAGCCTGCTCTTCTACCAAAGGATTCAACGCCTAAGATGATTAAAAAGAAAACAAACACCTTTTATGAGTAATTTGGTCGGTAGGCCGTTGACTCAGATTGTAAAGCACACGGAAAAAACCTAATAAGGTTCCCTCTGTTCAAGGATTGAACTTTGCCTAATTAGTTGACAGTTATGGCTACTCACTGTGAGATTTAAAGTTCGAATCTCAACTTTGCCCTTACTCACCCCCTCTCTACTACTGCACTGTAACTCTTTTGGACCAAAACGAAAAATGTTCCATCTATATTCTTATATATTTGGACGTGGCTGGCGTGACATGCTTGTTGCTTCTTATACATAGCAGCCATGCAACTACTGCCAAGGTTGGAATGAAAAGCTTCAATTGAAAAACTGCATAAGCCAAAGTTTCTCTAGTTGGAATGCCAATGCCAATTGGCCATCCAACGAAACAACGGCAAAGCCTCAAGTGAAAAAGTGCACAAGCCAAAGTTTCCAAGTTGGAATGCCAATGCCATTTGGCCATCCAAATAAACAAAAACAAAAAGCTTGGCAGGTTTCTCAGCTCTGCCATGGACCATGGTGCATATAAGCTAATTCGCATTTCAAAGTATATAACATCAAAAGATTACCCAAGTCTTCTTGGATAATCAAACAGGCCAGCTTTCGGACTTCCTGGTGCTGACCATAAAGCGACACTAGAATTCTCGGCAATGTATATGGATAGTCATTCGAACTTCGTCCACTGGTTTCTGCCATGCGCTGCTTTAAGGAACGACTTCTTACTTTACCAACATACTTGTCCAACTGAGTAACAGGTCTACTATGTGCTTCCAAACCATTATCCAAGTACCCAGAATAGTTGTTAATACCCCCGGTAGGAGCATTCATTGCCAAAAGTGCTCCGACGTGCCCCTGAAAGTCATACACTTTTCCAGTGAAACTTGGCCGATGACATGGATATAATGGACCGGTGAGGTGCTGTAGTTTGATTGGATCAGAAAGTAGTTGTTGAGATCTTCCTGGTGCTTCCATCATGAACCTTTCAGGCTCAGGCCACTGCACCTTATCAGCAGGATAGTTTATACTATAAAGAGCAGTCCTGTTTTCTTCATAGGCCACGATGCCCTTGCAATCCATTTGCACCATTACTGCTAACACAAACAGCTGAGAAGAACTGGCTATGCTCAGTAGTGTAATCAGCATTTGTGGCCAATGTTGGTGGGCAATTACCGAAATGAAACGGCTTCAGATTCAGCACTTGGAATGGGTTCGGATTCAGCACTTGGAATGGACTATGATGATGCTGCAAAGATGTTTCGGAAGAAAAAGAATAGGGGTTTGCTATGCTGGAAACCATCTTCACAAAGGAATGTGACAATCCGAATTTGAATGTACGGCATTCTCTCAAAGGAAAGGGTTCGTCACTTCTATTGCCAGCTCCCCTCTTGTTGTTGTAACCCGGATAGTCTTCAATCTTGAAATCGGCATAGCCGATTGGTGCCAGATCATTTCTCCGTGCAAGTCCCTCAATGTCCCAGTTACAAAATGGAATTGAGGTTTTGTGGGTTACATGTATTTCCCCATTGACTTGTAGCATGTCTTTTGCATTCCTGAAGAAGCCTTCAACTAGACCTCTATGCATCCTGTATTCATGGGAAGAAGACAGTTTGTGGTACAATGTATACCTGACAAGTGACTTAAATAGACAAGCAACCATAAAGGTCATTCAAATTAACATGCTGACATATATGCATCTGTCCATGAGCTCCTAGTTTTCCTTGTTAATCACTTTGAATTTCTTTCATATCTTGATGAGATTCAGTAGTCTGGTATTTTGCAAGGATAAAGCTGTTTACAACCTACAATTCAGATCGCAGTAAGAATTATGCAAACACTATTTCTTGAGACTGATGAGGAAATGGATTTTGCTCTAGTCCTCTCAGTCAAGTTTTAAAATTTTAGTTCAATATTCCTAGAAAGCTCAATGGTAAGCTTCAAGAAATTGCAAGAACGTCAAAAGAATATGAGTAAAGCAGCTTACCCAATCAAATCGTTATTATCTTCACTACCATAGAATCCTGCGTGAGGAAAGTTGAAAACAATGCGATCGAACTTGTACTTATTCAAACGGTAATCACTTTTCATTTTGGTTGCATCAACTCCATGACATATTTCTGCTCCTAGTTTCTCCAGATTTGCCAAAGTTGACTTTGCTTTCTTGTACTTCTTAATCAACTCATCTATTCATTTACAAGATTAATCACAAGAGTAGCCAGAAAACAGACACGAGTGAAAAGCCACAAATAAAAAGAACTGTTACACTAATGGTCATAAAATGAAAGCTCAAATCCATCATAAAATGAAAGCTTAAATCCATTCTCAGATATTGAAATCATTCAAAACGCAGCAGTAAATGAAACTCACAACAAGATGTTTCCTAGGATTTTGTATAAAGCCAAAGCAATTTTTCTCAACTCTCTTTTTCTTATCTACGTATAGCCGAAGGGTGGGCCTTGAGCTTAAGACCGTTTGATCCCAATCCACAGCTTTTTAATTCCCTCCATTATTAGGCTAAAGCTTAACTCCCTTCTTAACCGGACTTTGTTAAGGTATTAACTAATACGTACATGGCTTTACAAGCTGAACACGGGCATCCCACATGATCTCAGGCAGCCAAACAAAAATTGTTAAACCATGCCATTAAGTAATCCTATTAAATTTCCTATGGTGCCTGCCCGATCCATTTCTAAGGATGCAAAGTTCAGATACGTTTCCCAGAGATATACAATGTCAGAGTAACACTGCAAGTACTAAACCAGAATTTTACAACTAATTATTAAAATTGACTAAATAGTGACTAACACTACTATGAGTCAACGACTATTGAAAGGGAAGAATTCACTCCTACCATGCCGATACATAATCCAGGGAAATTACAGATTGTCCTAAATTATATTCAGAGCGATGGGCTGACTTAGGGCAGGTTTGATTGACTCCTGATATATATATATATCAGAGAGAGAGGGAGAGAGAGAGAGAGAGAGTACCGAGAGTGTCGAGAGAGGAAGCAGTAATGTTGCGAGCAGAGCCAAAGGAGCAAGCCAGAGACAAAGAGAAAGAGAAGTCTCCTTCGCCAACCAACAGTATTTGATGCTTTGATGAATAGTGCTTTACCCATATCTCCATATCTCCTCCTTGTCTTCCTTTACCTCTTTTTTGAGCCTCCATTGCCATCACTTTACCAATAACATTGAAAAAAGCAAGTAACTTTCTTTCTTTTCTTTTTTATGAACGACAGAAGAACACAGTGTGTGTGACTGTGAGTGTGAGTGTGAGTGTGAGTGTGAGTGGTGGTCCTGTCTACTTATACTTATATACTCGTAATTGTTCATTGTTTTCTTTTCGGTCCTGTCCTCACCAAGGTCCTTAATAGCTAAGGGAAATGGTTGACGACGACCCAGACCCTTTTATTTCATTCTTAAATAATAATAATTATTATTATTTTTTTGCCAGCATTATAACGTTTAACTAATCTCATAAAGGAAAGAAATTTGTCATAATTTGCAACCGAATAATTTCAATCAGTCAATGCTGGTCAGTTTCTCGACCGCCAATCAATCATCTTGATTTTCAAAAAATATATAAGTGGATCTTGAAATTATCTTTTTTTTCTCTCTCTCTTTCTTTAATTCTTTTAAAATTTAAACCTCAAATTTGAAAAACTTTACTTTTGGGAAGGGAAAGGAAAAACAAAAAAAAGACAATGACGTTTATCTATTTTTTTTTTAAACTTGTGGACTCCAACGGTCAAAATTCCCAAGTCTTAAATGAAATCCGTAATCGCCACTACAAGTGGATTTGCCTTTTCAGTTTCAGTTTTCTCCTAATCAATCAAACGACAATAAATTAAATAAATAAACAAATAAAAATAATACTAGAATGAAATGGAGCTTGAGCAAAACAACTACTTTATCAGCAAAATGGAATCACCACTGGAGCCCTGCATCTGCTGGGAACTTCGTACACTTTTGTAGTGAACCTTGGTCGATGAGATGGATGAAATGGATCGGTCAGGTGCGGTAGTTTGGTTGGATCTGAAAGTAGTTGTTGAGATCTTCCTGGTGCTTCCATCATGAACCTTTTAGGCCCAGGCCACTGCACCTTATGAGCAGGATAGTTTATACCATAAAGAGCAGTCCTGTTTTTTTTCAATGCCTCTCCAATCCATTTGCACCCTTACTGCCAACACAAACAGTTGAAGGAAACTGGCCATGCTCAGTAGTGTAATCAGCATTTGTGGCCAATGTTAGTGGGCAATAACCGAAATGAAATGGGTTCGGATTCTGCGCTTGGAATGGACTATAATGATGCTGCAAAGATTTTTCGAATGAAAAAGAATAGGGGTTTGCCATGCTGGACACCATCTTCACAGAATGTAATAACCCGAATTTGAATGTACAGCATTCTCCCAAATGAAAGGGTTTGTCACTTCCATATGAAGAAATTTCCCCTTTGTTGCCTGATTCTAAGCTAGGAGCAATGAGCCTTTGGGATAGATCAATTTTTTGCCGACATAGACATATCTTCATGTGATCTAAAAGATGTCCTGTTCCACTCTTTGGACCTAATAACATTTTACAGTGATTTCATTTTGCCTTTGCACATCCATTAGCATTTACTTTTTTACAATGCTGTCAATCTTCACGTTTGTATCTAAATTTTGTTTGGGAAGTGGATGTGCCCTCATTTTTTATAGAATCAACTGCAATCGGGGTCTCTACCGTTTTATGAGACGTTTCTTGAGTTAAAGACTGAATGCCATCATTTGAATTTGATTCGGTTGTCCTATAAAAAAAAAATGAAAGAATTAAAAACATATTTCAATGGGAAAATGTTTTTAAAAAACAGAGCAAAAAAAATTATGTATTTTATAAGGTTTTCAGAATTAGATCAGTTATCAAACTGAAAAATTTAGTAGTTCAAAATTTAACTAGTTAAACCAATAATTGAACCAGTATTTAATAAATATTTTATAAAAAAATAAAATTCTAAGTCTAAAATAAAAAAAAAATACTTAAAAAAGTTCAAAAAAAAAATAGTACGATATATCAATCCTAAAAAAGTTGATATGTTCTTAAATTAAAAAAATAAAAATAATATAATTATGAAAAAAATTCATAATCATCACTCAATCAAAATTTTCTTTTAATTATATTTTCAACATTAAAACAGCGAATAGTACTAAATTAGTCTACATCAAGCACCTCTAAGTCAATAAAGTTACCTTTTCTGCTTCTATCTAAAATTTATTTTTTAATTATTTATTTTTATAATTTTTGATTATTTAATGCCTTTTTCAAAAAAAGTCTCTATTAAAAAAAAAAAAAAAAAAAAAAAAGGAGGATTTTCAACGCCACCATCGCTTAAGGCATTTTCGCCTCCAGCAAATACCTAAATCCCCTCCATTTTCAACGCTTCCATCAGATACCCAAAGTCCACTCCGTCGCGATAGCCCATAACTTTGATTAGAATAGTTCTGCGGCCCCTCCATGTTCGATACTTTCATTTTCTTTCCCAATCCTCTAATGGCATCATCCTCCTGCTATTGATTCATCCCCAAATCATCCCTACCATCCATCAAATCTGCCATTAGATCCAACAACCCAAAATCTTCCATCACCAGATCTCCTACTTCATCTCTTCGTTTCCAACTCCCATCCAAACCTTCCTCTTCTCCTTGCCACTGGTTGTTTTTTCCCGTCTAATGTCTTCCTAGTTTTAAGTCCAAACTGGACCGAAACTTCAATCAGTCACCAGTCTGATTGATTGAATCGATCCATTTGATCTAATTTTAATAATCATAATATTTTATATTTAAGAAAAAAAAAAAAAAAAGACAATCGTGGAGAGCTGGAGGCAATTGACAAACTGAGACTTTTTGAGCAAGACAAATTGGGACATTGTCTACACAACTGTTATAGTGGCTCCGTTGCTTTGGCACTGACTGCAAATACTCAATTAGTATAATGAGCTACGTAATTTTATTTAAGTAATATTATCATAATAATATAATATTATTTAATAATATTTAATTTTTTATTTTTTATTTTTTTAAATTTAATAATTTAACTGTTTATATTATTTTAAAATTATTTGAAGCTCCCAAATTTCTTTTAGTAGAATATCGGTGACTATCAAATTAAGTTGACACAATTGCATGCAACATCAATTCGTTGCTGCCTGCTTATCTAAGATATTTTACATTTTAAAGAACTATATATAGATGATACTGACCAAAATCATTGCACAAAAAAAAAAAATATTGACCAAAATCAAGAACTGCCTAAAATCAAGAACTATATTTTTCCCTAGTAGAAATATCATAATCATAAAAAAATATTCACAATAGCTGGTCCAAATTGGATGCAATGGTAGCAGTGTAGCTAGCACAGAGCAGCACTACAATACTATTAACTTACCCTGCTATAAGTAGAGAGCGACAGGGATGAGGAACTAAAGACGCCCAATAGATTAAAGGGGAGACTTCTACGTACCTTCTCTGGGTTTGGCAAAAATTCATGGTTTCAACTCAACTTTTATTTTTCTCCAAGTTCGATACTATCTAATAATTAAACTATTCTATTATATGAAAAGAATAACAAACACCTACACCAAACTTACTTCATTGTATTAAAAGAAGATAGATTTCAATAAATTAACTTCCAAAAGAGACAAAAAAATATTGGGTAATATTTTAATTAAATACAATCAGAATAAAATATATAAAATAAAAATAATTTTTTAAAGTCTTCTCTTTTTTAGAAACAGAAGAGATTAACAACATAAAGATGAATACAGTAATAAAAAATAAAAATAAGATCAAAATCAAAAATAAATATTTACTATGAAGGAGCTTTAAAAGATTGATCTATTGCGAATTGATGTACGATCGGAGCTTAGGCAGCAGAACAAGGTAGAGATTTTGTGTCTTAATATAAATAAGATTAAGGATAGAGTTTAAATTGCTCAAACTTGGTTGAATTCATGAATTCCAGCCGGGCTGTGGGTAACTCGAAGGGAGGCAACGCAAAAGGACAATTAGCTCTTGTTAAAACCATAAAGTGGTTGTAGCCTCCAGCGACACTGGCAGCCGAGGCCAGGTAAAAGAGAAACAAAGGGTTTAAATGAAAATATTTTTTTATCATTAAAAATATATATTATATAATGGTCACAATAATATGAAATTGTAAATAAATAAAACTGGGGGAGGGCAGGAACGGGGGCGAAACTTATCAATCCCATCCACCTTCCCATTCCTGCGCAAAGAAAAGCGGGGATCCACTCCGATCCTCGGTCAAAATATATTGACCCTGTCCCATCGAAGCGGGACTGAGCGGATCCCTGCAGGGACGACGATTTTTGCCATCTCTACGAAAGGATTTGTCATTTCTATTGCCAGCTCCCCTCACGTTGTTGTAACCCGGATAGTCTTCAATCTTGAAATCGGCATAGCCGATTGGTGCCAGTGTTGGTGGCCAATCACCGAAACGAAATGGGTTCGGATTCTGCACTTGGAATGGACGCTGCAAAGATGTTTCGAATGAAAAAGAATAGGAGTTTGCTAAGCTGGGCACCATCTTCACAGAATGTAATAATCCGAATTTGAATGTACAGCATTCTCCCAAAGGAAAGGGTTCGTCACTTCTATTGCCAGCTCCCCTCTTGTTTTTGTAAACAAGATAGTCTTCAATCTTGAAATTGGCATAGTCGATTGGTGCCAGATCATTTCTCCGTGCAAGTCCCTCAATGTCCCAGTTACAATATGGAATTGAGGTTTTGTGGGTTACATGTATTTCCCCATTGGCTTGTAGCATGTCTTTTGCATTCCTGAAGAAGCCTTCGACTAGACCTCTATGCATCCTGTATTCATGGGAAGAAGACAGTTTGTGGTACAAAGTATACCGACAAGTGATTTAAACAGACAAGCAACCATAAAGGTCATTCAAATTAACATGCTGACATATATGCATGTGCCCATTAGCTCCCAGTTTTCCTAGTTAATCACTTTGAATTTCTTTCATATATTGAAGAGATTCAGGAGTCTAGTATTTTGCAAGGATAAAGCTGTTTACAACTACAATTAAGATCGCAGTAAGAATTATGCAGACACTATTTCTTGAGACTGATGAGGAAATGGATTTTGCTCTAGTCTTCACAGTCAAAGTTTTTAAATTTTAGTTCAATATTCCTAAAAAGCTCAATAGTAAGCTTCAAGAAATTGCAAGAACGTCAAAAGAATATGAGTAAAGCAGCTTACCCAATCAAATGGTTATCAACTTCCCTACCATAGAATCCTGCATGAGGAAAGTTGAAAACAATGCGATCAAACTTGTCCTTATTCAAACGGTAACCACTCTTCATTTTGGTTGCGTCAACTCCATGATATATTTCTGCTCCTAGTTTCTCCAGATTTTCCAAATTTGACTTTGCTTTCTTGTACTTCTTACTCAACTCATCTATTCATTTACAGGATTAATCACAAGAGTAGCCAGGAAACAGATACGAGTGAAAAGCCATAAATAAAAAGAACAGTTACACTAACGGTCAGTAAAATGAAAGCTCAAATCCATCATAAAATGAAAGCTGAAATCCATTCTCAGATATTGAAATCATTCAAAACTCAACAGTAAATGAAACTCCCAAGAAGATGTTTCCTAGGATTATGTATAAAGCCAAAGCAAAGTTTTCTTTTTTAATCTTTTGCTCAACTTTCTTTTTCTTATATACGTATAGGCGAAGGGTGGGCCTTGAGCTTAAGACCGTTTGATCCCAATCCACAGCTTTTTAACCATTATTAGGCTAATGCTTGACTCCCTCCTTAACCGGACTTTCTTAAGGTATTTAACTAATACGTACACGGCTGTACAAGCTGAATACGTGCATCCCACAAATTATCAGACAGCCAAACAAAAATTGTTAAACCATGCCATTAAGTAATCCGATTAAATTTCCCATGGTGCCTCCCAATCCATTTGCAACGATGCAAAGTTCAGATACGTTTTCCAGAGATATACAATGTCAGAAAAACACTGCAAGTACTAAACCAGAAATTTACAACTATTAGCAAAATTGACCAAATAGTGACTAACTCTACTATGAGTCTATGACTACAGATTATAATACATTATATGCAGAGCGATGGGCTGACTTAGGGCGGTTTGATTGACTCCTGACATATATATATATCAGAGAGAGAGAGAGAGAGAGAGTACCGAGAGTGTCGAGAGAGGTAGCAGTAATGTTGCGAGCAGAGCCAAAGGAGCAAGCCAGAGACAAAGAGAAAGAGAAGTCTCCTTCGCCAACCAACAGTATTTGATGCTTTGATGAATAGTGCTTTACCCATATCTCCATATCTCCTCCTCCTTTACCTTTTCTTGGAACCTCCATTCCTCCTCGTCCTCCTTCACCTTTTCCTTGAACCTCCATTCCTACACCTCCTCCTCCTCCTTTACCTTTTCTTTGAACCTCCGTTTCCCACGAATCAATTCCCCTGCTTTCTTTCTTCTTCTTTTTTATGTACGGAAAAGAGGGAACGACTGGAGAACACAGTGCGTGTCAGTGTGAGTGTGTGAGGAGGTCCCGTCTACTTATGTACTGATAATTTTTTGTAATACCAATATTTTAAATTTTAAAATTTTAATTTTTTTTTATATTTAAATTTTAATTTTTTTGATATTTTATTTAAATTCTAAACATTTAATTTTATATTATATCAGTTCTTTAAGTTATAAAAAGTGGTTAATCAATTAATAAATGAATTTAATTTAATAAAAATTATTTTAAAAAAATTAAATATATGAATTAAATATTTTTTTCATCAATAAAATATACACATTAAATATTTTTTTAATTAATAAATATATAAATTAAATAAATAACATACATATTTTTAATAAAAAAGACATTCAATTCATATATTTAATTTTTTTTAAAATAATTTTTTAATAGATTGATAATTTTTGATAAACAGAGACTAATTTAATAAAAAATTAAAAGATTTAAAATTTAAATAAAATATTAAAAAATTTAAAATTTAAATATAAAAAAATTTAAAAATTTAAAATTAAAAATATTAATATCCTGTAATTCGTCATTGTTTTCTTTTCTGTCCTGTCCTCGTCAACGACCTTAACAGCGAAGGAAATGGTTGACGACGACTTCTGACTTATTATTTCGTGCTTAAATAATAATAATTATTATTATTATTATTTTTGCCAGCATTATAACGTTTAACTAATCTTATAAAGGAAAGAGATTTGTCATAATTTGCAATTGAATAATTTCAATTCAGTAAGCGTGTTTGGATTTTGTAGGGAAGAAAAAGAAAATGGCAAAAAAAAAAAAGCAGCGAGAAAGAAATGAATAGAAAAAAAAAAGAATTTTATTGATAGTTATTTAGATATGTTAGAATTAAGTGAGAAAAAAGTGTAAGAAAGTAAATTTTTTATTTAGATAAAGAGAAAAACAAAAGGAAAAGAAAATACTAATTATACCAAATGATTAAAATACTCTTAATTATCTTTTAGTAAAGGGATGAAATTAATGGACTTTTAGTAATTTTAAATTCTTCAAAAAAACGTGTATTGCAACAATTATGTCTAACTAAAAAAAGACAGAAAAATTGTAAATCCAAAAAAAAGAAAAAGCATGAATTTGTAGGTCCCATTGGGAATAATTTTCCTATTGTTAATATTTGATTCCATATACTATGTTTAATCCAAACAGAAACAAGAATCTCATTCTTTTCCTATTAATTCTTTCCTCACCAATCATTCAATCCAAACTGAGCAATGCTACCTAGTTCCTCCTCGGCCAATCAATCATCTTGATTTCCAAAAACATAGACAGTAGATCTTGAAATTATCCTTTTTTTTTCCCTCTTTCTTTAATTCTTTTAAAATTTAAATCTCAAATTTGAAAAACTTTACTTTAGGGGAAAGGAAAAGAAAAATAAAAACAAGACAATGACGTTAAATTGTTAAATACAGCAATACAATGATGTCTGGTAGATAATCTATAAATTATATAACTGACATATTCGTAGTGAAGTTTTTTTTATTGTTAAAAAACAAATTATTTAAGCATTAAAAAAAAGGTCTCGGTCGTCGTCAACCGTTTTCCTTCGCTATTAAGGTCCTTGGTGAGGACAGGACGGAAAAGAAAACAATGAAGAATTAGAAGTATAAGTACATAAGTAGAAGTAGACGGACCCCACTCACACTGAAGCTGACACACTGTGTTCTTCTCTCGTTCTCTCTTTTCTGTACATAAAAAGAAGAAGAAAGAAAGTTACCTTCTTTTTTCTTTCATTTTTCTTAGTAAAGTAATGGCGATGGAGGTTCAATGAAAAGGCAAGTAAGGAGGAGGGTTTCTTTTTTCTTCAATACAACCAGACTTAAGAAGTAAGTAAACATACACTTTTCTTCCCATGCCGAGCATACAATACACGTTGCCTTTGAGTTTCTTTAAATGACAACTTAACACTACTTGTCAACTGATAACCCACTTCAATAACAATAGGTCCGACGTGTTCATCATTTAGATAGCTTGTTGTCACATAGAGCAGTATAAATATATATCGATACCCAATTGATTCAAAGTGTGCCGAACTAAAACTTTAGGTGTTCTTCTGCTCACTTTTCCTTCAAAACAGTTTCTGGACCCAATTACGAAGGCAACGCGATATCCTATTTTTTGTAACTATTTGTATTATAAATAATTAAAGTTAAGTTATAACTCTAGATTATGGACTATCAAGTCTTATAATTTATTTGAACTGTTTAAGATCTTCAAAGGTCACGAGACCGTCGCCTACATCAAACTCGTGAGTTCTGGAGTAGCTAAATTACTGTGAGTAATTCTGACACGTATAACGTGCTAGATTACCTTACTTGTCTATTTATATTATTTGGTATAATTTTTATCTAGTATCCGAATAATCATTTTCTAAGGCTTAAACTAATAAATTATATATTAAATAGCAAGCTTTTAATAAAATAAATTAGGAACCCTAGATAGAAGAGAGTGACTTGTTGTATTAATTATTATTATTATTATTATTATATATATGTCTGTTTCTTGTGACCCTAACTACTTAAGGGATGACTACTATTGAAATTTAAAATATGCACGGACATATCGAGTTGAGATGAGTTAATAGGCGCTCAGCTACTAGAGACCGCGGTAGGCGGTGTGCACACTGAACTTGTATTCATGGTACACCTCAGTAGGTGGGTGATTACTATTGACCGTAATAGGAAAGTGACAGTATTGACGGGCTAACTCTTATGAAGTGTTATTATTATTTGATATGCTTATTGCTCTGCTCTCTCGTTATATTTGTGAGATATGTACTTGACCTGTGTTTTGAGGTTATACCTATATTTTGTTAGTCATGTACTTATTTACTCGATCTATTTTGATTATAGCTAGTATAATCTCTCTCCCGTTTTATGCGCGTCAGGCTTATTCACTGAGATATCTGTATATCTCACTCTTTATTTTTCTTTTCTAATTTTTTCAAGTTTTGAGACTCGAGTCCCTAGTAAACGATTAGAGCGTTCTTAGAGGCTGTTGGGGATATTGCCTTATGTTTTTGTATTTATGTATATAATAGACTCCACTGGTACAGTTTTTCTTGTATGCTGGTATATATTTTCTGGGTTGTAATACTGGGTTTTTTTTGTTAGACCTTAGTTTTCTAAACATTTGAGTCAGCATTATCTTTTATTTATAAGGAGTACTTGTGTTGTTTCAGCCTTTATTCTAAACTGAGAATTCTGTTTTCGGTATTTCCTTGATTTAAAATTTGCAATTGTCTTAAGGTGAGTCCTCTATCTGAGATAGTCGCGCCCTGTTACATGCCCCAAAGTTGAGATGTAATATATCAGTTTTGGTATGTCATTACTTTCATCATTTATTTTAATTCTTTTATTAATGATTTGGCAGTAAACAAGCTTCCCTATTGTCCCCGGACCTACATCTTTACTATGATACTTTTTTTCCCTTATAACTTTGATGGACCTTGCTGAAGTTTCCCGCATTTATAAAAGCCTGATGACATTTGGATCTGTTATTGAAAAAATGGGCAAAGAAGCTGATAACCTTTGGTACGTTCTACAATTATTTAGGCTTATTTTTGTTGTTCTAGAACCACTTTTTTTTGGTAGGCGTGGGAGGGTATATGAACTCGTGGACATAACTTTTTATCTTATTTCGTACACAGGGCTCATGTCCTATTTTTGGATGGCAAACTGCCTCTGCTTTGGGTGGAAAATACAGGTACAATACGTGGCATTACGCTTGCACAGGTAATACCTTCTAGTTGCTACTGTCTTTGAACTTGGCTTGGTTGATTTAAATGTTGATGCAATCAGAGGAATAATTAAAGGGAGCTATTGGGCTTTAACCTATGTTTAAACTTACTATTACATGTTCTGTGTACATCTGTTTTGTGTAATATAGTATCCACGCAGAATAAGAGTTTAATCAATGCATTTTCTCCTGATGTTTGCTTTTCTTGCACTCTCTAGATTTTGTGCAACCTTTTCATGGTGAAAAGTGGTCTATGAAATATATGATTCATATAGTTTTTTGGTTCCCCACGACATTTTTTACTTCCTGTTTAATGACACTTGTAAGCATTTAAAAGTTTATCTGATCTCATAGCTTGCAAGGAGAAGTTTCGTTTTCTGATCATCTCTTTTGTATTCTGGTCTTTTTTTTTCTGGCACTTTGCAGAAGGCAGAATTGGCAACTTTTTAAGCAACGAACTGTATGGCCTTTAGAATTTTATTTTTGCAGCATTGCTGGTAGATAGGCAAATGAGAGTCCTCCATCAGATGCTGGTTCACACTCCCTGGAATGCTGCCAGTTTTGAGCAAATGGACATTTAGCCAGTATTGCTGTGAATTTCAACAAATAGCTGGAGATTGTGAGTGGCTTTATGTTTTTCTTGAACCTAATTTCCAGAAACCTGAACTCTGTCTCTTACACTCGCACACACACACACACACCCAACCACCTCCTTCCCTCATCTCTACCTCATGATGCATGCACATATAGATATACACACCTATAGACACACCCGTGAACTGACGAATGCCCCAAAGAGAACTTTGTCATTGTAGGATTGTGAAATTGAATAGATTCCCAATAAATAGGGAAAATAATAATTCTGTTATGTTTGCCAACTGAAGTGAAGATAATATGCAGAGGAAGCTATCTTAGCAATTTACCTGAAAATTATTGTCATATAAGTTGTCTAACTATCTTCTTTGTTCAGTGGATCATTGTTACCATCATAATAATTAGCAAGTTGTAGACGGATGAAAGATCATCTTTTGCGCCCTTAGACCTGGAATATGCTTTCTAGGAATAATAATTGTGTGGGAGCTCCTTTTTAATTATGAACTACTTATGAAATCTACCTTGCATGTCTGTAGGTTTCGCATTAAGTGGTTGCCACAATGGATGTATTGAGCAATATTATATTTGAATTTTGAATTTCAAGCTACTTGCAAGAAAAATTTTGAATTTCTGTATTACATCTTATGATTGTCAACTCCTGCATAGAGTTAAGAATTGAAGTTCTATAAATTTGTTCTCTTTTGTCCTTTCACACCTGGTTTTATTATTTTGCGGTCGAATTGAGAACCACCTAGTTTAAAGGATTCCACATGATACATGTCACACTTAGAACAACGATAAAAGTGCAAGTGTAAGCGTACATCTCAGCAAGGAGCTTGCTACCCTTGTGCAAAAAAGTTCTCTATTGAATCTTAAGTTGAAGTGAATCTCATTATTAACAACGTTTCTGTCCTGTTTCCCATTGCAGCATTGTGACAAATTTTGAAACCCTATTGTGAACTGGAATGTGCATGCTATGAACCCACCTGCAAGGAGTTCATTTGGAAATTCTTTTGAGGTTACTAAATGTATCCAGCATTGATTACATTCTTAAATTGAAAACTGTATCCAGGCACCCCCTACATGACTTCCTAGGATTGGTTTTTTCGGAGGTTCATGCAAGTTCTTTATGCAGAAAGGCAATTTAGGAAAATTCAGGGCTTTGTGACATGAGTTATCCAGGGCTTGAGTTACTTGTCTTAGCAATCATCTTTCTCATTCTATTACAGATTCTGTGATATATCCCTTCTAATAGCACAAAAATGCTGATGCCAGTGCAAACCATTAAAGTGGTGAGGATGTATTATTGCGAAAGATATGATTGCAGGTCAACTCTCATGTTTAGAGGTTGTATTCCTCGACAGATTTGTCCAAGAGGCATGTTGGCTGTTTACTTTTGTCATTCATCAATCTAAAATTTGGCCAATTATCTATTTTTGATCTTCATATGCGTACTGCTTTCTTACAAGTACCTAATTCTTCTATTTCTGTTTCATTTTTTTAATTCATATGTGGATTTCAGCTTATGCGAATGTATGGTACCTGATGGAACTTACGCTATGATTTATGCAGATACAGTTAACCTTGTTGCTAAAAAGTTGCAGGATGAAAGAGCCGCTATTATAATTGCCCGTAAAAATAAAATATGAAACTTCTACAGGTCCAGTCAACAAACAACAACAATAATTTTGAGTTAATTACAGCAAATATTTTCTAATAAGGTTTGTAGGGCTCAAATCAAATGATTTCTTTCTGAAGATGAAAGTAAATGTCTTTGAGCACTGCTTTGTCCATACATTGATGTACTACATTGGTGATGTCTTCCGATTTGCATTACTAATTTCAGGTTTTTTTTTTTGTAGTTACCTCTTTTCACATACGTTTGAGCGTATCAAAAATATGTGTTCTAATCTACTCTTTCCAACTATAGTTATCTCTATTTGCTCTTGTATTTTCCATCTTTGCCTAGTTTGCGCATGAGGGGCTTATCTTGTTTTTTGTTTAGAAGCCACTGTTTGCAGTATGCTGGAGGTTATCTATTAAGTTCAATATCTTTTTTGTATCTCAGTCATAATTGCACATCATTCATTGATTGTGGGCAAGCTACACGTCACAATTGAATTCAGTTGGCACGGTGTCCTACAAAAACATCCTTCCACCATCCGCGTGAATGTTCTAAATGCTGAGGTAGATTTGACTTGGTTGTTATTCGTTGGTTTCATTTGTTCGGAACGTTGGTGTCTAAATGGTAGTAAAGCATTGCAGATTCTTGGAATCAACATTTTTGTTAGGGTTGGTGTTTATATTTTTTGATGTTTTGGGACTTGTTAATGACGTGGGAAGAAATTGAAGGTTCCTTTAGCTTTCTCAGTTACTTGATGAACCAGGGACTTTTTAACAGAAACTTCTTTCATACTTTCTGGTTTTGATAATTTTTTCATTGCTTGTACGATGAATTTGAGCTAGTGCTGCTTTCCCTATGAAAATGAAATCTGTCCAATATATAGAATTGACATAAATGAGGTAGGTCTTGATTTTTTTGGGTCTTTAGATTGTTCCTATGTTCTTCTTTAGAAAATGATGACGCAGTTCACACTAATCAGTGATGAAGGCAACACAATGGGGTCTCAAGCGTGAATCCTCTCCTTGCTCTAGGTAATAAGCCAGATCTTTTCTACCATGAAGACAGTTCCGTTAATGCTGAAAATTTTAAGAAAATCTTATTAACTATGCTTTGCTAGGCATCGGTCCACTTATTCAATACACTAGCATGTCTAATAAAACCTTATTCAATCATCCTGCTAAAGGCTATTGTAGCTACACACAGGGGATCTGTTTCTTCCGTCCAACTTTTGATCCTGACTTCTGCCAAATAGAAAGAAGAACATATTTTAAGGTGATCATGTATGACAAACTTTTGGATGGGTTTGATAATACACAAGAACATGTTTTATTAGAACTTTAATGAAAAAAAAAAATAATGATAAGAGAGTAGTTTGGTTGGGGCTAAAAAAAATTGTTCAAAACATGTTGTCTCTTCACCCAATCCTCTCTATTACTAAAAACATAGTCTTATGCAATGCCTTCTCTTTTTGTAGGAGTTAATGTTTGCGTTGACTTTGAACTAATAATATGATTTCTCCTAAAAGAAATTTTGAATTTTGAATTTTGACGTATGGAGGAGATCGATAGATGCATTCCTAAAAGTCTCATTGCCATAGTTGAGAGTTGCTCATCATCAGTCCATACGACATTTAGAAGGAAAATGAAAATTGATCTCCGTAATGCTTGAAATGATTACTTTTAAATGATAATGTGTCCTACTCTGAGCTCAACCCTAGATCACAGGTGCATAATTTCGTAGGTGACCATACTTCATATAATAAGAAAAACCTGTTAAGTAGGAACTGACCGCTGCAGCTTGTATTGTAAATTGTTTAATCTATCTTATATGTTCCAGATGTTAAATCAAATGACCTGCAATATGAACAAAGTCAGAATTTGTTGTATGCACCAAATCATTACTCTAAGAAATAAAATTTTTGCTTTTTTATCATCATGAGTGCTCTAGAAGTAATAGCTCTCCAAACGGCCAGCACAAAGATAATCTTTGATATAGCTAATTACTACCCCCAGCATGCCATTCTACATTACCCAGATGCCTAGTCCACTGCTCAAGAAGTTTATGTATCCTTTGAAATGGTTTAATTTATCCTGATTTGTAAGTTTAACTTTGTTTGTGATGTTTCCTCAAGTGTGGTTTGATTTATCCTAATCCACTGCTCACTCTTTGACTGTTTACTGATTTCTCACTCCAGGAGTGCTACAAATTTAAAAGCAAAAGAGCTACTCAAACTGTCCATATCACTGATATACCAACTTCAAATCCGCTTGCCCATCCTTCTTATAAACATCAAAAACCAACACATTGGGGGCGAGATTGGAATTCGAGCTCTAGACCTCATTCAATTGGACAGAGAAAAAGGTAATATAAATCTAACAACAATGGCTAATGTAACCTAAGCATATTCTTTAAAGCAAGTATCCACTTTATCTACTTTGGGTTTTCACATTTTACTCCACTGGATTGTAGCCTAAGCCCTAAGCATATTCTTTTGAAGCCTCAACCTTGTGAAACATGGACAATCCTTTTATTTCAGAATGAAATACTCCTACCTATGCAGGTCAATTTATGATATTCTGTAGATTGAAATGAAACTAGCTGATTCTAAGAATCAGATATTCTTTTCTAGTATGCAAAGCAGTTGAGACTTTTAAATAGGTCTAATCCTCTGGGACCAAAAGCCAAACAAGTAAGTCATAGATTTTTACTTGCAATTAAGTGCCTTTTGATTAAGAGATGTAATGCATTTTCTGAACTGAGGGATATAATGCATTCCACTGCCAAGCTCTACATATTTGACTCAGACCTATCAGCTCTCAAAATACGTAAGAAGAATTTTCCTAAAATAATTTTCCGATGAAACCCCACTGGAATACTGGTATTTATCCAATCACTGAAAAGTGATTCAGCTCAAGTTATCAACTCAAAATGGTTTCAGCTCCAACAGTCCTCTAGATGATGCTAGCTTTTCAATGCCATCCCTGAAATATCTTAGAAGCACATGAAACCATTAACAAAGTGGGTAAGGAGTATCAGCAAATTAAGAAAGATATGACGCGGGGGGCGGGCAGCTATCCTGAAAGACAATACCATTTTTTTCTACTTCCTCATGCCACATCATTTAAACACAAAGACCAAAAGATGAGAAATGAACATGATCATGCCTGCGCCAGTTTAAGTTAATATCACATTCACCATCAAACAACTTTCAATCTTTATGTCTTCCACAAAATCATTGATTTCGGCTATAGCTCTGTTTATGAGAAAATTCTCAGTTTACAAATGAAAGGTCATGGGCATAAACAACAAACAATATGTAAAAGTACAGGGATGCATAACCAATTTATTCATTGTAGAATTACTATACAAAATGTAACTGAAATGTAACTCATTTAAGCACCACGAAACCCACCAGCAATTATCACATTCTAAGGCCGATCCAATAATCATATAACCAAGCTATAGATCTATCAAAAATCGTTTCCATAAATCAAGTGACGGAGAAAATAAGACCTATTTTCTGCAACGTAATCCTCCTCATGTTCCATTAACTTCCGCCGGTGTCTTTGCAACAATCGACAATGCATGCAATCCACTCTGCAACTCTTCTTGCAACAAATCATAAATTAACCTATGTCTCTTGACCAAGCTTTTTCCTTCAAACTCCTTTGAAACAACTTTCACATTGAAGTGCGTCTCCCCATCACTGCCTCTCACCCCAGCATGACCTGCATGCTGATACGAAATATCTTCCACTACCAATTCAACAGAATTTAGCTCCCTCTCTAATTTGTCCCTAATCCTGATTCCTCTACTTCCTAAACCCACCAAATTTGACTCATTTTCATTTGTTTCCAATTCAAAATCCTTAGTGCCTCCAACCTTTGCCTCTGATTTCGAATTCCCCGAGGAATCCTCACCGTGACTCAATCCAGCAATTGAATCACCATCAAGTTTCGAACTTTGACCCGACCCACTACCCTTATCGGCTTCTACATACAGCCCAAGCGCTTTCTTTTGCATCAACTTCAACATATTCAAGAACCCATTATTCCTAGAAGGGGTCAAACTCTGTTGCAGGCCAAGAAGCACCACAAAATCAGGAGAAACCCTCAGAACCTCCTCCACAGGGCGGCCAGACAGTCCCTGAACCAGCAAAGCAGCGAGCCCCTTAGTCAAAACCGAATCCGAATCGGCCTCAAACACAACATTCCTGTCTGCATCCAAATAAGCCCTGACCCAGACCTGAGAGACGCAACCCTCCACCTTATTCTCCCTTGTCTTGAACCGGGCATCCAGTGGCTTCAAGTTCTTGCCATAAAACAGCAGTTGCTCGTATTTGGCCTTCGGTTCCTGCACGGATTGGAAGAGATTCACGATTTCTCTGAGCTTTGGAGGCAGTTCTTCGATGGGTTGCAGAGATGATGACGACGCAGATACTTGCGGCGGCGGCGGCGATGGGGGCGGCTTTTTAGTTGAGATTCTTTCAAAAGTAATGGGTTTAGAGAATAGGAAAAAGGGAAGACTCGTGAATTTAAGGGTTTTGGAAGAATTACGGAGAGAAGATGGGATTTTGGCGGCGAATATGCGAAGCGAGGTGGAGATCGAAGCAGACGACATGATGCTTCACTTCACGGTGTCCGATGGAAACTGAACAGCAGAGCAGAAGATCATTTTTATGCTCTTTGCCTTTTTTTTTAAGTAACAAAAATTAACAGGAAAATTGTTTTTTTTTTTTAATATTTTAGTAAGGTTTAAATATAATTTAATTTAATTTTATTACTATTTGAGCGCTAAATTTTTTATAAATTTAATTAAATGAAGAGACAAAAGTTAAATAAAATGGATCTGAATGTGTGATAATTAACGTACACATAATTTTTTTTTTTATTGTATAAAAAATAGTTAATTGCTTGAAATTTTTTTAAAATTAATTTAATTAATTATTAAATATTATTAGTGTAAATATTTTTTTATTGTAAAATTAAAATTTTAAATTATGTAATGAAATTCAAGTGAAAAACAAGTGATGGGATTACTATTTCGCTGTGAAGTATTGCAAGCTTGTACCTAAAAGACGAGAAGAGACCGAACGAAAAATAGAAAGGAAAGGAGCCGACAATACGTAAATGCGCACCGTTTTATCTGTTTAAAAACATGAAATTAACCCTCCGGTGGAGGAATCCTTGTTTGAAATTTTCCTATGGTGATTCTGTTTTATTTTTTCAACTTTCAATTGCAAAAAACAAATGATTAATGAAAAAATAAATAGCTAATTGTGATAGATAACATACAGTAGAGCCAAAGAAAGAACGTTATTTATGCCATTTTATATGCAAAAGCATGTGGTTCCAAGAATTAATATGATCTTGAACGCCTTCTTGTTTTCATTTTTTTTTTTGTTAACCAACCTTCTCGTTTTGATTGGATGTTAAAGATTTTGGATCACCAATTCAGATGCTAATTAATCGATTCAGAACAAATAATGGTCGGTTATAGTTTTCCCATTAGTTTTACCTTGGCTCATTTTTTAATATGATTTAGGTTCAAGCTGTTATCAAGATGAGTCCAGTTCCTTATGCAGGCCAGAATTTCATGCAAATTTGGTGATCCTTTCTGATAGATGCCTTCTGCGTAATTTATTAGTAGTTAAAGAATTGTCTGCGTAAAGTAATGATTTCATTGACATTACATTGGGAAAGAGGTAAGAGATCGAATTATACACTTTTTAAATTCTTCATTTTTTAATTGTAATATGAATTTTAACTCTCATTTAAGATTAAAAAAAAAAAAGATTTTTCAGCGGTTAAATATGATTAATAAAGCATGTACGAGATGGTAATCTAGACAAGGAGCAAAATTGGCAACAAGATTATTAGTTTTTCCCTTTTTTTTTCTCTCTAAATTTTCAACTTGGAGACTTGAATTAGCAGCCAAGAAATGGCCCCAACTTACATGAAACAAGAAACACACTAGGAAAATTATATGTCACAATAGGAACAACCTAATTTTAGATGTCAAATAATGAACATATAGCAGAAGCAAGATTAACAAATCGGCATTGCCGAGTTTTCAGATGCATATACATATATATAGATCATCATCGCCACTCCCAAAAAGAGGAGCCTTAGCTCGGCTGTTAGTACTTGTATCCCTTGACAAACAAGCTCTCAGAAGCCAGCCCACCAGCACTGCCTCCGGTATACTTGCCAAGTGTTGCATCCGAGTTGGCCTTGCACCTCACCAAGAATGCTTCCTGAGCTTTCTCCACATTTTCCTTCTTTCCAGCCCATGTTTTGAGAGTGCTTTGCTGCAGTGCTCGTCCAAAGGAGAATGCCAGCGTCCATGGCTTCAGCACCTCGAGCTTATTCATCGCGTTCAGGTTCAGTGTCGCCTCCTCCTCGCTTTGTCCTCCGGATAAAAACACAATCCCCGGCACAGCTGGTGGGACAGTTCGGCGCAGCGCAGCCACCGTGTGCTCAGCAATAACCTCAGGTGCCACCTGCAGAATTAGAAATGTATATTGAAGATCAAACTGCTTATTTTCTTGACATGTCAATGATAAATCAGTACATTCTGTTGTCTGTTTCTGAATTCTGAGCTATGGACTGAAGGTGTTAGATGCGCATGCATGAGTGCCTGGAACTGAATTGGATAAAAGCATAGCATTGACAAATAAAGCAGATTGTAGAGTGGTACCTTTGGGCTATCCGAACCCGGAGTAACCATATTAGGCTTAAGGAGTGTGCCTTCGAGAAGAACATGGTGATCGTTCAGTGCCTTGTAGACGGCTGCAAGCACAATCTCAGTCACGGCAGCACACTTTTTGATGTCATGAGACCCATCAGTCAAGACCTCAGGCTCCACGATCGGCACCAGTCCATTCTCTTGGCATATGATAGCATATCGTGCCAATCCCTGTGCATTCTGCTGGATTGACAACTCTGAGGGCTCCGTAGGACCGATCTTCAGGACAGCGCGCCACTTGGCAAACCGTGCACCAGCTTTGTAGTACTGCTGGCAGCGCGCACCGAGAGAGTCAAAGCCTTGGGTGGTAGTTTCACCATTCGTGCCGGCTAATTCAACCGTGCCCTTGTCAACCTTGATGCCAGGAATGACACCATTCTCTTGGAGTACCTCCACAAAGGGCTTCCCATCAGAGGTCTTCTGGTAAAGCGTTTCTTCGAAGAGGATGACACCGGAGAGGTAGGAGAGCGCATTCGGGGAGGTGAAAAGTAGTTCGCGGAGGGCTTGGCGGTTGGACTCTATATTCTCAACGTTAATGCTGGCCAGACGCTTGCCAATGGTGCCTGTGCTCTCATCTGCAGCCAAAATGCCTTTGCCAGGAGTGGCAATATACTTGGCAGTCTTTATCAACTCATCTGGAATGCAAAGACCAAAAAACAAAAAATTGCTTATTATTTAATGATTTGAGTAAACATCAAATTTTGTAAGCTATAAGCAAATATTTGATCATTCACAAGAACAATCCATGTCAGAATTGTGAAGTGCTACTTCATGCTCTTACATTGGTGTCAATCAATCACAAACTTGTGGACCTTTTTGACTTACATGCTCAACTAAATGACTGATAAAGTGCTGAAAGGTAGGCTCATAAAGGTAAAGATAAAGAGATTGATTGAATACCTGCATATTTTCCAACAAAGGCAGACATGGCAAAAGTTTTCTGGTATATGGCCAATGGATAGACAAAAGGATAATTACAATGAGGAAACTGGGAAAACAGAATTGCACCAAATTATTATATACATAAACTCCCAGAGAATATACTGGCAGAATCCACCCTTCAAGTATGTCTCAACTGTGTTGACACGTGTCCTAATTTTAGCCCACCACAGATTATCGCACTGAGATCTCTAATGAGTGGTCACTCTCTTTGACAGCTGGCACTCAGTCAGCAATCTATTCCACTCATTCTGATGATGAACCTCGTCAAGTTGTAGCCATTGTGTGGAAAAGCTAAAGCCAAAGGCTCAACCCTCATCCACTCCACTCCCTCCAAAATTTGAAGAGGCTGCCAAAAACTCTTAAACCAAGAGGCAATTTTTCTCTTGATGACACTAATAATATATTTTTTTTCTCCGCTAGACTCAGCAACATTAACTACTAATAGCCATGCCAAATTGCCCGTGTCACTTCTCATACAAGATATTGTTATTGGTGCAAGTTCTTCACTTCTGATCAAGTGGGCGAGACAACCGGATTGATAAAATCTGCATGCCACTAGTAAAAAAAAAAAAAACTGTAGTGTAGTAAAAAAAATTCATTAACAACAGTACTTTTTCATCATATATGAGTAAAAGTATCAGGGTGTCTTAGATACATGGGGAGGCTGTAAACAAAACTTTAAGCCAGAAACTCCCTTGTATCTGTGTATACAGAATGTTGCGCTCAATCCTAATAACTTGGTGTCGAAGGCTCTTTAGGAGGTACTAATTCAACATCCTCCACGAGTGACTCCAAATTTGAAACAAATAGAAAAGTCTGATGGAATTCAGTGTTTAATGAACTCAAAATTTGTTGAAAACTGAAATTGTGGAACTTGGTACACACACAGAGTCTAAGTGACCACAGCTGGTTCCTCCCAACTCGTGGATGATCAGGAGCTCTTAATCGTCTGCTGCATGGAGGCCACCGCTGGTTGTTCGTCGTCGTCTGTACCAAAATATCTATCGCCAAATTCGCCCATACCAGGTATCACACGGAAATCATCATTCAAACCGATTTCAATCTCAGATGTTACAATCTTTATTCTTGGGAATCTTTTGCAGACCACATGCACTCCCTGAGGTGCCTGGAGAACACAAAGGGCACAACTTAATGGAGGAAAGTCGCAAAAGAAAATTGTAAATCCTATGAGGGGAGAAGCATAAAAAAAAAATGATAATGCTTGCAGAGATAGCAATCACTCACAGATATAAGATTAAGGAATATTATGTTGGACTCTGGTACGCCCTTGCTGATAAGTAAAGAAATAGCTTGAACAGCTGAATTGCCTGAACCAAATTGCAGCAATTAAATGAATGACAATAAACAAAGCAAGTCTACAAATTTAATTAGTATGTTTTCCCATCAGGTCCAGATACAAACTTGAATTCGTAATTCAACTGTAATAACTTGCAGACTATGTTTTTTTGCATGTCAAGATATTAATACCATGCAGGGACATATATTTGGCAGGAAAGTTCCTAAGGTTGTATTGTTCCACGGTTAAAAATGCCCGATATTTTAAGGAGTGCATTGAAATCGGCTCCTACAGTATTTTAGACACGTGTAGGTCATGCTTTCTAAACTGACAGGAAAAAGAAAAATGAGAAATCAGATTTAAGCTTTAGCTTAATGGTTACGTTCAAGACTTCCAGCCAAGAGGTCTTAAGGTTCAAGTCCCAACTTTCACCCATCAAAAAAGCGAGAGAGAGAGAGAGAGAGAGAGAGAGAGCTATGGCTCTGGAAAGCAGTAGACAGAAATGGGGGATTTGTCAAAGCAAAAGACGTTGAAGACAAAAAAGAAAAACAAGTGCAAAAAAAAAGGAAAAACTAAGTGTGAAAAAAAAAAAAAAAGCAATTCTATCATGAAAACACACAAACCTGTTCCCAGAATCGGATCCAATAATAATACATGCCTATTTGAGATGTCAAGCGGCAGTTTTTCATAGATGAGCTGTCAGAATATTTTAGCAACGAGACCAGTTAGAACGAAGGAATGTAAGTCAACTGCAAAGAAAGTGGAACAGACTATAATGCGTGCATTGAATGTGCAAGTTGAAGGGATTAAAATTTACAAACCTGCTGACCATTGTCGCCTTCCCTGTGAATAAGAATTTTCCCAATCTTGATACCTTTACAACATGCCCGCAAAGCATTCTCCATACTCTCGCCACTGAAAATAGATTAAGAGAACATTAACTAGTGGACTGTCATCCTGTTCTGTTATAGTAGGAGGCAAGTGTTCATAAGATGCAAATGATCCGGAAATGATAGCCAGAAGAGCCATCACAAGTGGCCTATGAATTCATATTTAGTTCTCTAAATAACTATGGGAAGTAGACAACCACTCCCTCAATTCACATCATAACTCTGGTCAAGAAATACAAATCCTTAGGGAAAAACAAAAAAGGAGAAGAATTGTCTCCCGAAAGCCCTCAGATAACTTTTTTGACTCATTCATTTTTTAGCTACAGCTGGCATTCATCACATGGAAAAAAAGGCAAGCAATATGGCATCAAGTAAATCACCAAATCATGTCCAAACGTATAGTAATCAACTGCTTCAAGTTTTGAAGAAACATCAGTACCTCCGAATAACAGAGACACCACATAATCTCTTACAGAAGTCTACGCCAGTGTATACAGATCCTGCAGTAACAAGAATACATTAAGACAAGACCTTGATAGCACCAGTTTCATGAAGAATTACGTTCAACTTATTGGAAAACCAAAAAATTTTTGCCTTCCACACAAAAAAGGGTACAAGGAGACCATAGATTTTGGCACTCCAAGCCCACTGGCTGGCCCCATAACCCATTCCCCAAAGTGGGCCAGGCTATAAAAAAAGTATTAACATTGCCGAAGGTGCCACTAAATGTGCTTAAGTCTGGTAGCAAAATTTTCCTTTATTGCTTATTGATATGTCAACTCAGCAACATGAGAATTAACAGTACACACATCAACTGAATGAAGATCTATAGAACCTATAGGATGCACTAAGATTCTACAACATCAAGTGTCTAAGCTTACCAGTGGGAGTGATCACCTGCTTCTCTGTAAATGGTAGGTGTCCTAGACCATGTTCAACAACCTACAAAAGATAGAAGAGATGTTATGCACAACAAAACTGAATTCAAGTGAAAGCTGTTGCATCCCATTATTAGCCAAAGAAAATGTTGATTAGAAAAAGATTTAAATAGACCTACCAAACGGATCAACCTATCAGAATAAAAAACAAAGTCATGCTTCGTTGTTTGAGTATCACGTATGAGGGTGTGCATTCCACGAATCTGCAAATGACAGTGAACAGGTACAAAGAAACAAATATTCAGGTGCATATTGCCTAAAATAGCTCTCAAGTTTTACTCCTTTATAACAGCTAATTCTAGATTTGGATTTCTAGGATAATTAGTAAACACAAAGCAGTACCTGAAAAGTTGACTGAATGACATATAAATTAGGGTATATTTTACACAAATCATGTTGGCCAAGCTTTGTACGAATATGCTGTACAATCAAATCAACAGCTACATGATTATCTCCTCCACGGGGAATGATGATATCTGCATACTTCTTTGCTGGTAGTATGAAGTCATCAAAAGCAGGCTTCACAAATTTTGAGTACTGCAGGGAGGAGTCAGTCTCAATCAAAGGAAAGATAACAAACCATAATAGCATATTGGAAAGATGCAAAACCAACAAGCACAGAGGACTACCAAATGGTTCATCAATTTCATACTATCTTCCTTTCCCCAACAAAAGACCATGTGTCACAATGCACAAGAGGAATTATAAGACCTCTTCTTTTGCTCTTAGCTCCTAAACTTGCGTAAACTAAAATCCAAAAAGGACAACCAAAATTCGTATAGAACTATAAATCATCAAATACGAATAAAGAGATTTATTCTTGGACCATTTTAGCATAAAAGCATTGCTCACTTTCGGATGGAGAAGAACTCCCAATCTCCTTCCAGGAAGAAAGAACCAGAAAACAAGACTGTCAAGAAACCATTCAACCCAAAACCTTAAATTGTTTGGTGAGGTCCAATATGTTAATCATATATTATCCTCTAACACGCCCCCTCACAGGAAAGCTTGACTCTCTTGGGCAGAAAATGTGAACAAGCAAGTCTCACTCGGGCTCCAGAAATTCACAATTAGTTCAAAAATAAATGTGAGGGTTGGGAGATTCGAACTCATGATCTCTTGTTCATTAAGGTTCTGATACCGTGTCAAGAAACCATTCAACCCAAAAGCTTAAGTTGTTGGGTGAGGTCCAAGAGATGGATCATATATTATACTCTAACAATGAGAAAGATGGGGAAAAGGAGTTGAGCGGACTGTAGGATACCAGAGTAACATGCATTCATACATACCTATATACATAAGCATACAAGTTAGACTCTCAATACTTCAACAATGAATGAAATGAAAAGTAGTTGACCTGATCAAGTACAGTACCAATATCCCTGCCCTTCTCAACAGTATCACGCCTTATTCTCCTTGCCAGACGCACATCAGCATCTGCACTGAAAATTGAACAATATGACGTAACTGCCATCTTAGTGACACAGCCAACTGACAACTATGAGTAGGCTACACAAATAGTTTGTAAGGTATATCAGGAATTATTGGGATTAGGAAATGTATCCATGAGGTATTAGAAAAAAGATGCAACAATTCTGGCGTCCACCTATGCATTTCCTTAAAAAAAAAAAAACATATGATCTTTAATCCTTAAGATTACCTTAAATGCTAAACAAAGACAAGCTTCTATTAACTAAGTTAAATAACCACACCAATGTTATGAGTATCATTCTTAAGTGATCATTCATTCCCAGTCTATGTCCTAAATATAACATGCCACCGAAGTGTTCTGTCAAATTTCATAAACAACTTCCCTCACCCATTCCCAAAACCCATCCAAGAAGAAGATTAAATATGGAATCTCTGGCCACAGTAATCAAGAAATTTGCCCAAAAATAATCTGAGTGAAACAGAGATCAAATAACTACCATCTATTCGACCACCTAGAAGTTCATAAGAAGGACATCAACATAAAAGGGGATGCTCAAACCTGATAATTCGACATTTCATTCTATACTCATTTTAGATGTCCCATAATTAGTATGCATGTTAATATGATCAAACAGAATGCCAGAAAACCTACTCTGCAATAAGCACAATGCAATACAACTGTGAACATTTATGACACATTCATTGTTCAAAGGAATGGACTTTTGGCCCCATAAGTTAAGTATGATGGTGTTTCTTTCAAAAGAAAGCACATCATTTAGAAGGGAAGAAAACTAAATAACCTGTATCAACAAATATCTTCATGTTCATCAGTTCTCTAACACGGGGATCATGGAAAATTAGTATGCCTTCCAAAATTATAACATCTGCAGGATTGACCTGCACAATACTTACAACAATTAGAATTTACAATTCAATGCATATGCATGAAAAGAAAGACATTCTGTTAAAATATCATTTGTCTGTCCCCATACAAGGGTCGCAAATGACTGACAACACTGTATAAGGATATCATGCTAGATACACTCAAAAGCATGCAGATTAGTGCAGAATAGCTTCCAGCAAGGAAAAGAAAATGGCTAACCTCTGATTTGTAGAAACACACCAGTTTATCATGATTAGTATGATGACATATGTCAACATCATACCTTTTGCCCACAATCCAACCAGTAACAAAAGCTGCACTTCATCACTTTTTGTACAAATAACAATTTGTATTAAGCAGGCAGAGTGAATGCATATCATTAATTAATGAATTCAGAGACTTTCTTGTTCCTTCCCTAAACTCGGAATATGTGTTTACTGTGGGAGATAACTTCATGTCTTTCTGAGATGTATTAAGGAAGTTGTTATGCTGGAATATTACCAGTTGTCCCCAAAAAGTATACAGAGGGCAATCAGCTTATCTATGGTTTTATAAGATCCCATGGACTCACATGCAACCTGGTTTAATGCTAAAATCTTGCGAAGAAAATCTGCATGTGAACATGGAAATGACTGATGCATCCATTTGAAGAAACAATACGCCAGACAAATACCAAGATGTTATTATATTGCATACAAATGCACACACACATCTTAAACGACTAATGCTGTAACCGTCGTACACACAGTCTGTATTCAACTTGCTAAGCTTAATATATCAGCAGGAGGGCCTCGTATAAAATAAGGATTGCACCAGTAGCCACAAGAAATATGTACCCTTCTTGCAGGCAAAACATTATTTTTGCAACTCCTGAAGTCATAGTTTGGAACATCTACTGCTTTCCCATGCCTCAACTTGTCCATGCAACATAATAGTTGCTCAGTGTCAAATGCATCTGACAATGAGAGAAATTTTGCATTAATAAACCAGAGCAAATCAAATCAACAAGAAAAAAATATTTAAAAAAAAAAAAAAAACTTGCCCCAATGCATGAAACTTGACATGCTTTTTTGCTTTAGTTGTTTTAAGTGCATTGACTACTCAAGTCTATGATAAAATATCCATGGCTTCAGAAAAACTATGCAGAGAGCAGTAAGAGCTGGGAAGAACAGCCACAAGCCAAAGGATGTAAGCAAAAAATAAAAATAGAGATACAAAATTCTAACAGAGCTGATCAAAATATTTGTTTTGCTTCATAAATGATTAATCAGTACCCATTATTTCCAAGATAACAAATCTACTCACCAGGATGGTCAAAGTTATATTCATGAACTCGTCTACGTTCTTCTTCAGTCAGATTGTGATAAAAAGAGTCCTGCATGCATTCATGTTGGAACTCATTTAATTTCCAGAAAAACAACAAAAAGGGGACTATAATAAGGAATTTTTCTATACTTAACAGTGTTTTCCTCACATAAAATTTTCTTTTAATATGTTCTTTTAAAAGAACCGAAGAAAGCAGAACTGTTCTTGGAGCTGAAAATACACCTGATTAACAAATACGACACGCTGATCATGAAGCTGCTGAATTATCATATCACAAACGGTAGTCTTGCCAGAAGCTGCTCCACCTGCAACTCCTGCCCGCAAATGTGGTAGATGCTAAGTCAAAAACAAAAAACAACAGCCAGAAAAGCTACCAAGGACTCATAAAAAATCAGAACGCATCGGTCAGTTAATACACATCCAGTCCTGTCTGCTATCCTTATTCATAAGATATAAGATGCTGGTGGCTTTCTGTACTGGTTCTTCCAACCCTTATGCTCCCAACCCAAAGCAAAAAACGAAATATAACGACCCCAGGAAGAGGAAGAAGACCACTCAGCAGAAACCAAGCATAAACTCAATAACAATTAGCATCACTAATTGTTAGAGTTCATCACTGGCTACACTAGTCAGACACTCTGAATTCAAGGATAATCTGGATCCTCCAAACTTACATCTTGCATACTGTTACAGAAATACAAACATTCAATAGTATATGTTCACCATCTTTTATTGGCCTTTTCACTGCTTGCTTCTTGAGGCTAAATATAAAGGAATCAGAGTTAGCAATGATAGCTTAAAAAGAATGAAGGAGGCTCACCAATGACAAAAGGTTGATTGTGCATCTTTTCAGTTGCAGAGTTCAGGTGCCCATTCTCAAGCACCTGCCCGTTCTTAGTAGTTCTCGAGTCCAAGCTTTCCATGTGAAATCCAGAAAAATGTACACCCGATGATGCCTCTATCATATCCACAACTGATTTGGATTGACAATCCATGAAGACAGACCTAGAAAAGTACAAAGCATACAAAAATATGTCCAAATTAACACATAGCATAAAAAAGGGATGGCAAAGACCACCATTTATACTCATTCCCATCACCTACCATGCACACAACTTTTGAATATCCAGGAATCATGCCAACAACCTAAACAGACAGACCCATAAAGACAAGTCCATTTTCCACAGGGACAGCATCTAGCATTACAGTTATGTGAAACATATAAAATCAGAAACAGAAGCAATCAAAGACTTGTTTTGTCTGACATGATCCAATTCCAATTACTAAGTTCCGTAATTATCAAGAATCCAAAACCATCATCCACCCACTATGCATTCCTAAAATTGTGAGTTTCGTGATGTCTAAAATTTCCTTACGCCACAGAAACATCACTGTGCCTAATCACATTGCACAAGAGACAACAAGAATCAAGCATCAACCAAAAGCTAACTCCTTCACTATCTTCCATAACCTCATTATATCCACAATCGTATGTCATACATTAAACAAATGGTCAAGAAAACTTCCAATGTGTGATCCAACTCAGTCAAAGTAAGTCCTCAGAATCAAGAATCGATCTTTTCAATCAAACAAAAGAAACAAAGAGAACTAAATAGCAAGAACACAGAGATCGGATAAAGAACATACAAAAGAAACCCAAAAAGAACCATCTACAATCACAAGAAAATTAAAAAGACTCAATCTTTACGACCCAAAACAGTATCTTTCAGATTCAACCGACACCCAAATAAAAAAAAACAGCAAGGAGACAACTCAAATAGCAAAACGAACCGAAATGCGGATTATTGGCTAAATACCCTTGAAAAAACTTGAACCAGAGATCGAAAAAGGATGGCAGAGAGAGGAAGTGAGATGTTGGAAAGTTTCTGGCTGATGGAGCATATAGAGTGGATACGACGTTTACTCTTTGTTGGGGTTGGGCGTGGCCTTTGTGGCTTGTGGGGTTGAATTCTTAATATAATATTTATAGAAAGAGTGGAGAGGGATTGTGTGGAATCGAAAATGTTTAATATTAGAAAAAAGAGAGACAAATTGTTTTGGAGAAAAGAGGAAATTACAGAAAGAAAAAGGGCTTGCTACTACACGGCCCCTAATTTTTTCAAATGAAAAATTGTTTTGCAGAATTCAATATGAGATTTTGTCTCTGAGACAAGACAAGGAGGACTCTTTGCCCCGCCTCGCCTAGGCTGATTAGTTATAGGCAAGTTTCGCGAGAAAAATTGGGAGTTTGAGTTTTGTAAAAATTTTGTGTGACGTAAAATATGTATAATTATCTAATTTTTTTATATTTTTGAATGTATAAAAGATAATGTTTTTTATTAAGATTATGATAAATTATTTCTATTTTTATTTTTGATATTAAAGAAGACTCTTATCTTGTGTCTGTTTTTATTTTATTTTATTTTTTTATGTCTTGTTATTATTATTTAGTTTTTAGCTCATTGACCTTTTTTTTATTTTTAACATATGCGTGCGGCAGGCTGCGCGTGTTGTGATCAATGCCAATGTGTATGTGTGCTGGGTGTCCCTGTTTTTTTGGCGTTTTACAGTGAGATTGGATTGAGGATCCGCGTAAGCACCTAATCGGACGTGGGGTCCATTTTTTGTTCTCATCTTAATCAAAACTCAAAATCTTGTGTTCGATGATTGCAGTTGCATTAGCATTCAACTCGCTCATTTCGGTCCAATTAAAATTAAATCGAAATCGTTAAAACTATTAAAAATGGATTGATTGTAGTTTATAGTTTAAAAAAAAACTGTGTCCAACAATTTAGCTACAGCTTTAAAAATTTTCAACTCAATAAAATCAAATTAACTATAAAATTTAAAACTATATTTTATTGAAAAAATAAACCATATGAGAAAATTCAAAAGCTTCAGGGAAATATGGAAACCTCCGTTTGTGATTTTGACTTCTTTTGTCTATCTCCTATTATTGTCAGGAGCATTTAATATTTAACTTTTATCTTGATTGGTTGTGCTTGTAAAAATTTTCAAAACTGCTATTAATAATTTAATTTAAATAAATGAGTTAAATCGACAGGCATGCACCTTTAATTACACCAATTATCAAAAGATTGAAGTTACCTAATGCCTGCAGTACAATGGCCTCCCTCCATGAGGAGAACTAGGATAGGAATGCTGTAATGAAGAGGATTTGCAAGTGCAACGGCCTGAATTGAACAGCTAACTAAGTGAAAGATGATGTTTTAACCTGAAGCATGTAGATCGTGCTCCTAATTGAAAGACGATGATTACTAATTATCTCATCTAACTAATGAATTGTCAACGGCCATTTTCGAGATTTTTGCCATTTTTAACTTTATGGGAAACTACCCATTTCTCAAACTGGCAAGCTGCTGAGGATCTCTGGTTCTTTGTGCAATTGCCATGAATTTTAGGAAAAGTACATATAATTTTGTCTGTCGTCCGTACATACTAAACTACAAAATATACCAAGTATTAGTTAACCTAACCAAATCACCGGAGATGACAGTCTAATAATAATTTGGCATGTCATCTTCAGCATCGGGTTTAAATCCTTGCGTTATTGCTCTTCGGCGATTAGAGATATTCAATGTAAACGTAAACTATGAGTTTAAAGCTCGTTAACACCGAAGTCGAAGTTTGGAAGGCCGTTTTAGGCCAAATAGCACTCCGATAGTGAAATCTTCTTATGGAAGAGGTTAAATAAGGATGTCAACAATTTAAAAGTCAGTTTCATCTCATAGATTCGATAACTGCGATACTTATAATAAATCTTTTTTTTTTTTGTTAAAAAAAATTAGTGAACCTGACCAGATAAACTATAGGTTACTTCATTTGAAAGTGATGTTCACATGATTTATTTCTAAAACTCAAATTGGGAAAATAATTTCATACATCTCAAGTTGTTGTAGAAGTTCCTTCATTCTGGATTATGGGGCAACTACCATTCTACCAAGTTGTCACATCATTTATATATATATATATATATAAAAGAAATAAATGGACTAAATATTACAGTCAATGGCGGTGACAATTCTTACAATTCAAGTTATAGGAAGTTAATATTTTACACAAGAAAAGACGAAAAAAGGTTTCGAATGAATGCATGGAAATCTTTTGTTTAGTGCTTTTTTTCCTTTTTTTAATTGTATATGAAACACAATAAAAGACAAAATAATACATTCTAAAACAATGCTCGTATCTTTACTCTTATAATATTCCATGCCTTTTTATTCCTCTAGAAAATGCACAAAGTTGTCATAGACCGAGTAAAAGAGAAGACATTTACGCTGGAAAACTTGATAGGTTGATTACTCAATTTGTTGAGAAAAAAAGAAGGCCTTTGATTAAGCAATCGATAATGGTGTCATCTCACTATAATATGAAAGAGAAAGCACAGTGCTGATCAAACTTATCTATCATTTGATTTGCCTTAATTACGTTTAATACACGCCATTCTAGTCAGGTAACATTGACTTTCATTGATTTTATAGGTCTAATAGGACATGCTAACCGTTAGATTTTCTTCATACTTTATTTGATTTTTTTTGAAACTTGAATTCCATGACTAAAAGTCCTCAAAAATAATTTTCATGCCGTTAAATTAAAGATTATTAATCATCTCGTGATTTTAATATAACTAACTAAGATATTATGTTGAGACTTTTTGATCTTGTATTCGAATTTTATTATTGACTATATTTTCATTTTTTAGCCATTCGATTTCTCTTTAAGGAAAAAAAAAAAAAAGTTGTTGGTCATACTAACCATGACCTGCATAAAGAGTTTTATCACTCAAACTTTTTAGTGCATCAATTATTCTTGCTCCCAAACTATGGACTTGGGAAGAGATTAAAAGAAAAAAGCCCGAGAGAGAAAAAAACAAGAAGAGATATGATTTGTTTTTTCGCGTGTTAGATAAAAATGCAAAAATCTATTTCCAATCGACAATTTCGTGCCATTGGCCGAAACCTATTTGCATAATGATCAAATAAAATCAGGGTCGAAATTTTGTTTTTTGGTTTTTCATAGAATTGACAACGAGGAGAAGAAACAAACAAAAAATGGGGGAAGGGATTGTGTTTTGTCACGCATGTTTAGTCCACCAATCTTCTCAATCAATGACGTTTGTCTTAGCCAAAATCTTCGTTTAGATAAAGTTTAGATAGATTTATAGTAACGCGTGGCTTCCGGAAATTACAACTCATGGCTAAGGTTAGGTTGAAAGTTCTTGAACATTTCCAATCCAATTGTGTTTGTGTTAGGCATATTTATGTTGGGTTGGCACTTGGCAAGAATGAATCTTAAATTTTGTCTTTTGTCTCGAACCCAAAACTCGCAAACTTCCAATTCATACCCAAATGCGCTTACACCCAGTGCCCAGTGAGCATCTTACAGTGTTCCGTAACCTTCTTGCTTCTTAGGCTTATGATGATTAATCTCATGCTATTACCAATTTTATTTCCTAACGTCAAATCCCACAGAGCCATCTAGAGTGATACTTTAGATGGTGATTCAAGTTACTTTGCTGACGCGTGCTCTTAATTATTAGGATTATTACCTAAAGTATGATGATAAGTTTTAAATTTATTAGTAGTAAAATTAATTATGAGGAGGTTCGTTTGGGTTAATCAATATTTGGATAATAAGTTTTGTCTATAAAAGATTAAATGAGAATCACAATGGTGACCTTGATTTTAATTCGCATATGTAACAACTGACATACCACAATACATTTTTTTTTTCAAAAAAATTCAAATCCGACGTAACCGTCGCATAAATTTCACTGTAATGACATATTAAATGAATTATGAGATGTACCATTATATGAAAAAAATATTTTTCTTTCTTTTGTTTTTGGTCGTCGAGTTTTTTCTTCTGATAGTAACCTTATTTAAAAAAAAAAAAAAGATTTATTTGGTGTATGCTTGCAAGATTTACTTTTCTGACTAGCTTGTTTATTACAAAATTTCTCACGAACAGATGAGCTATGGAGCAATATTTACCTCTAAATATATTAAATTTGAATTTCAGTCTGAGCTAATTGATAAAAAAAATTTAAATTTTTTTTTAATTTTTAATTTTTGTTTGCTTCAGTAGTTGAACCTACATAACTGAAGGGGAGTCCTTGAAGACACTAGGGATAATGAGGCTCAAATTTAGGTGCTTGCTTTTTTTTTTTTTTTTTTAGTATAATTAACTCATGATTTACTACTATTTAAATATTATTTTTAATTTTTTTATTTAAGTGGATCATATTTATTGTGTGGTGTAAAATTATAAGTAATTTACACTCACTTAAAAAAAATAAAAATAAAAATCTCCTCAAATTTAAGATTCAAACTTAAAACTTTGGACTGTCTCCAACTAATCGGACTAAGAACCAGTCTCTCTGTTTTTTTTTTTTTTTTGACACGAACAACCAGTCTCTTTTTGTTAATTATATATAACACATATAGCATTTTGTACCGACTAAATCCAGCAACAACAGACAAATTGGGTATCAAAAAGAAAGGAATTAAAGCCCAATAATAGAAGGCTCGGAACTTTGCTCGTTTGACCCATAAACGATAGGGAACTTCTCTACTTGCCATTGAAGGCTTCGGGTCCGATACTTGGATGAAATTTGAAGCTAAAACCAATAACTTGACTTTGAATGTATGCATATCAGTGAACATTGAGCATGGTGATGGTAATGAGATTACTTATATACACCTTTTTCTTTTTTGTTCAAATATTCATATGTATACCTCTCTATATGTATTAACAAATTGATGGTCATGCATAAATTTGTTAGAACACACAAAGTTATTAATAATATATTAAACCATTGTTCTTTTTCCCTACGAACTACATTTATCTTGTTTTTTACCGTGATATTTTCCAGTTGTGCATCATGCAAAGCAGAGGCAACTCAAAGCAAAAATTCTTGTTAGAATAAAACAGTTTGTTCTGTAGGCACAGCTGCTTTGATTGTTTTGATGAATCAAAAGCAAAACTATCGGCATAACAAACGCTTGACAACGAAAACCGAAAGGCCCAAAAACCAAGGATCTCGGATGGATAAACTGAGTTCTGTTAATCAGTTTGAGACGTCACAGATTCACAGATAGTCCTTGATTGTGCTTGACCTCGGATGACAGGGAGTTGGCTGGATCGTGTAAGGAGGAGCTCAGCACTGGATTGCACTTTGTGAGCTATAAGACAATAGAAAATTCAAGAGTGCCGTAATGAGATTCGGTGTTAACATTCCGATACTTAAATCATTAGAGGGTATAATGAATGAGGGATTAAGCAATCTAGAGAATAAGAAGTTTGGTGGATTTTTGTTGGGCAGGGAAGGTGAAATTGGGAGAGGCATACTTCTTATTGTTGAGGTATCCTGCAGAGTCAAGAGCGAGTTCCGGGTGAGTCCCTGACACCAACCCTTCTCTATATTGTGCTTATCGGGCCTTGGCTCATAGGTATTGGGTTCACACTTGCCCTCAAAAGTCATCAAAAAAAAAAATAAATAAATAAATAAACCTTGCACTTACTAAAAATGATAGCAAAGCCATCCAGGATCACTAAATTTAGCAAACAAAGCAGCGCGTCTTTTAACTGAATTGATGAACAATAACAAAGTGTATTGTTGAAATTGTAGGGATATCTTTGTTTCATGGCATATATTTTTTCTCAATGCCATTTCTTGATGCTGGTGACTTCATTGAATCCCCAGATCCATATATGTGACCTGAAATCTGTAATTGAAATTGTGGCTGGCACCGGAAAATTGCATGCAGGTTTCGCTTGATTTTTCAGAATACAAATTCTTCATGTTTGATCAACATCAGCTGTCCAAAGCCCTTCGACTTGTAGCATCGGCCTGGGAAAACCCTTTAAGTTTTAGCCAAGGTAATACATGATTCTCTGCTTAACACCTGAAGAAATAATCGTTGTTGCATGGACCCTAAAAGGAAATAATTATTGGTGCAGATTCAACTTTTGTGAAATTGACAAGAGGGGATTTTACAGAATTGTGAATGATGGCAATGCATTGCTTTCTTTTCCAGGTTATGGGCGTTGATCTGTTTAGAAAACTTGAATTATCATGCGTGTCCGTGTCCAGACATCAGAATCTCCGGCTTGGTCTGAATAATTAGTCCAAATTGAAGGCCTCGACCAGACAACCATGTTCAATCATACTTCAGAAGCTGAACCATTTTACATTCCGAAATCATCAACGGCGCTGCCAGAGAAACAAACGGATGATCAGCCAACAAACAAAGTTCCTTCTAGCTCTGTCACATCCGTGTATGAAGCCAAGGTAGCAGAATTGTGTCGGATTGTCACAGTTATATGGAGCAAAAACCTTATGAATTGTTCCCTTAGCATTAGTGTGGAAAACCCTTTCAATGACTGTCATTATACTTGCAAGATTGATCTTAAAACCTGGCAGTTTTGGGGGAAAAAGGGTCTAAAATCCTTTGAAGTAGACGGGAAACGTGTAGATGTTTATTGGGATTTTCGACAAGCCAAGTTTTCGAGCAACCCTGAGCCCTCCTCGGATTACTACGTCGCGTTGGTGTATGGAGACGAAGTAGTTTTAGTCTTAGGAGATATGAAGAAAGATGCTTTCAAAAGAACCAAAAAGAGACCGTCCTTGGTGGAACCTATTTTGATATGCAAGAAGGAAACTGTGCAGGGAAAGAAATTGTTTTGCACGAAAACAATGCTAAATAATGGCGATAAAGAGCATGATATCGCCATCGAAATCTCATCGCCAGGGCTTGGGGATCCTGAAATGGGGATCAGCATAGATGGGTTAGAGGTGATTCATGTCACGAACTTGCACTGGAGATTTAGAGGGAATGAGAATGTGACCATGAACAATATGCTGGTGCAAATTCTCTGGGATGTGCATGATTGGCTATTTAGTAGCTCTGGCACTGGCGCTGGCCTGTTTATTTTCAAGCCGGGTGCAATGCTATGCACCTCTGATAGTGTTCAGGAGGCAAATAATCGCCACCACAACAATGGCGATGGCGGTGGAAGGTATGATTCGCCACCCGAGATGCCGTCAAAGTCAGAGTTCTTCCATGTCATACATGCTTGGAAATTTGAGTAGAGCAGGTTGAGCCTAGCAAGTACTATTCCAGTGTATCCTGTTTCATTCAGATTTGTTTTGATTTGATTTGATCCTTGTGTAGGAGTAGGACAAGTTGAGTTAGACAATTGCGGAACGGCAGATATGGTTTAAGAATGTAATTGTCCTGCTAAAGAAAATCTGAATTATTCATCATGCACCTGTCTGTATTAAGACATGTTGATCTTTTGGCATATAAATTTTCCAATTAATGCTATAAGCCAATATAATTAGTTAGGTATAATGAGGTAAGGCTCTCTAGACTAAGTGGGTGCTTGGTTATGCGTTTAGAATCTGTTAATTGCTATCCAATTGTGAACAGCAATTTGAAAAGTGTTTGGTAAACTATTTTCACCTTTACTGATTGCTGATAAGGATAACCAACAACAGTTAGATAGAAAAGTAGTTTCAAGCTTTTTTTTTGTACTGCTGATTGCAGATTAATTTGTAATGACTAATCTATCCTCATTTTATTTGGCTTCACTGAATCCAAGAAATAAGGGATGACTTCTTTATTTTCCTTTGTCTTCTTCTCTCGTCTATTGTTCCGTCCTTACTGCAATGGTTCTCTCGTTTTGCCTTTTGTCCTTTGCAGATCAAAAAAAGGGCATGCAAAAAAATATATATATCTATGTAATTTTGGATAAGAACTAAAATTTTGATTGGTTAGCAATTCTTCTAAACCATCTTATTATCACAACTTATAAAAATTCGTTTGTACCTTGATTCAGAGCAAGAACTGGTTTTTAAAGAAACCAATTTATAAATCATCTAAATCATCTTATTATCACAATTTATAGCATCACTTGTCATATTAAAGAAACCATTTGAAAAGCCATTCAAGTTCTCCAGTTTGTCTCCACCCTCAATTGCTGTTAGTAGTACCATAGATTTATCATTGAGTTAGTTTTCTCGTTAATAACCATAAGGGGTTTCTTTTTTTTTTTTGCCCGATAATTATAATTTGCAACAATGGTTAAAAAATTTCTGGTTGAATGTATAGCAAATGTTAAAAGATTTTTTCTCTGTCATACATCCAAATGAGCATAGTGATAATCAAAAGAGAAATTTTTTAACCATTGTTATAAAAAATAATATTTTTTAACCGTCATTATAAATTTTTGAAATATTTTTTTTGAAAGAAAATATTTTTTTAACATATACGATGTGAGATAGTTAATTTTGTAATTTTTTGTTCTATACTTTTTTAAAATAATTATTCTAGACACCACCTCGGCTGCACTCGCAAAAAATTGAAAAACGACAAAGCGGGGCTCCCGCCATGACCGTTACTCTAAGAAACTCATTTGTTCACGCGCTTCTGGAGATCATCTGCACACGCGCGATCCACCGCTGAATGGACTAGGGTTTTAATTAAGCGAACTAAGTTACGATAATAATTACGCCTCTTCTTCTGGGACTTGGAAATGGCGATTTGGGGGGGAAATTTCGCTTCCAAAATATCCTTTGGTCTTCGATTTCGCGTCTTCTCTATTCCCAGGTATGGTAATCTCCATTCAGATTTTCTTAAACCCACGTTTGGTTGCTGAGAAAGTTGAGGAAATATAATAAAGATTCAATTTTTTTTTTTCACTGGCTATTAATTTAAATCAGAACACTAATTTTGTGAAGTTTCAAGGCTATAGCTAACATTTTACTGATTAAATTTGTGAGAATTCTTGTTTCTAGGGTTTATTGTTATAAATAGTCTTATGAAACTATTCATGTGTGTATATATGGCGGGTTCAGTGCTGGCTGTGGTAACGAAAGCTTTGATTTTTTTATGGTGAAGAGAAACATGGTAATGTTGTGTTTGAAAGGCAGGGATTACAATAGCTCGTCGGTTCCAGTTAGGTACATTCCTAAAACAAGGTCATCAAAGGTTAATGAACTGGAAAATTCATTGCGTACAACGGGTTCTGAAAATGCTCAATTTGACCGAGATTTGAGTGTCGTAGCCAGAACGTTTAATCTAGATAAGAAGCCTCGAGATGGAAGGTCAATGTGTTGTGAGACTTTGTCGTTTGATGATGGACAGCAACAGAGAGGTGATCCACTGCTTCAGTTTTAATTGGCAGATGGGTTTTATATTTTGCGTGGATGAAATCGATGATGTGATTATTCTGTATGTGTGTGGGGAGGGGGCATGCTTCCACACAGCAAGTTTAACTGTCCCTTTTTTATGCATATCAGTTAAACGAGATGATCAAGAGATTATGGAAGTTGGTAAGTTGGAGAAAGAAATCAATCCTGAATTGCAGTTTATAAATAACAAAATCATGGAAGAGCCTGTGGAGACTTTCAAGGAGATGAAAATTCACAAAGTAAGTGGGCGAGCTGGCAAAACTAGGCTAGACGCTGAAATGGTGGCAGTTGAATTGCTTGCGTCCAGGTTAGAGAATTACTTTCAATAATGACACGACTTTTTTTTTCCCTGTATTTATCTATTGTCCTGAGCTCGTTTCGTCACTGCAGAGCATTTACAGCTGTTGAGTTAAGAAAGAAATTATGTGGGAAGGGATATCCTTCTCATGTTGCTGAGGCAGTGACAACTGATTTCCAGAGCAGGTGACTCACTAATCCACATCAATTATCGTGGTTTTAGGGATATAAAGTATGCTATGGGTTTCTCATATTCTACGCGCGTATTCAAATACATGATGTCATTTGTACTTTTTTGCTGAGGAATTCTTGTGCTTCCACTAGTGCTTTGACACACAATAGATGCTTGAAGGTGCCTTTCAGAACATGCTGACATTTTTCATTTGTTATAGGGGTTTAATAAATGATAGCTTGTATGCAGAAACATTTTCTCGATCTAGATGGTCTTCCAGGAGCTGGGGACCTAAGCGGATTAAGCAAGTAAGCTGTCTTGTCCTGATATGTTCGTTTGCAGTTATAACAACTGTAAACATTAAAAAAAACAATTTTTATTTGTTATTTGTTTTTGTATTTTCGAGTTTAATTGTTTTAGGCTCGAAATTTACGCTTTACAACAACTTCCAAATGAAATAATGCGCAGTCCAGTTTAAGACCATTATGCAATGACTACCTGCTCGGTCCTGTAGTAACATCCATGTTAGTAAATTAGCTTTTCATATAAATTGAATTTTCTTTCATGGGTATAGATTTGGGGGGAAAAAAGTATATGCGAGACTGCTAATATAGATGGCCATACAAGTAATTCAATTTCTGCATTCTCAAACCGAGGAATCTGTTCCTGTTCTCATGATATGTAGTGAGACCGTACTTTATAAGGTGTTTTTGCACCATGACTAGAACAGGACATCGAAGATCAAGAAAAGTATATAAAGTTCAAAGTTTGCTAGTTTCTCTGTGATTGCTGAAAGATAAAGCAAGTTCAGTGGATAGATTATGGATACAATAGTTAGCCTATGCCCAAGCTCTTGTATTTAGTCAATAAAAAATCAAAAGTTAAGTTCACAGGGAAAAGATCTTGTTGAAGCTTGAAGCTACAGGGTGAACATACAAATATCAGGATCCTGATTATAATATCAGGATTCTCTTGGCAACCAAAAAATGGCTTGTTGCTATCTTTTTTGATATTTTAAAGCCAGTAGTTCAGTGTTTGAGTACTACAGTTAGAGTTGAAGTGATTTGACATGTAAATACTTTTACATTTTGATCATCCAGCACTTGTACACATGCAAGAGACTGGATAATGCCTGCATAGTCATACTGAGTTGGCACTATTATTGTGCGGTATTGGGCCATGACCTTAACTCATAGTAGTATTTCATGGATTTATTGATGGGAACAGGAGACAGAAGAGCGGGCAGAATAAAGTAATGATTTTAACTTTTAATTTTCTGCTACGTCCAATTGTTAGATGTTGGCCACTAAATGTTGCTGCACTTAATTTTTGACTAGGCATTGCACAATAAGGGCATAAGTGAAGCTGATATGGAGAAAGCAATAAAACTAGTTTTTGAGGATGAATCTGGAGATCACGAATCGATTTTTGGCTTGTCAAAGCATTCTATGGATCATCTTCTGATTCACGCATCAAAGCAGTGGCTCCGAGGTCAGGATGTTCCCAATGAGACACGTAAATCAAGAATGATTCGTTGGCTTCAGTACCGTGGTTTCAACTGGGGTGTAATCAGCTTTGTATTGAAAAGATTGGAATCCCAGCATCCCCCCTGAAGGGACAGCAAGGATCTTTCCATTTCTATCTAAGGAATGTGGGTCACTCCCAGCCAACTCATCGTTTGTGTTGTAATCTGCTTAACGTGGATAGTTACTGTCTCCATTAGCAGCCAATGCTGTGGCCAAAATCCCTACCACTTCACCCTGTGACTGTTCCATATTTCATGTTACGTCACCCTACTTTAGTGCCATCTAGTCCGTATGAAATGAAGTTCACCCTAATAGCGACACAATCCCGACGACACAACAGAAAGTGGCACAACATTGTTTTCACTGAAAATGGGATTATTCATGCATCTCTGAGGCGCAGTTTTGCCAGTGGTATCTTCTTATCCGTGTTTGTTTCCATGTCAACGCATTTGTTTTCACCTTAGGAAATGGTCAGTGCCTAAGCATCCATAAACTGCTAAATTGACTTTTTTTTTTTCTTTTTCCCTTGTAAATTGCTTTGTAAAATAACTGGATTGCTCGAGTTATCCGTAGTACTGACCCAAAAACTTTCGTGTGGGTCTAAATACCTTTGCATGTGGGCAAGATGGTGTACAAAACATTATTTTGCCCATTTATGAGCAGTTTTCATATGGTGGTCCTGCCAGTGCATGTGCTTCTGAATTAGGACGTACAGAGTCATCTAAACCAAAGGTTAGTATGCTTTGCAACGAGTTTTTTTGGGTTTCATCGCTGGAAAGTCTCTCTCGGACAGCACATGGACACGTGATCTTAAGATCGTGGGACCGTGTGAGAGCACTGCTGGAAAGCCTGCTTCCATTGTTTGTGCGTTCTGTGTGTGTGTGTGAGAGAGTGTTAGAGAGAGAGAGAGAGAGAATCCCATTCCTTCCATTAATTTATAGTTATACAGATCCAAAACAACCCATCATTGGTCCAGCTTGTACATTACCTGCAGTCATTCTCTTACATTCAAACAACAGCTGCCATGCCTTTTTCCTAGATAATTCCCCCTCTAGTGTTTGAGCTATCAAACAACTATCAACCCATCAAAGCCCTATAATTCTCTCATATTTTTTCCCCATCACATCATCCTAAATCATCTGAATTTTTATCCTTATACATTAGTTATTATAATCTACAATACCCCAAATGTTGTACAAACTAAAGTGATAGAAAAGAAAGGGAAAAGTGGCAAAATTACACTGAACTTCCCAACCTTGCTTGCATAAAACTATATGCACTTATTAGTCCTGTTTTCGAATAATTAGATTGAATCATCAGAGAAAGCAAAGGAACAATGAGAGGACCCTTGTGAAACCACAATCCTGTGAGGGGGTGACGGAGAACGAACAGCTGCTAGACCTTCCTTTGAAATGTCAGCTTCTGGCCTCAAAGCCTCAATGTGCCTGATCTCCTTAAGCATTGCAACAACGTCTTTCATTGTCGGGCGTTCGTCAGCCCGGGTGCTGATGCAGAGGAATGAAACAGCTAATGTTTGCAGCATTTCGTGCATCGTAGGGTCAGCCCTTCCCCTAAGCTTCGGATCAAGAATGTCTGCTGGGTCTCTCTTGCTGGCTAGGTGGTCCCTGACCCACTGAACCAAGTGTGCACCACCAGGCAATGTTGGGTCTAATGGATGCCTTCCTGTCAAAACCTCTAAAAGCACCACCCCAAAACTGTACACATCACTTTTCTCAGTGATCCGCTGCATTGAAGCATGTTCTACAAAAGAAAACCAAAAACAATTAACGAAAAGATCAGAAACCAAAAACAATTATCTAAAAGATCAGAAATTTATACGCGATGGACGATTTAGCTGAGTGAAAACTAAAATTGAGGTTAATTAAACAGGCTAAACTTGGACTAAAAAGTGCACCTGGAGCCATATATCCATAAGAACCAGCAAGCTGAGGTTTTTGACTTGGTTTGCACAGATCATGACTAGCATTGCTATTAACAACTCTTGCTAGCCCAAAATCAGCCAGGTAAGTTTCATAGCGTGATCCTAGCAGAACATTCATGGCTTTCACATCACCATGAAGAATCGCTGGGACGCAATCGTGGTGCAAGTATGCAAGCGCATGTGCCACTCCCAACAGAACATCATATCTAGCTTCCCATTCTGCACCTCCTGCCTTGCCAGTGCCATGAAGCAGTGAGCTTAAGCTTCCATTTGGGAGGTAATCATAGAAGAGCAGCTTCAAATTCCGGTTTGAAGCCCATCCCAAAAGCCGGACTATGTTTCTGTGTCTAATTGAACCAAGTGTCCGAATCTCGGAACTAAATGCTCCAGACTCATCTGATGACCACATCTTCTTTACTGCTAGCATCTCCCCATTTGGGATGATCACTCTGTATACGACTCCAGAGCTACCGGTGCCTATGACATTAGCTGATGTTAGATTCCGGACAATGTCATCAATGGAAAATTCAAGCTTCTGATACAAAGTGATTTCCCAGTTATCTTCCATTAGCCCATTGTTAGCAATTCGGGCACGGACTAGCATGTAGATTGCTAGTAGAACTAATACTGCGCTTGCACTGAGGAGAATGGACATCAATAGCTTCATTGCTGGTCTAGCAAGTCCTGCAATGTGTTCTGCTGGTGCGACTACTGCTCCGGTGATGTAAAGGCCTTGGTTTGAAGCAAGATCACTAAGTGGGAGCTTTCGGAAAAATGGGGTGTTAGGCAATTCACCAGAGAATTCATTGAATGAGATATTTAGAGAGACAAGATTTTGGAGGTTTGCTAGGACGTCCAAGTTCCCTCTGAGTTTGTTGTGTGAGAGATCAAGTACTCCCAGCTTGCTGAGACCAGAGAATTCTGATGGGATCTCACCGGAAAATTGGTTCCAGCTAAGATTGAGAGATATCTCCAGAGATGGAATCCTACCAATTTCCTTTGGAATATAGCCGGAGAAGCCATTATCCCCAAGGTTCACCAACTGCAGCTTGCTGCATGACAGTATTTCTGCAGGAATACTGCCTGAAAATTGATTCTTTGCCAAACTAAGTTTCGTCAATTCTGTCAATTCCCCAATGCTAGGAGACAGTGGACCTGTAAGCCTATTATCTGAAACATCAAGAAACTGCAAGCTCCTGGGCAAAGTACCGGGAACAGAACCTGTGATAGCATTTGAATGGAGGTCGAGAAACTCGAGGTTCTGACATCCAGATATCGATGGGGGAATTCCTCCAACAAGATGATTGTTGCTCAAGTCAAAGAAATTCAAAATCTTTAACTTTTCAATTTCTGATGGAATAGTACCCGCCAGTCTATTTCCATTCAGCCTCAGCCTATACAAGTTGGTGCAGTTTCCTATATCAGGAGGTATAAAACCGGATAAATCATTCGAAAGAAGCAGTAACTTGGTGAGATTTTGCAACCCAAAAATCTGCTTTGGTATTGAACCAAAAAGGTTGTTGTAGGAGAGGTCGAGAGCTTGAAGACCCTGGCACTGTGAAAGAGACTCCGGAATATTGCCTGTTAGATTGTTCTGCCAGGCAAAGAATAGAGTCAAGCTCTTAAGGTTGCTCATAGCAGCAGGAATCTCGCCAGAAATGACGTTGTTGTCAACTTCGAGATGAGTGAGAGCTGTACAATTTGTGATTTCGGCAGGTATGGTACCTGACAGCTGATTAACACTCAGCTGAAGTTCTTGAAGCATCAAAAGGTTTCCTAAACTTCTTGGCATGCTTCCTGTAAGAAGATTCTCGGACAAATCGATGACCGTGAGCTCTGAGCAGCTTCCAATCTCATCTGGGATTGTACCCACTAAGCTGTTCTGCCACAATAGCAGACTCTGTAGCTTGCTGAGTTCTCCAATTCTCCTGGGGATTGGACCAGATAAAGAATTCTGGTACAGGTACAGGTTCTGCAACTCTTTGCAATTTCCAATATCTTCTGGGATAGGACCTGAAAGCATGGATGTGTATATGGCAATGGTTTGAATCCTTTTTAGCATTCCAATTGATGAAGGGAGACTTCCAGAAATGCTGGTCTCAGCAAGGCCTAACACAACCAAGCTGGAGCAGTTTCCAATCTCCTGGGGCAGCTCACCCTTGAGATTCTTATTCCCGCCGGCTCGGAAAATTTGCAGCTGGCTTAACGCTCCAATACTCCTTGGAATATCACCACTGAGTTGATTGTCATAGAGAGTCAAGTACTCTAGACCGTAAAAGTTTCCAATACATGAAGGAATTGCACCTTCAAGGAAATTCGCATTGAGAGATAGGCTTCTCAGTTTGCTTAGCTTGCAAATTTCTGCTGGGATTTCTCCTGAGAGGGAATTGTCACTGAGGTCAATGGAACTAAGCTCAAGATAGTCTCCAAACTCTTTTGGAATCGTGCCTGTGAGATTGGCTGATGAGAGGGTAAGGGTCTCCAAGTACTTGAGAGGCTGAAAGTTCGAAGGCAATGGACCTTGCAAGTCCACTGCTTTCAAGCTTATCTCGATAACATTGCCATTGGTGTTGCAAAGAACACCAAACCAGTTGCAAGGATTTCGGTCCGAAGGATTCCATGATTTTAAGGCATCTGTGGAGCTGTTCAGACTGTTCTTCCATGTTGCAAGAGCTTGGACTTGTTCATCTATGGAGCAACAACAATGAAAGAAAAGAGAGTTTATTGATAGAAGAAGCAAGGTGAGGGGAAAAATATTGGAAGAAAGTAAGAGGTTGCTTGCAGTTGCAGGCATTTCTGAGAGATGAGAATAGTTGATCTGTTTTGGGATTGTTGAGGGGGGAACCCCATGTTTTGTTTATAGAAGAAAAGCAGGAGATCTAGATCCAAGACCAACTTCTTTTTTTTTTTACGTTATTCTACTATTATTATTATTACCAATTGCCATATTTGTTTAAGTGTTAAACTAAGAGACGGTGATGTACTGATGTAGATGGCTACTTGATTATTTATTTATTTAAATAAATGTGTTTGCAATGGGTTTGTTGCTCTTGTTGTCAATTGCCAAGCAAAGAAAGTTATTTTTGGATTTTTTGCTTTCCTATATGCAAATTGTTTGTGGCGCAAACTTTTTACAGTTAGTAACAACCAGAAGAAAATTGTGGTGCTTAATTACTTGTGAGGTCAATTTCCCTTCACAGTCATTCTATCCTGTTTCTTCTTTTCCAGTCATAAGTATCTTGTTATCCCTCTTCTCGTCAATTCACATTAGTTGAGGTAGAACAATGTAACTATCAAAGATATTTGATTAAATGATATGAAGGGAATACTTATAATGATAATGTTATTATGTTATTATATTGTGAATCAGAAATAATGATTTTGAGTGATGAAAACATTCTTTTCATAAAAAATAATGATAAAATTGTAAATATTTAACTATTTTTTAATTTCACAATTTAAGGTTTTCTTACACTAGAACACTCTTTTATTGAATTGAATGGCATGGTTAACACTTGTCGCCTTACCCTTGATTAAGCTTAGCCGTGTGATTGACAGATGTAGTCATCTGAAAGTGATACATAGATTCAAGATCAAACCAACTGCACATTTCAACCATTGGATTTGAATGTTTATGGTCCGGATCCCATGTCAAAAAAAAAAAAAAAATGATCCGAATCCGATAAAAATCAAGATGATCGTGTCTTCTTTAATAGTCCAAGACTGAAGGTGGCCCATCAAGTCATGTGGCCACGATTGCTGAGCCAGCATAATTGGTTACTTAACTGCCATTGTTTAACAACTTTTCAATGCGTACAAAGCCTATTGTACAGTTTGTTATTATTTGATGGGCAAAAGTAGGAGGAAATAGAAAATAGTGATATATGTAGGCAGTTAAAAAATTTTTGAAAAAAAAAATTTAAATCAAGATTTAGGTTAATATTAAATATATTTAGATTAACAGTATGTAGGATTTAGAGTTTAATTTTAAAAAAAATAAATTTTTTATTTTTTTAAAGGTTAAATTACTAAATCTATTCATATTACTTGTCCATGATAACTTTTTATATTTTCTTAGTGAGACTCTTATTAATAACAATAACTTCTAATAATATATTATAACTCAAATTGTATAAGAGCAGTCTACAAGACTGAAAGTTTGAAACACAAATTCAAGTTTTAGTCGAAACTAATTAATTAGTAAAAAATCATAATTTTCTGTACGGTCTATGTCTACTGTACTACAAGCAAATTAAATGGAATGAATCCACACATCCTCAGCTCAAATCTGGGACCAGTAAAAGTCAACTGGGTTTTTGTGGATACAATAAACTGAACTGTAAAACATGCAAAAATTAATCTTCTTTAATCCTATACAGGGAATTTACATTGATTTTAATGATCTGCATTAGCTGTTCCAAAGAAGCAGAACATGTATAACTATTGACTATTAACATAAAAAAAAAGAAATATTAAAATTGACTTTTGGGGTTGGTTTGTTTGTACATGGTGTGAGTGGTGTTGTGGAATCAAGTGCAAGCGGTGAAGTGCACATGCATGTAATGCAAAGAATATGCCAAAATATGTATGTGTGTGTGAGTGTGTGTTTTAAAAAACAAAAAATTATTTTTTTTAAGCTGCAAATCTGGTAGTGCTGTTGGACGGTCTTTGCTGTAAAGGATTAAAATTTTGCAGGAAAATGAACATGAGGCTTGAGTGGAAGGGACAACATCACACCAACTCCTGAGTTGTTTTATTTTTATGCACACCACCATCAAGATCTAAAAACAACCCAATTGATCGTAAAGCACAAATTAAAAGAAGATGGCTTATATAATGCATAAAAATGTCATATGATGGGTCAGCACAGCACTTCGTGCCACAGCCAAATGGCAAGCATTATTAGGTCACGGGCACGATCTAAAACTAAAATTTTTAAGACTTTACATTGAGTTTGATTATTTCTTGGGGAAGCTTGGTGGAATTCGCTACCTTTGGTCATGGTTTCGCAGGGAGGTTAGATCTGAGAGATTAAATTTTGATTTCTGTGGCTAATTATTTTTAATAGGATAACAAATTTCTCTTTGTTTTTTTTTTTTTTTGTTCCATTGTTCAATTGGATTGCTCCCATTGGGATTTCAACTTGAAACCTTCAATATTAGGGGTGTTCTAGGACTTGTGTATTAAAATGATAACAAAATTGTATATTCTAGGATATAAATGTTCCTATAATTGGCTTTTTATTGTAATTATTATATTTATTCCTTTTCAATATTTTGATTTCTTGGACTTTAATAAGTCTACCTACAATAGTTCTCACCACTGTGAGAAATTATGATCTTTTAGAGTGTGAGAACAAATGGGTATTGTAGGATTTTGTAAGCTAAAAAATGCAGCAAGAACACAAAGCTGCAATATTATGTTTCTGGTTTTTTTAGTTTCTGTGGTGAGGCCGAGAGAAAAACAGAGAGTTTTTTTCTTTTTTGTTTCAGCATAAATCCTCTATTTCATTGATCATTCATAACATATACATGTCATTAATCATTACATCTTGACTTGTAATACAAAATTCAAAACATACATAAAGCTGAAACATGTCATCAGCTTGTGACAGCAGTTTTCAAATTTGAATTACAAGTCTTTCAAAAAATTTTAAACTTAATCACATCATTACATAGAGAAGTGAGTTGACAAAGGACACTAGAGTCTCCAGCAACTCCTTTACCAACTAACTTAACTGATTCTTGAACTAAAAGGTAAAATATCTCCAAAATATGCCTAAATCATCTGCTGTCGGGAATGCATAGCAGCAACAGCAACCCATCTTCACTCCTCCTTGGTGTTGTTGTGTTGCATTCCCAATTTGGTCCTCAAAACATTGAATCTCCCTTTATAAAGAGGCTTTGTGAATATATCAGCCAATTGTTCATCTGTTGAGCAAAAAACCAGCTTTACTTCACCACTTTCTTGAGCTTCCTTAACTGAATGAAGCTTTATCAAAAAATGCTTTGTTTTTCCATGGAAAACTGGATTTTTGAAGATGGAAATTGCAGCTTGATTGTCACAATAGATTTGCGTAGGTTCAGCTGGTGGTTGCTTCAAATCTGATAGCATTTCCCTGACCCATAGAGCTTGGTTCACTGCTGTAGTGGCAGCCATACATTCAGCCTCTGCTGTAGATTGGGCCACTATAGATTGCTTCTTTGAACTCCAACAAAAAATACTTGAACCCAATGTAAAAGCATAACCTGAGGTACTCTTCATGTCATCTTGAGAGCCACCCCAATCACTATCAGTATATCCCACCAAATCAAGCTTTTCTGACTTCTCAAACATAATTCCATAATCAACAGTCCCTTTGATATACCTTAGGACTCTTTTCCCAGCTGTGAAGTGATTTTCACTAGGGTCATGCATGTATCTAGAGAGAAGACATACAGCTTGCACAATGTCAGGTCTAGAGGCAGCTAAATACAAAAGACACCCAATCAAACTTCGAAATCTACTTGGATCAGTTTTTGCAGCTCCATCTTCTTTTTGAAGCTTTACACCTACAGCAAGAGGTGTACTTGAGCTTTTACAATCATCCATTTTGAACTTTTTCAGGACATCTTTGGCATACTTTTCTTGGTTCACAAATATTCCTTGTTTGGACTGATGTACTTCCAAACCAAGGAAGAAAGTCATTTCTCCCAAATCAGTCATTTCAAAGGCACTCTTTATCTCTTCTTTAAATTGTTTCACCATTTGATTGCAGCTACCAACAACAAACAAATCATCTACATAGAGAGACACAATCAGTACCTCACCATTCTGCTGCTTTACATATAAAGTGGCTTCATTTTTGCTCCTGTTGAAAGACAGCTGCAACAGATACTCATTTATTTTGCTGTACCAGGCTCTAGGGGCCTGTTTTAATCCATATAATGCCTTTTTCAGCAAGCAAACTTTATGTTCTTCTCCTTTCTTTTGAAAGCCTTGAGGTTGTTCAACAAACACCTCTTCAGTCAACTGCCCATTTAAGAAAGCAGACTTCACATCAAGTTGGTGTACTATCCAGCCCTTGTGTGCTGCAAAAGCTAAAAGCAATTTTATAGTATCCAACCTTGCAACAGGAGCAAAGGTCTCTTCAAAATCAACTCCATGCTGTTGTGAGTAGCCCTTGGCTACCAATCTAGCCTTATACTTGTTGACAGAGCCATTGGAGTTAAGCTTGATTCTATACAGCCACTTGACCCCTATTGGCTTCTTGTTTGAGGGTCTTTCAACTAGAACCCATGTCTGGTTTCTCTCAATTGCTTGCATCTCTTCTTGCATTGCCTTTTTCCAATTTGAGCTCTTGGCAGCTTCTTCAAAATTTGATGGCTCAAGCACTGCAGTCAAGCTTCTTTCATAGATATCAGCCAAGGTTTTGTTCCCCTAACTGGGAAGTCTTCATCAGAACCTATATCAGAAGGGTCTGCATCTTGAATGGGTGTATTTTGAACCTGAACTAAATCTGTCTTGTTGCTTTCAACTGATGATTTCTCCCAATTCCAACTCTCATCCTCACAAAATTTCAATTCTCTACTAGTTGTAATTTTGCTAGTAAGAAGATTGAGAATTCTGTAATTATGAGAGGTGTGTGTGTAGCCAATAAAGATGCATGTCTCAGTCTTCATATCCAGCTTAGTTCTCTTCTTCTCTGGCACCAATGCATAGCATATGCTTCCAAAAACTCTTAAGTGACTTGCTGATGGTTTGAAGCCAAACCAAGCCTCAAATGGAGTTTGATCCTTAAGAGCTTTTGTTGGCAATCTGTTTAATAAGTACACAGATGTACTTGAAGCCTCAGCCCAAAACTGTTGTGGCATGCTTTTCTCAAATAAAAGACACCTACACATCTCCATAATAGTCCTGTTCCTTCTCTCACTCACCCCATTTTGTTGGGGTGTGTATGGAGCAGTGAGTTGCTGTTGGATTCCTGCATCAGCACATATTTCTTTGAAAGAGGCTGATGTATATTCAGTCTCATTATCTGACCTGATTGCCTTAATTTTACAGCTGGACTGATTCTCCACAAGTGCTTTAAAGTCTTTGAACTTGTTTGCAGCCTCTGATTTTTGCTTCAAAAAATATATCCAGCAGTACCTTGTAAGATCATCAATAAAAGTCATAAAGTACCTGCTCCCATTGAGTGAGTCTAGACTCATGGGACCACAAACATCAGTATATATCAGCTGTAGCTTTTCCTTGCTCCTCCACACTTAGTCTGCTGTAAATGGGAGCCTTGTTTGCTTCCCTTGCTGACAAGCTGAACAAACAGCTCCTTCTTTCTCAATTGAAGGAAGATCAGTCATCAACTGCTTCTTCTGTAAATTTTGTAAGCTAATATGGTTCACATGCCCCAATCTCTTATGCCATAATGAAGTGGCATCAAGAGTTGCAACCATGGCATGATTCTCAACAAGGTTCAAATCAACTAGGAAACTTTTCCCTTTCATTTGTACAGAAACAAGTTCAGCACCAAATGAGTCATAAATTATGCATGACTTGTTCTTGAATTCAATAGAATAATTTTTCTCTAGCAGCTGCCCCACACTTAATAAGTTTTGATTGATATTGGGAACATAGAGAACATCATTAATTACTTTGGTACCTGACTTGGTTTGTACAGAGACTGTTCCCTTGCCTTGAACTTGCAGGTAAGCCCCATCACCAATCTTAACTCTTGAATTAAAGCTTCTGTCCAGCTCTTTAAAAATTTGCAGGTTTGGGGACATATGGCTTGTACATCCACTGTCAACAAGCCAAACATTTGTGTTCTTCTCAGTGGTGTTGCCATCTGCCATGAATAGCTGCTCTTCAGGTTCCTTTGTATCATCATTGACCACTTGTGCTTGCTGTTTTGTTTGCTTTGCTGACTTTTTCTTTGGACACACCTTCTCTCTATGTCCCTTTTCGTTGCAGCTCCTGCAAATGATATCAGCTCTCCACCAACAATACCTTGGAAGGTGATTTGTCTTCTTACAATGAGGACATGGTGGATGGACTTGCTTAGCTCCTGATGTGGTGCCTTCTATACCTCTGAATTGTTGTTTTCCTTCCTGCTTCTTTTTCTTCTTTTGCTGATTTTTTTCTGGTTGCTTGGCCTGTAGAGCATGCTCTATAACCTCCTCCTGTCTCATAAGCCTTCTCTGCTCTTGTGCTTGCAAGGCATTTACCAACTCACCCAAGGAGATTTTAGTCAAGTCTTTTGAAACCTCTAAAGAGGCAATCATTGATTCAAATCTTTCGGGTATACTCACAAGTACCTTTTGTACAATACTTGCATCTGATAACTCTCCTCCAAGAATTCTGAACTGATTAACTAGCTTCATCACCCTGTCAGTGTAGTCCTTGATCTTCTCTGTTTCTTTCATTTTGAGGAGCTCATACTCCCTTCTCAAGTTTAGAAGTTGCATGGTTCTAATTTTTTCTGTTCCAGCATACTCTTCCTTCAGTGTGTCCCACGCTTCTTTTGCTGTCTCACAGCCCATGATTCTGTTGAAAATGACCTCAGTGACTGCAGAATGGATGCAGGTTAGGGCCTTGAACTGCTTAGAGGTTTGCTCACTATGGTTTTTGAGCTGGGCCATAGTTGGATTTGCTGGAAGTTGTGGTATTTCGGCTCCATTCTCTGTTGCCTCCCACAAATCAAAGGCTTTCAAGTAAGCCTTCATCATTACAGTCCATTGGAGATAGTTTTCTCTAGAGAACTTTGGAGGTGGAGGTGGAGAGAAGTTGAGTGAAGCCATGTTCAGGGATTGCTGTGGTTCTTTTGTGGTTCTCTCTTGGTTTTCCTTGTTTTTCTTTCTCACGGGTTCAAGTATATTTCACACAAGCTAATTTTCTTCTCTCTCAGGTCCCTCAAGATCTCAAATAATAGCTCTGATACCAGATTTGTAGGATTTTGTAAGCTAAAAAATGCAGCAAGAACACAAAGCTGCAATATTATGTTTCTGGTTTTTTTAGTTTCTGTGGTGAGGCCGAGAGAAAAACAGAGAGTTTTTTTCTTTTTTGTTTCAGCATAAATCCTCTATTTCATTGATCATTCATAACATATACATGTCATTAATCATTACATCTTGACTTGTAATACAAAATTCAAAACATACATAAAGCTGAAACATGTCATCAGCTTGTGACAGCAGTTTTCAAATTTGAATTACAAGTCTTTCAAAAAATTTTAAACTTAATCACATCATTACATAGAGAAGTGAGTTGACAAAGGACACTAGAGTCTCCAGCAACTCCTTTACCAACTAACTTAACTGATTCTTGAACTAAAAGGTAAAATATCTCCAAAATATGCCTAAATCATCTGCTGTCGGGAATGCATAGCAGCAACAGCAACCCATCTTCAGGTATATTGCCCTTCACATTATAGACTAACATAAAAGAGCCTTTGGTTAATCCATGAACTGCTATTTAAGAACAAAACCTTGGTGGAGAATTAAATTTCCTCATCAAATTGTTGATTACTTAACACGGTAGCAAGTTATTTTTTAAGCATAGCGTTTGTAGGTAGGAAGGGTCTGTAAAGCAGTAGATGAAAGCTTAATGACAGTAACTTGAAATTGGTCATAATCATTTCAAAGAATTGAATTCATGATGTAACAAAAGAAAGAATTGAATTCATTTAATAAAAAGAAAATTAATAGAATAAAAAACATGGAGGCAAATTCAATTGTTAAGTTCATATAAATGAGTTCCAGATGTGTGAAAAGTACAGGCAAGTTTACTGGAGTACGAATAATGGTCCAGCATACAATAATTGCTGGCTAAACAGAGACCTAACCATGTTTCTTAAAAACAATTTAATGGAAAAACATCATTTAGGGGTGGATATGGTAATGAACCAGTACTCTCCTTCCTAAAGCATTTTCGATGAATCTTACAGTAAGGCAATGTTTTTGTAACTTGGCTCAGTACTCTTACCCGCAATCAGATTCCAAAATTTCATGCAATTCTTCTTCTGTATTGTGCAATCTGATTCAAAGCTATCAATGAATGGACCCCAAGAGCCTTAATTTTGAACAATAGACATGGAAGTTTTCATCTTCACCTAACAATGTAAGCGCAACACAAATTTCTTTTTGTACAATTTCATATCTATCGTAAAGGGAGATGCTTCATAAAAATGTGAAAGACATTAGACATTTATACCATGCTTGCAAAGCACTGCAAAGAAGATTGGGGCTGGAAAGGGAAAAACTAAGAAAACATAGAAAATAGTGATAGAGTAGTTATATGCAATAGAAATTTTTTTAAGTTAAAAAAAATAAATCAAAGGTTAGGGCAATATATTTCTTATAATTACTTACGGCTATTTCATGTCCTACTAATAGGACTCGGTTGGAATATAGAAATGTTTTGGTAGTAGAAATAGAGAGATGTACGAGCCAAACCTTTTAGTAATAAAAGGACAACAATAACACCAAAAGAAGAGACAATGGCAGCACAAAAACAACGCACAAGGGAAAATAAAATATATACTACATGCAAATGGTCCCTACTGCAACCTCCACTTTTCATTATTGACTTTCTTGATAATTAAAAGGCAACTTGAAAAAGCTTCCCTATTGTGGACATAAAGGATAAATTTGTAAGATAATGGCCTTGTGATGAAGGAATAGGGGGGTGATGTCATTTTCCCTTGGACAATAATAGGTAGCTAAAAAGTTTCCATATGAGAAAGGAGGGAAAAAAATATACATAGTGAACAAACTTTTAACAGCTCTAGGACACTGAAACTTCTGATTGAACTTTTCAGTTACTTTTTTTTAGGTTTCCAAAGAACTTTAATGGTCAAATTATCTTTTGACTATTCCAAAACACTTTTTTTTTTTTGAAAGTCTTTTTACAATAAGCAATATTGATTCCTTTCAATCTAAAAACAAAACAAAAAAAATTGATGTGAAATAAGAGTATTTATTAACCAATTTAGTTGGTAAATTGGTTTTTAGTTACAAATGTCTCAGCTAGAACAAAGAAAATCTTGGCAACATATGCAGATTTATTTAAATCTCCACCAAGTAATTATGTTTTAACACTTTTGGATCAACCCCAAGTCCCATTTAATCCCTCATTTTCTAATGCACACTGAAGCAAAAACAAAATACATGACAAGCTACGATGTTGTTCAAAGTCCCAACAATATTGCTTAATATAAGAGCTTCAAAATGGATCTAGATCACACTATAATGATCTTCAATTTTAGATCTCATCACGTGAATGATCAATAACTAAAGTGCACAAAATTACATATGTGTATAGTCTCCTTAGAAGAGCTGAGAGATGGGAATCTCAACATGCTATAATAGATAGGAAGGCATCTGACATGATATATGGCTTACAGGTTTCCTGTTCAGGTGACGAAGAAAAAGGGCTTCAAAAGTAGTGGAAGTGCAATGAAAAATTAAAAGAAGCATATGCTTTACATGCAGTCCTTAGAGGTTCTTTATTAACAATTTATTTATGGACATTGTGCTCTGCTGTTGGTAACATGTTACAACCTGCCCTAGTGGTGCAAGTCTTTAATATTGGCATTATTGTGAATTATGGGTTTGGCATGGTGGGTTGCATAAGAGAGAGAGAAGAGGGAGAATTTTGAGACATGTTTACATGAATAATGGAAGTACAAGTGAAAGATGGTGGCAAGTCAGCCATAAAAGGTAAATAGAGAAAACCATTCAATACTTTAACTCTAAAGAGATGCCCAATTAATTAATAATCTAAATTTGTATTTTGGAGGATGAGTGAGTCATATTAAAAATTTTTGAGAGGCTGTGTGAACAGAGAGTGGGAAGAAGGGAAGGAAAGAGGTCCTCATATAGAGTCGCACACTTGAGCAAGGTTTGAATTACTAAATAAGGGGTCTATATAATTAAAACGTGTTATTATCTATTGTATGGTTCCAAGCTGATCACACGTAAAAATGTAATAGATGTCTTTGGAGTGGTGTATATCGCATATTTATATTTATTTGATTCGTGATCCCAAATAGCAACAAAAACTACAAAGAATACAATCAACAACCACAGTTACAGCACTTGACTGGAGTCTCCTCCAAATAAAAACAGTCTCCGTTCATGCAACGAAAACCACATCACATGAGACCGAAAAAAATAGAAAAAAGGCAGAAGAATTGTCCAAAAGCATACGTAGAAGAGCAGAATTTGAGGGCTTCAAAGCCATCTAGATTTCCTCCACCGCATGGCATGCACGGCTTCACACACAAGCCTAGGAGAAAGAGATGGAGGGGGGGTAGAGAGGGAGAGAGAGGTTGTCATTTATCGTTGGATTTGAGACCTAGGTGGGGCCCTAAATATGGTGGTCGACCATGGATCCATCACAAAGAGTTTGGAATTTCTTCTTGTTGGGTACTTGACACACGTGCAAGGGTGTTGTCAAAGGTCACTTTGAAACCCCTAGAATTTTAATCAAGTAGTCTCTAATAATACAGCATCATGAATCCAAAACAAGATTTGCCACTTGCTTCATTGAAATCTTGTCAATTAAATCCACATCATGCAAAATATATGGCCATCCAATCAAAATGATAATTAGCCAAATCTAGGTCCTACATCGTCAATTATATAAATTGTACACAAAAAAAAAAAAAAAAGATATTCATATACAACTGCTTATATTTTGCCGGAAACATTGACCATTATACAATTATTAGTTATACTGTCCAATCATTTTGCCACGCTCGACCATAGTTATCCAAAATTTTCAATATATATAATGCAAAGAATTTGATAATGAAAATGAATAATAGTCATTACTGCAAAAGTATTGCATCCTGGGGCTTGTAGTAGCTGATTTAAAATTTTTTGTTGCAATTCTGTTTTTTTTTTTTCCATCGTTGCAATTTTAATTTTCAGTTCATGTTTTAGAATTATGAGGGAATTCTTCTTATTAGCAAGTACAATATTGTTTATGGGTGTAGCAACACAACAATTTTTGGTTTTCACCGTGGAAAGTCTATCGATAGCCTGATTTTGGGACTTGAAACCCTAATTAGCAGTTAACGAAATGCATTAGTTAGCTGACATTCAAAACAACAAATGATCATTAAACAAAAAACAACTAGATGTGTTTGGTATAACATAAGATTTACAGGAGTAATGTTGACACAAGTAGTGTTTACAAGAGTGGTCCTCTTCTTATGTAATAGATTAAACAAAATGGTAGTTACGAAAGGTAATTTTTTCCTTTCTTGTAAATCCCAAACTTTTATTTATTAAGATTCACACTTCATACTTTTAAACTAATTGTGTAAATTTCTAATTATTGGAGTGTCTATTTAAAAATACATCAAATCATAAACATTGATGTTAAGAAATTACAGGAATATGATGTGTGATTAGAAAATTATATGTGAACTAAGGACACATATATCAATATCTCTTGCCTAACAATTAGACGATACAAAAACTTGGATGGATGCAAAGAGCATATATATGACATATTCTGTGGACTTGGTAAAACAATCATTCAACAAGAGACTCGATCTCTTTCAATTTCTGAGTCACCATCTAACTACATCTATCCTATTATGATTTCGATCTATTAACAAGGCATTAGTAGACCAATTATTATTTATTTGCTCTTCTCATCTTTCGGTTTCACTTTCCACTTAATTTTTTTTTTTAAAGCTAATAGCCCAAGTAATGAAAACCCTTTAAATCTTTACGAATTTGAATGTAACTTTTGTTTCATCTCTTTGTTTGCGGCCGCACAAATTGTATTAATCTGTGAGAAGATGTTAGATTTGATCCACGAACCCTTCATTTTGGTTCTTTTTGTTTGTAGCTTTGTTTCATCTCTTTTGGCTTTTGCTTTTCATGAGTGCTTTCTTTTTTTTTTGCAAAAAATATATGGCTTGACATGCTTAAGCACCTAAAGGGGTCAATTACTAGTCCCCATATTGCAGTTTTCAAGTTCTAATCTTTTCCATAATTTCAGGTTTCTGTTCTCAAGCAAGTCCTTTTCATCTATTATTATATCACATTAGAAGAAGAATAATGATTATGGGTATTAAGTGGAAGGCCTATCTTGGCCTTATCAAACTCCTTTGTTTACCAAAAGCACACACGTCACACAACTTCTTGTTGCATTGCTAATCAAGGTCAAGAGTCAAATTAGAATCCATAAGCTAAGGCTTTTACTAAAGCTTGCAATTAATTAACACAAAGAAAATACACTAATCTTTTTTTTTTTTTTACTTTTATTATTACTATTATTGTTATTATTATTATTTTGATAGTTTGAGAAATTGAACCCAATAAAAGCTACCTATGTAACCTAACCTTGATGAATGGAAATGAGTTGGGCGAGTTTGGTCCAACACCAACTTTTCCGGCTACAGAATTAGCCATGGAATCGACCCATATTGAGGTTTTAATTGAAGGGGTTGGTTTTGGAGCCCGAGCAATTTATCCTCAGGATTTTGTTCCGATATAATTGAAAAGATCAACTAATTGTCAAATTATTATAACTTTATTGATATAAGAGCAACAAAAAATTGAAATATAAAATATAAACTCTCGCTTCATTTCTTATTATTCTTTTTTATTACAATAATTATAAAAAATTAATAATTAACTATTCTTTTTAAATATATCGAGACATTTTAAAGGAATTCCCAAACTTTTTCGTTAATTGGAAGGCTCAATTAATGAATCAAATGGATTAGGCAAATGCCCACACGAGAAGAAGACAACCGAGTGGGATAGGCTCGCCAGGAACAAAGAAAGTCTTGAAGCATGTTCAATATGTCAATAGGGTAAGGCCATGGCCGGGGGAGGGTAAGGCCGACAGTCAACTACGCAGTCGTGAGACAAAGAGAAGTACTCTTTTTATTTTTTTAATTTTTTTCAACCATAAAAAAAGTTTATCATCGATATATACATTTTGTTACACTTATAAATTAAGATTAAAGGATTGTTAACGTTTTTGTTTAATCTCCTTCATAAAAAAAAAAAACTCGTCACTCAAATACTAATAAACCTGAGTACGGCTCTGCTACAGTTTACTCAGCGACTACGAAATCTTGAGTCTGACACCTAACTATCACTAGATTTTTAAAATCTAACATTGGGTCGAGGACACTGATATCTGTGCCATAAGAATTGTTAAAACAGAAATTCAAACTTGAGTCAACTGCGTGAAAATACATTAAATCATCATTCAAACTATTATCTCTAGTGATCATCTCTAGTGATCAATGAGAAGTACTTCACATCTTTGATCTCTATCATTTACACGAGAGTGTATATATAACTAGTCGAAATACCCTTCATGAAAATTTTGATTTTGTATTAGAATTTTAATGATTTTGCTCAACTAAAAAGAATGTTCGTGGAATTGCGACAACTAGAAGTCTTGAACATGTTCCTACTCTATCACTCATTTACGTCGACAATCACTTACGTTCAAGATTTGTCTAGAGGGAGACATAGGTTTTTTCCAACGGAAAGAAATTGGTTCCACGACTACAAAGTACAATAAAGCTCCCTTGCTCATCACCACTGGCAATATCTTTTAGAGGATCGTCATCTATTATTATGGGAGGAAATGAAATTACAAGATTACCTTAACACAGCAAAAATTAAAAATAATACTACTAACTGTTCGTTTATGGTTCATAAGATAGTCATTGCCAGACTATGACAGTAACAGAAAGAACAGCCAGAATTTTTAATGTGAGCTTGTTTTTTTTTTTTTTTACAAATTAACAATCCTTAAAGCATCAGCCACTCTGCAGCCAAGAAAGTATCATCCACTTGGGATAGTTGAATAGTAACAACAAACTAGAGGGTCGTAACCTGTAACTTATATGACGCAATTCAGAATCATGGGTTCTAATGCTTCGTCGCAAAAAAAAAACAAAAAAAATATTAGAGTTCTTGTATGTCTGGAAAGTATTTTTGAACGTGTGGATGGCATGGAATAGTTGATGATTCATTGCCTGGCATCATGAGGTGAACTATTTCAATGACTCCACTGGAAGCATCATAATTGTTCGTTCCAGATCATAAGATGGTCACTTAAGGATTTGGGCCGAAACTTTTCTTGGTAGCTCCCAGAGTTGGAACTGGAAATGGAGCCATCAAAACGGGAAATTAATTCTATGGGGCAGGGATGGGTTTCACTTTGAGGCTTTGGGCCTTTTTGTTCTAACAGGCAGCCACAGCCCACAACCTTAAAAATTACAAGTTTTCTGAATTCAGAGCCACAAAAAAAAAAAAAAAAAAAAAAACCAGCTGGAGCATTTGTTATAGTAGTTGATGGGAGTGTCTCTCAACTATGAGGTGGAGGGTTCAACTCCCACCAACTTTATTTCTCCCTCTTCTTATATGTCCAATAAGATTTTTTGTAAACTAAAAAAAAAAAAAAAAAGAGTCATCGCTCCCAAAGATCCAATTTATAGGAGTGGTAGAATTCTGAGATTCGATTCCTAATCCAATTCCTTGCTTACCCCTTATGGACTATCATTTTCACTACAGGGAAAAAAAAAAAAAAAAAGGCTATCTGCTCCCTCCCTAATTCATCCCTGTTTCTCTTCTGCTGCTGTGACCCAACATGTACATTTAGCTAATAAGAGTATTGTTTCCTTATTCTACATCATATACATTTAGCTAATATCAAGCTAGCACAACGAAAGTTTTTTCATTGGTTTTGTGGTTTAATTGCTTTCCTAAGACATGCCCTTTTGTAAATACATAGGCCAAAAAAAGTGAAGAAGAAACCTATTAACGCGAGTAGATTGCTTCCTTCTTACATATTTGAAGTCTCAGACAGCTGACAAAAAATAATAGTCACTAATGTCACAGTCATTACGAAATCAGCTAGGTAACAATGGATCATCAATGCAAGGTGGTTAGAGTGAAAGATAAAAAAACATGGACAACTCTGAGGTTATAAACTGAAATTCAGTCTAAGGAGTGCTAATCACATTATGTGCTCCAAGTCACTATTATTACTTTTTTTTCTTCAAAAAAAAAAAGAAAAAAGGAATGATTGATATCCATAATTGTTTCCTCCATTGATGCAGAACCAAATAAAACATAAAAGTGGGTGAAAATATTCTCTCTGACAAGCTGCTTGCCTACCCTCTGTTTCTACCAAGCGCGTGCATTAGAATCCATTACAATAAATTAATAATTATGGAGTGGTTATGCGATGGTCTACCTTACACCAAGTAAATTTGTGTCTACTGGACCAAGAGAGACTTTTAAAGAAAGCAAAATGGCCTACAGCGTTCAACAAACATGTTTTAAGAAGTGTATGTATCCTTGATTAAAGGAAATGGTGCTGCTATATGCTTTTTAATTATATGGGGTCGCAAAGTGAAAACAGATAATTGTACCTGCAATCGTGTTCTATCATCATTACAACTCTCTGTATGGCTTGCAGCACATCATCATAGAATAGTCCTGGTTTCTCTGAAATGGGGGATATTATTTTAGTCTTGCAGGAATCACTCTCCCTTTTTCCTGTAAAGAGCTAAAGGGAAGTAACAACAAATGAATAAGAGGAGCGATTCTTGCTGCTTTATCAAAATCGAACAAAATTTGGACAAAAAAAAAAAAACTAATTCCTTACTTCTAAATGCACTAAGAGTATATTATATACCTGGTTTCGTGATGTATGACTATCAGGTATGACTTTGCTGGAATGGTAAATAGAAACAGTTTAATTTGGAAAAATCAGATATTTTAGAGTTGCTTAAAGTTACAAAGCTATGTGCCTCTTAAGTTCATGTCTGAGATCAAACTTACCATCAGCAAAACCATTCATCAAAATGCTGGAGGACTATAAGCTTCGAGATGCAGATAGATTATTAGCTTATAATCACGAATTTTTCAACTTATACTTCTCCTCACTGGTAAAAAAAAGTCGAGTAACATGTATTGGTGAAATAAGCTAGAGAATGACTGAAGAATAGAAGAAAAGTTAATAGCTTCAGAGTCCTATTTCTTGTGCTACCCAATCTTCTTATGAATGCCATCGTACTTCCCACCCTTAAGGCCCTGTGGAGATCATACAAGAACATGTCAATCCCTACGGATGAAGCTTGCGAATCAACCATAAAGTAGAAAAAGAAGGCAAATGAAAAATTTTAATCCTGTTGAGAACCCAATATCATGGTCCCAAGTCATGACACTGAGAGTAGGTTTTCATTCCAAAGACTTCATGTAAAAGAAAGATTTAATTGCGCAACTGAAAAGAATATTAAGCTAACTACAAGGACTGATTTTTGCAGTAGCAGATGAATTCAAAATCCATCAAGATATATCAAAGTGCCATATATATTTTAAAATCATGACAGGTCGCTTGCGCCATGAAAATATAGACCATCAGAGGAAGAAGCTAGAGGAACAAACATGCATAATGCACACAGACTGAGACACTAACGAGACGATAAATTTTACTTTATCTTGCTACATGTGAGACAGCAATGAATTATTGTCCTGGAATATTACTTCTTTTGGGCAGTTCCCATTGATCTGCACTTGAAATGAATCATAAAACATGTACAAATGTTGAGAGCAGGTTAACATGGGAAACAATGGAAGAAAGACATGAAAAATGTAAACTTCCCTTCTCCATTATGTTTGGCTAAGTGGATGAAATGGCTTCCGCATTTCATTTGTATATTTACGTGACTTCGCCTGCACACAAACTGAGGAAAGAAACTTGCAGGTGCACGTTAGATGAATAAAAAGGGTTCTAAGTCGTCAAATAGATGAGTCATACTACTGTACATTTCTCGGGAAGGGGGAGCACAAATTCTTTAGTGACATGTTCAAGAAAATTCTCTTGATAATAAGCATGTTAGCCATACATGAAACAAAGCTAAACAGTTTCAGAATTTTCCATAATGAGCACATATAAGAGAATCTACAATACTTGCTCAGTCAAGTGATGCCAAAAATGAAATTCTAATTCTCCACTCCCTTTTAGAACCTTCTCTTACTTCAAGTGATTAAGTTCGTGCACACCCATAGTTCAAAATAGACACATTTGTGTAGGATGGCCATCTAAATTTTCCTTTTGCAAATTTAGAGGATGAAAAAAAAAAATGCCATAGCTAAGCAGATAATACTTGTCCCTTCCTTAATACAGCCCCACTTATGTGAGAAACATGGGCATCTATTGTGCATTCTTCTATCATCTTCAAGGAAAGTAAAACCAAACAGGATTACCCATCAAATATATCTAAATCCATAATCTATGTCATTCTAATAAATTGATGAATGGCATGCTCTTGAAACTGATATCAAAATGGTGTGAAGACAACAAACCATCCACGTTAAAATGTAGGTGCACGCATAGGCCTTTCTGTGAGTGTGCCCAAACATGCATATTGTAGTCAAACGTTTTCTTCTGTGTCATCAGGTCAGGCAACAAGGGTTACTTTAATTCCCTCAGACTCCAGAGGGAAGTTTCTCGTGTTAGAAATTTTCTGTCATTGGGTCTAACCAATGCATCTGTCAATCAGGTAATGTTACATTAGGTTACATTAGGGACCTGGGCATCAAATATAAAAATCATGAAGAAACATGTAACAACTAAAATTATATGATCGAAAATACTCCATAGAGGACAAACATCCAAACTTCCATTTGTTGCAAAATAAATCACTATACTTAGATTATATCAGGGATGCTCAATCAAAGCATACTACAAGCACAAACGTTTACACATAATTTCAATTCTGGGGGATAAAAAAACAGAGTCATGTATGCAATCCAATCATTCATTTATTGAAAAATATGAAGCAGAAATGAAGAGATATCAAACAACAAACAAATTAAAAGGAATGGCAGCATTGATAGATAGTTCACTTACATCTAGGATTGTGTAAAATATCCTGTCTGGTCTACCACTTTAACCAGATTCTCTGCTTGTGCAAAACACCATGAATAACCATCCGGAAGCCACCCTTTTGTCTTTGCATCTTTTTCGGACAGTGGTGCCGCCACCATTTGTTTAATAAATCGTTTTATTTCTGAAGAATTCAAGTAAAGAACATAAGCAAAAATAAAATAAAATAAAATAAAAGGAGGGAGAGAAGCAAAGTTCATGACTGTATTTCGTTAGGAACCAGACAGCCAGAATTCATAAACTCTGTTGCTTTATGTCCAATCTCTGTCCCAACAGATAGCTTGGCTTTAAGTATGTACCAATCTAAAACACAGAATCAAACCACCCAAAAAAAAAAAAAAAGGAAAAACAAAAAGAAGTACTCAAAATTAAAGGAAACGAACGAAGGAAGCCCATTAGTGCTTAGATTCAACAGACAAATATGAGAGGCCTAAAATAAACTTTTCTCACAATGAAACTCGAGAATAAGAATCAAGATTCAGTAAGTGTAAATCTTTAATAAAGAAGTAATTTTGATTAAATTGAAAAGGAAAAAAGAAAAAGAAGAAGCTTTCTGGAGTACTCACAGGTTGTTCTTGCAGTAAGAACCAAATAATTCTCCTCCATTCCCGCCTAAGTTCAAAACCTGATAGCCTCCTTCAAAAAAACCCAAAAGAAAAATTAAAAAAAAAAAAGAAAATAAAACAAGAATCTCTAAAGGGAAAAGGAAGCAGAGAGTTGAATGTGCAATATAACTCGAAAAAAAAAAAAACATCTTCTTGACCATTGGTTCACACCGAGTGAAATCATAACCTTCAGGGGCTCACTTGAAGAACAATTGACACTCAGTCCCTAACCAGAAAATCGTGGAGAAGAAACAGATATCATATAAAAAAATAAAAAAAAAAGGAAGTAAGACAAGAACCTTGAGCCATTATAACACCAACCCACATAAAGTTTGACAAGAAGAAAACAGGAAAGATCAGAACTTGGGTACTGATTTTAATCTTGAGAGGGTATTTTGTTTGAGACAGAAGGAACAATGATGATGATGAAAAGATCTCTGCTCACGAAAAAGCTTGACAAAAAAACAAAAAAAGAAAACAAGAAAGACCAGAACTTGGGTGGGTCTTGATCCTATTATTCCTTTTTTTTTTTTTTGAGCGGTTATTTCTTTCATGGCAGAAGAAGGAGACAAAGATGATGATGATGAAGATTAAAAGATCTTCGGAAACTAAGACAGAGACGGAGAAGAAGAAGAAGAACTGAAGAAGAAGAAGGGCAAGAAGGAAACGCTGTTTCTTTCCGGCGGAGCCTTCTATATGTAGAGAGGAAGAGAATCAATCCTTGAATTGGATGTTTAGGAACACAAATTTTAGTTTTTTTTTTTAAAAAAAAGTTAGTATCCTAATTAAAATTACAATTATTATTTTTAAAATAAAAATTAATATTTTTAAAATATTTATTATTTTTATATTTTAAAAATATCAATATTTATTTTAAAAATAATAGACACAATTTATTTTAAAACAAAAATTATGACATTTTACCAAAAAGGTGTAACTGTGCTCATTCTTTTAATATATTATTATTTTCTTTTCCAATCCTCGTTCCATTTTGACTTCCTTTTTGTTTGTTGAATCGAATCAGGTTTTGTCTTTTAAACTAGCCGTTACTCCACTTAAATTAAATTAATTAACTAAAAAACAGCCCCCTTTTTAACTGCAAAACTATGTAGAATTAAAAAAAAAAAAAAACCAAAACCTTAAATCACATCCAACGCTTAGAACTTAAAATTTTTAGGGGTACAACGATTAACTGCAATAATTGAAAGAGTTTTCCTCTAACCACCTGATTTGGTGATCTCTTGCCTTAGTCTCTTCGTCTTCTACTAATTGGTCTTCAGTTCCTAAAAGACAGAAAAAAAAATTCTAGAATAAATGTGTGTCTGTGGAGGTGTTTGTTTAGGAAAAACATAATGTGAGAATGAGAATCAACTACCAAATTTTCATTCATATTATTTGTTTTATATAAAATGCATTCTTATTCCCTAAAAAATGGGAATGAAATTCCCTACTTTAAGGGAATTATGATTCCTACGTTTACTTCATTAATCATTCTCATTCCCCTACTAACTACTTCTAACTCCTCAATTTTCTCCACTACCCCATGTTTTTATTTTTCTATTGTTATTATATTATTTTTTTGATTTTATTTATTTATAAAATAATAATAATAATAATAATAACATGTTTTTATATTATAATAAAAATTAAATATTTCAAACCTTAGGATAATAATAAAATTGTAAATAATAATAAAATTTTATAATTAAAATAATCGTTTATTTATTATTAATAAATTATTTTATAATCTCTACAATATTATTTCCATAATAATAATAATAATAATAATAATATTATTATTATTATTATTATTCTTATTCTTATTGTTATTATTGTCATTACCATTACTACTTATTCATGAGATCATATGTCATAGTATTATAATGAGAATTTAAATTTCAAAAATATTTAAATTATCAATTAACAAATGATTATTATTATAATAATAATAAAATTTTATTTTAAGATTTTCTTTTTAGATTTTACATTTATGGTTATCATTGTGAAGTATATTATTATTATTATTATTATTATTATTATTTGTTTTTATTATAATTTTTAATTTTATTTTTATAATAATTTAATATTTTTAATTTGACATTACATTATAATATTTTTTAAAATTTCATACTTTTTAATTTGATATTAATAATTTTTTTAATTTTAACTACATTTATCTTATATTTATCATGACATAAATATTATCATATATTTAATGTTTTTGATTCTGAAATGAAATAAACATCTATGAAGGATTTTAATTCTGATTCTAGAGTAAACCAAACATATTATAAAATAAGTGATTCCGTTTCCCATTCCACTTGATTTTAATTCTAATTCTGATTCTGATTTCAAACTATAAAACAAATCGCCCTTGAGTTGGTGCAGAATGAGAGTGCAGGAAGGAACTCTCGTTTAGGCCCAGTGTTGTAAAATTTACTTGCCAAGTTGCCATATTGATATAGGCCTTGCCGGCATTCCAAAATGGATTGGGATTATATGTATGTATGCAAAATCTTCCAGTTGGGTTGGGTCTGGGTTTGCGTTTGGTTGGTAGAGTGTGAACACGCAATCTGGATGATCTCTCTATGAATTTATTGGATTTGGCCCACTACCAAAATTATCTTTCTTTTCCACACCCTTGAGATTTTTTTTTTTTTTTTTCCTTTTATTTTTTTTGATATTGTTTACTGATCAGCAGAAAATTTGTGAGAAGATTTTTTAAATTATAACTTATTAAATTTATTATATAATTATATAAATTATTAATATAATAAAAAAATTATTATTTTTTTATTATATTTATGATTTACATAATTATATAATAAATTCACGTAATTGAAATTTAAAAATTCTTGGGAAAGACCGACCTTCCGCCCACGAATCTTCTTCCCAATTTCTTAGGCTCAAAGTTATTTTAGCAGTCTACGTCATCCAACGGAAGAATAGGAATCTGATTGGGCCAAGAAAATAATATTTAAGAAAAGAAAAATAAAAGGAAGGGCAATACGATAGAAGGATCTAGAAGAAAAGCAACGTCCTTAGACCTAGTAGAGAACTAACTTCTTTATAATCCCAGCCTCGCTCCCATCTCTTCGCTGCGCTGCGCTATTTTCTCTTTCTCTCGCTTTCTCTGTGGAATTGGAATCTGAATCTGAAGGAAGGAAGGAAGGAAGAAAGAATAATGGCAGGGGAGACAGAGACGTTTGCGTTCCAGGCAGAGATCAACCAGCTGCTCAGTCTCATCATCAACACCTTCTACAGCAACAAGGAGATCTTCCTCCGTGAGCTCATCAGCAACGCCTCCGACGTAATGTTTTTTTTCTTCCCTTACTAATTCCTTTCTGGATCTCTCTCTGTGTTTGATTTTGATCTGCTAGTTTCGTTTACTTTTGAAAAATACACGCCCACACGCACTTGGTTGGGGGTTGTGGGGGCGCGTGCGGGAACTCAGATCAAATCTTGGGGTCTGATTAGTTTATGTTTTGATAACTGTTTTTGATTTGTTTGTTGTTGCGCTTTTGATTCTCAGAAGAAGCACTGTTGGTTGTTTATAATTGTAATATGCCATCGTGTTTACATTACAATTTTTTGAATTTCAAGATTGCCCAATTTTTCTTTCTTTTTTTTTTTTTTTTTTTTAAGTTTGTGATATATATATATATATATATATAGGAGGGGTTGAATATGAAAACAAATTAGAAATTAGAGTTTTTAAGATCATGAAAAGCTAAGGAAATTAGACTAAGAAATTTTTATTTATACATTACGTGTTAATTAATTGTTTATATTCACATCAATATATGTAATGTTGTTCAATACATTTACATGCTTTGGTTGTAGGGATTAATAAGAAAGCCGTGGAAGCAACCAGAACTATGAATTATGTTCCATGGGATGCTTGCGGCTTGTTTATGCTGTTTGATTGATTGATTGGTGGATTGAAGTTGATTCTTTTGTTTAACCTTTGGACGAAAATTTGGTTTTTTTCAGGCTTTGGACAAGATCAGATTTGAGAGTTTGACTGACAAGAGCAAGCTCGATGCCCAGCCCGAGCTTTTTATCCACATTGTTCCTGACAAAACTAACAACACAATTTCCATCATTGATAGTGGTATTGGCATGACCAAAGCTGGTATGATTCATTCATTGCCACTCGGTTTCGTTCGTAATTTATATGTGTAATTTTGAATGTTTTTGATAAGGGAAAAAAATAGGGAGATGCACAAAAAATATATGCGCATTGCAACCATTGACTTTTTTTTTTGCAACTAGTGGCTTAAATTTTGCAACAAAATCCAAAAGTATTTTTCTAACTTTTATTTCGTTGTAAAACTTAAGTGACTTGTGCAAAAATAAAGCCGTCTGTTGCAATGTGTTGACTCCCGCGTTTATTTTTTGCACTTCTATGTAGTTGTACCCTTTTGATAATTTGTGATTTGGTAATTTATATATGTAATTGTGAATGTTTTTTTTTTAATAATCTGTGGCTCACTGATGTTGCTGCTTTGATGTTTCCAGATTTGGTCAACAACCTTGGTACCATTGCAAGGTCTGGAACCAAAGAGTTTATGGAGGCATTGGCTGCTGGAGCTGATGTGAGCATGATTGGACAGTTCGGCGTTGGTTTTTATTCGGCTTATTTGGTTGCCGAGAAAGTTATTGTCACAACTAAGCACAATGATGATGAGCAGTACATCTGGGAGTCCCAAGCTGGTGGGTCATTCACCGTCACCAGGGATACTTCTGGCGAGCAACTTGGGAGAGGTACTAAGATCACCCTTTTCCTTAAGGAAGACCAGCTTGAATACCTTGAGGAGCGCCGTTTGAAGGATCTGATCAAGAAGCATTCGGAGTTCATCAGCTACCCAATCTCTCTCTGGATTGAGAAGACTACCGAGAAGGAAATTTCTGATGATGAGGATGAGGAAGAGAAGAAGGACGAGGAAGGAAAGGTTGAAGATGTTGATGAGGAAAAAGAGAAGGAAGAGAAGAAAAAGAAAAAGATTAAGGAGGTGTCCCACGAGTGGTCTTTGGTGAACAAGCAGAAGCCCATCTGGATGAGGAAGCCTGAGGAGATCACTAAGGAAGAATATGCTGCATTTTACAAGAGCCTTACCAATGACTGGGAAGAGCACTTGGCTGTGAAGCACTTCTCTGTTGAGGGTCAGCTTGAGTTCAAGGCCATCCTCTTTGTTCCCAAGCGGGCTCCTTTTGATCTCTTTGACACGAGGAAGAAGCCCAACAACATCAAGCTCTATGTCCGCCGTGTCTTTATTATGGACAACTGTGAGGAGTTGATTCCTGAATACCTTAGCTTTGTCAAGGGCATTGTTGACTCGGAAGATCTTCCCCTCAACATCTCAAGAGAGATGCTCCAACAGAACAAGATTCTGAAGGTCATCCGCAAGAATCTGGTTAAGAAATGCGTTGAACTCTTCTTTGAGATTGCTGAGAACAAAGAAGATTACAACAAGTTCTACGAGGCATTCTCTAAGAATCTCAAGCTTGGAATCCATGAGGATTCTCAGAACAAGACAAAGCTTGCTGAACTTCTCAGATACCACTCAACCAAGAGCGGCGATGAGATGACCAGCCTCAAGGACTATGTGACCAGGATGAAGGAGGGCCAGAATGACATTTACTACATCACTGGAGAGAGCAAGAAGGCCGTGGAGAACTCCCCATTCCTTGAGAAACTGAAGAAGAAGGGCTATGAAGTCCTTTACATGGTTGATGCTATCGATGAGTATGCTGTTGGTCAGCTCAAGGAATTTGAGGGTAAGAAGCTGGTCTCTGCTACCAAGGAGGGCTTGAAAATTGATGAGAGCGAGGATGAGAAGCAAAAGAAGGAAGAACTGAAGGAGAAATTTGAGGGTCTGTGCAAGGTTATCAAGGAAGTGCTGGGTGATAAGGTGGAGAAGGTTGTGGTATCTGACCGTGTTGTTGATTCTCCCTGCTGTTTGGTTACCGGTGAGTATGGCTGGACTGCGAACATGGAGAGGATCATGAAGGCTCAAGCTTTGAGGGACAACAGCATGGCTGGTTACATGTCAAGCAAGAAGACCATGGAGATCAACCCTGACAACCCCATCATGGAGGAGCTGAGGAAGAGAGCTGATGCTGACAAGAACGACAAATCTGTGAAGGATCTCGTGCTGTTGCTGTTTGAGACTGCCCTCCTCACCTCTGGCTTCAGCCTGGACGACCCCAACACCTTTGGCAACAGGATCCACAGGATGCTAAAACTCGGCCTGAGCATAGACGAGGAGGCAGGTGATGGTGACGCCGACATGCCCCCATTGGAGGATGCTGATGCCGATGCAGAGGGCAGCAAGATGGAGGAAGTCGACTAAGTTCTCTATAATCTCTATCAAACTCTTTTTCACCTCTTGGCAATTTATCTTATGTTGTGGTACTCTTCTTCAAAGTAGTTTAGCTTATGGTTTTACCCCTTGTGACTCAGCTTGAGAGGTTTTGGATAAGTTTTGGAGCTGTCTTGGATAGTTTACCGTTTTCAGATATTTACTTAAATAGCCTTTTCGTGGAATTGTTTAAGTCTCCTGTGTGGGCTCTATTAAGTTGCTTTTTTCTCATCTACCTCTTAAGTTGAATTAGTTGGCGTATTGCAATTCAAGTTCAAGGGTTTGCCTGAAGCGTTTGTCTTGATTATTGAAAAACCTTTTTGCCCTTCTACAGACAAATAAAATATGTAGCAGGCAGCACAAATGCCGAGTTTACACTTAGAAACCGATTTGATAAAATGTGACGAGAGCCCCCATGCCTACTACCAGCTTGCATAAAAGAATGAATATTAGTAATGAAAAGTTCGATAATCATATCGCAACATTTTACAAAGAGAGAAAAAACAGAAGGTCAACCCGGCCTCCTCCACAAACTTATAAGAAGCTGAGATCCAAAACCTGTCCAAAGAGCAACCGATGCAATGTAGAATTTCTCTATCGCAGCCTCTGCAAGCGAGGTGGCCACGTTGTCAGTCAACAAGGAAACCAAGATTCAACCCCCAAAAAATAGGGAACAAAATTTATAGGTCTAATCCCTCGCGGTTGAGAGAGACCGGTCATATTTAGCGGACACTCTGAAATTTACAGTTGACAAGGACAAAGCCTACTGATGGGCCTATCTCTTGTGAGTCTGGTGCGAACTCATTTCTTCCTAGCCTGTCATAAATTTGTGCTCCTAGGGTCAATTTGTTTCTTTTTTTTTTTTTTTAAATCGTCCAATATTTAGATTAATAACCTGATTAATTTGGACTTTTTCGGATAAGATTTCAAAGGGTGATAAAAGTCTCCTAATAAGTATTTAATGCGACTGCATTTTCAGGAACTCAAACTCGAGACCTCTGATTAAATAGTAACGGATGCCTACCATCCGCACGGACACATACTGGTTCTTAGGACCAATTTGTTCCGAGCGCTTCGAAGTGAACTGTCCATTGGACTCCTCCCAGTACAAATGTATGAGCCCAGTAACCTTCAGGCTCCTATTACAACCCAGTCACTATGGGATTCTCTGCATGGCTTCTCACACCTCAAGTCTCTGTTATGATTTCCCTATTTTCATATATATTCTTTACCTATTTACTTATGAGTTTATGCATTGAAGTGCTAATGCGGACTCTCAGTTAGACTGTCTTGCGGGTGTGCAGTCTAACTTATTAGGCCTAGAAACTCATAGTTATCAACCACAATAATTGATCTTAAATTTAAATTTAATGTATATTAATCCTTCGGGGGCACTTTATAAGTTAAATATTTAGTATTTAAGTTGGAGATCTTAAATTTTTATTCTAAAAAGGGGTATAAAGATATATGAGAAAGAAAAGAGCATTCCTTTCGGCCCAATGGCCTTTTAATAAACAAAATAAATTAGTTTATGGATACAGATGACGTAAAAATATTTTAGGTGAAACGGTATTGTTTTTGCAATAAATAAATTCAATTTGAATGTTGAATAGTTCACCAAAAAAAGGGGCAAAAAGGGAAATACAATAACGATTATTAGTCACAGTGCTAAACAAAATATACTACAGATAATTTAAAATATACAATTTTTAACAATAATAAATGACGTATTCGACGAAATCATACGATGTAATATTGAAATTACAATAATAATAACAAAAAAATAAGAAATTCATTCATTAATTAAGAAATTACAGAAATGAACTAACTGACAGACAAAAAACATATTTCATAAATGTTTCAGAAACTACCTAACTGAAAAAGCAAGAAGTATATTCCATAAATAAATCAATAATAAATTAAATTTGAATGTTGAACAGTTCAACAAAAAAAAGGGGCAAAAAGGGAAATACAATAACGATTACTAGTCGCCGCACTAGGCCCAGACGCCCCGTCCAGGTGTATTAGGCGGCCCGCGACGCATCGTTTTCCTTGTTCTCGTTACACGAAGGAGATTGGCGTTTGGGATTTCAATTTGTTTCCAATTTCGAAGCCACAAAATCGAAGCGAAGACCAGAAGAGAGGAAAAAAGAAAGCGCAAAGAAGAATCGAAGAGAATTGTAATTCATTAATTTGGGTAAAGAAAGTTTGTCATCAGCGATGGGGAAGAGAAAAGAGCGCCGCCTCGCCGCTCTCAGCAACGCCGGCCGCCGCGTCAAACTTGATCTCTTCGCGGAACCCTCTGGTACGTCCTCTTTCTATTCGATTCGATTCGATTCGATTCTAGAAAGCTTGTAATGGGATCACTAATCAATTGATTTGTCTGCATGCATGCATATGTACTTCAATTTATACGTATATGTATATATAGTTTTCTAATTCAATTTCAAGAATATTGGAATTTGGATTTTAATTCAATTTCAAGTTTATGTTTGGGTTGGGAGTTCGGTTATGTTTGGAGGACCGCCTGTTTATGTTATTCTTTCAACGATGAATTTGAGATGTTCGGGATTTTTTTTTTTTTTTAATCTTCTTTTTTCTCGTATCCTTACCAAATTAAGTGTTTGGATTTTATGATACTATTTTTTGTGAGTCCAAGCATTGCTGAAATTTGAAGTCTTTGGATACCTGTTTTATTCATCTGAGGATAGTTTGCGCCAAAAATCTTTAGGGTTTTTACTGAGAGCTACAAATAGTGTTGGTTAATTCAATTCGGAAAAACAAGTAGAAACTGTTATGTTAGGGGAAAATCAAATGTGTCAATAGTTTCTCCACCTCGAATGGTGGAGGATTGGTATAAGGTTTTCTAGAACATTGATAGGAGCACTCTCCAGTCTCAACCATTCTTTGTTCTCCCCATAATTGCATGTTTAGTTGCCATTTTTTATGAACCAATTTCACATTTGCAAGTAATTTCTCATTTACATATATATATATATATATATATGGCCTTTGGAATTTGTGTCTTGATTGATGGTTGTATTAAAAGTATTATGTTTTGTATTTATCTTCAATTTTCATTACAAGATGGCTGGAACTTTTGTATTGTTAATTGACGCGAACGACTGCTCCCTCTGTGTGTATGCTATTTGCTTTGGCAATCAATGTTGTAATTATGGTATTGGTGAATCTTCGTTTAACTGTGTGATCTTTTATTAAAATATCTAGGAGATTTGGGTGCCTCCTCTGTACATGAAGAAGATGAAGGGGATAGAGATCCGACAGGACATGCTGGATTACCCAATTCACCATCATCTTCAGGTGGGTTCGTCAGTTTTCTTCAAAAGGCTTTGTAGAGAGGGCATGACATGATTTTTGGTGGCATATTATGTTATTTGCCTCCAAGTATCTGTGACTTTAGGGTGGCTGTGGTCATGGGAATTTCTTTATCGAATCAGATCGGGCCCTGCCACAGTGAATTTTTTGAATGTCTTCCAATCCTTATCCGCTATTTCGCAGCATTGAAGCATTTTGGAGATTTCTTCAGGGAGTTATTCTTATCGGTTCGTATGTTTCTGGCTTTAATTGCTTTCTGCCTTCACTGATAATCTGACATCATTTTGATGTGGGACAGGTTTCTTCGATCTTCCTCAAGTACTCTTGTTGGACACATTACCCATCTATGCACGTTATCTTGATTTTGTTATTGCTGAGTTAAAAACATGATTGCTTTTAGTTTAATATATTATTTTCTTGTCCACAGGTCAACAGCCACAGAATCCTCTTTTGTTACTTGGGCAATATAGTGACGATGAATTGGATGAGGAATCAAATGAAATGCCAAACCACAGTGTCACAGAGAATTCCCCAGCTAATCTTAAAGACAAGGTAACCTACTGGTCTGCAATAGCTTAGCTTTCCCACCACTCAATCTGTCATCAGCTTAGTTATATATCATACGAGTCAATGAAAGGATGTCTTAAAGTCTCCAAGTTATTTTTGGATATTTGTTCACACCCCAGTCTTGTACTTCTGTAAATAGACACTGGTTAAGGTTGAAAGCTAAAGACATTTACTTTCCGAATGTGGCTTGTTTTGAAATTGGAATTTAAACTGACATTTGATGTGATCCTTGAATGACTGGAAGGTTAAATTGTGACTGTTTCTACCAACATTTTTTTTTTTGAAATTGCCAAAACTGGTTTATGGTCATCTTGCATTATACCCTTGGACCTTTACGGTCACTGTTCAAACTTTGTTAACTGTGTCAGGGGAGTTAGGTCTTTCAGTATAACTGAAGCTTTTTGTTTAATGGAAGGCCCAGGTGTTGTGCATTTACCTTTTCAGGTCTCTGCATGCTTCCTCCTGTTAGGTTCTGCTTCTCTCTAGAGAGAATTACAGGCCAATTTTTGCTTTGACTGTAGCAGGCCTGATATTATCCAGCATTGATATGTTCATTCTAGTACATAACAGCATTACACTTTGATTTACATCTGTTATATGCTGGTTAATTTTGGGGTTGGGGTAGGTTTCATATATTAAGTTAGCATGCACACTAATGATATTTCCCTTCATTAGGAACCCTGTAGTGAAGAAAAAGATACAGATGCCAATACGGTAGGAGAAGGTGGTGATCAGAAGGTTGAATTGCAGGTTGGAAAAAGAGTTTCCTCTCCAGTTGATGCTTTTCAGAGTCTGGACAATTTTGATTCTAAAGGAGTTGATGCTGCTGCCTTTGCTGATGTATGCAAATCAGTGGAGCACGTCTCTGTTCCTGAAGCTTTTCATGCGCAACTTCCTGGGGACATCAGTATGGGGTGGAGGATGGTAATGCACGAGGAGAGTAGCCAATACTATTACTGGAATGTTGAAACTGGGGAGACTTCATGGGAACTACCTGATGTTTTGGTTCAGGCAACTCAGTCGACCTCCCATCAGAAAGCTGTTGTCACAGAAAATACGGAAACTGCTTCCACATTTGCAGATGAATTAAGTTCAAATTTAGGTGATTTGGATAACCATCCGGCAGCATTCACTACAGACAGCTCAGTGGGTGCCAATTTGCTCCCTCAAAGTGAAGATACAAATGGTTATGTGCCACAAAAGGATGGGTTGGCTGAAGGATGCGGACGTGAGTCCCTGCGAGATAGGAATTGGGTTACTGATGCGAACCAAAGTGAATTGATGACTAACACAACCACTGTTAATGCATTGGATGATGGAAACCTTGTAGCTGATCCACACAATTCTGTAGCTGATGATAAAAACAATAGAGCTATTGCTCTTTCAACTAGTCTTATGAAACAATGTGAAAGTTTGCTGGAGAGACTGAAGTCTCTGAAAGGGTATGGAATTTGTTTTCTTTATTCTTCATCTGATATTGTATTTTCTTTGACTTTTGAGATATTTTATTTGTTCTCTTGCTGACTGCTAAGTTAAGTGTTTCAGGTATGAAAACCAGATGCAAGATGGCAGGCTTTTGAAATATGTTTTAGAAGTAGAGATTAGGCTTTCTGATATAAAGTCACTTTCAACTTATGGATCACCGTTGCTTCCATTTTGGACCCATTCTGAGAAGCAGCTTAAACAACTAGAAGATGCCATTAACAATGAAATATACCAGCTTGCTGTATCTGCGCAGCTGGATGGTATTGTAGAGGCAAATGGTGACTCTTGTTTTAAGGACAAAGAAAAACCATGGCAAACTGCGAGACTTGAATCTGAAGCACATGGTTACGAAAGTAGCAGGAAATTTGAATCTTCATCTGCTTCAATGAATGTTGAGAATGGTTCACCTGATGAAGCTGCTCAGCAGAGTTTTGTATATACTAATCGCATTTCTTATGTTCAATCTCCTAATAGACATTTGGCAGATTGTGCTGCAGTAAACGAAGAAGTGAATGGGGCTGCCCACCTGAAGCTTGAATTCCCTGACAGGGAGGATGTTGACATGGATGTTGACATGGAAATTGAAGATGGAGGAACTACGGTTACTATGGGTGATGTTTTGAGCACCGAAGAGCCAAATCCATCTTCAGAGTGCCAATCCTTGGCATCAGCAAACGCACTGACTATTCCGCCTCCTCCAGAAGAGGAATGGATTCCTCCACCACCACCGGACAATGATGTGGTTCCTCCACCCCCTCCTGATAGTGAGCAACTTCCTCCGCCTCCACCTGATGAACTGTCTTATTCTTCACTCCCTCCCCATGCAGATATAGGTCAACCTCCCCCTTACACAGAGCAGTATAACTCACTATATCCAGATTCTGAATTTCAATATTATGGGCATCCAGTAAATTTACCAAGCAGTAACTTATATGGACATGCTACTGGAAGTCAAGTTGCTATGTCCGATGCATCAATTTACTATGAAGCTACTGTGGCCAACACATATGGTGAAACTGCTGCTGTCATTGTTGGCCCTGCTGAATCTTCAGCATATTACAATCTTCAAGATGGATTAGTGCCTCCTGTGCCTGTTGGTAGTGGTTTAGAGTCTTCTCACTTGCTCACTGAATCTGGTTCTGTGATCTATGAAACACTGTCTTCTGATCGAGTTATAACTGTTGATGACTCTCTGGAGTCTAGGCCAACTGTGAAACATGATGTTGCAGTTGTCAGTGGTGGGACTGATTTGGCATCTGCAGTGGTTCCCTCTGCTTTGATCAGCACTCAAGCTTCTGTAATTAATGTGAAAGAAGATGTTTCTGTACCATCAACTGATAGTGTTACTGCTATTGAAGCTGCTCCTGCTCCATCAACAACAGCTAAAGGTCAACCCAAAGGTAACTTTCTGCACTTAAAAATCCTGGTCAGCAATCAAATTACATGAATTGGTTTATTTCTCGAATTGAAGTGAACAATCTTTTGTTTGCTTTATCTTTCTCTTACTTTGCAAGAGATAAGGGATGGTTATCTTGAAGATTTACTCTATAGGCTTCTGGTTAGCGTGAACTGTGCAATGTGCAACATTAAGTTTACTAGAACTGATCAACCTGTAGATTCTCACTTTATGTTTGATTTTTTTTTTTCACTTGTTATTCTGTATTTATTTATTTATTTATTTATTTTTTAAAACAGTTGTTCGTGCTAAGAAGAGGACAGTTGCTGTTGCACCCTCATTGAGATCTAACAAGAAAGTAAACAGTTTGGTGGACAAGGTATGGCGTGTTATCTTGTTTCATCCCCTTAGTCTGAGCAATTCCTCAACAAAAGTGCTGTCTTATTTTCAGTGGAAAGCAGTCAAAGAGGAGTTGAATGAGAATGCGGAAGATGAACCTGAAAATTTTTATGAGATATTGGAGAAGAAGCGACAAAGGGAAATTGAGGTCTGTTGGTGAACCTATTTGCTACAATTTGCTTTTCTTTTGAGTCTCCTTCCTGACATCTCTTTGGGTGCAGGAATGGCATGTTAAGCAAATTGCAAGTGGAGAAGCCCGGGATAATGCTAATTTTCAGCCTTTAGGCAGTGATTGGTATGTCATCCGGATTTTAAACGAGTCACTGTCTATGAAATCAAACCCATAATCTGGAGGAAAAGCTAAATGTTTTTATTATGGTGCTTCTCCTTTATTTATCGATAATTTCTTTTCGGGCATTCTATGTATCTTGAAATTGCCAGCACTATCCTTTTTGTCCCTGCAAAAGTATTATGTGATATGGGAATGGCAAGATTGAGTCGTAAAAGCAGTTTCTTTGTGAAAATAAGGGTAAGACTGCATACATTTTGACTCTTCCCAGACTTCACAGTGAGCAAACCTTGGTGTAACAATAAGGTTGCCATGCGTGAAATAGTTGGAGCCTAGTAGGATGAAGTCTAACCTATTAAAGAACATTACATGCTGGACGCACTATTTTCTTTACTTAATGGCTGATTTTGCTGTATACTGCTTTATCCTTTTTCTCTTTCTTGCTTCTGGCTTTGACATCTCTCTCAAACACAATTTTGCAAGTAAGATCTTTGGCGGTTTCTTCTATGTAGCATTCATCTTGTTCTGCACTCTCCCTTTAAAATCCTTAATTTGTTACATTATGTAGGCGTGAAAGAGTGAAGCGCAGAAGAGCTCAAGCAGTCAAAGAGGCTTTAGAGACACCAGCTGAGGTTGCCCCCACTGATGAAAGCCAGCAGCCTGATTTAGTAGAAGTCTCGAAGGGTCTACCATCGGGTTGGCAGGTATAGATGCTTACTTTTGAAGCCCGAGCAATTGCATTTGTTCTTTCTGAGCCATTCTCACAGATCTTGGATGCCTCTTTTGTGCAGTTTTGAGTGAATGGGATTGTATTTTATCTTTATAGTAAGATCCAAGTTTGAGTCGTCTTTATTTTTCCTTGCTTTACAGGCTTACTGGGATGAAGGATCGAAACAGGTCTACTATGGAAATGTAATCACCTCAGAGACAACCTGGACCAGGCCTGCTAAATGAGCTGTCATTGAGTTGCATGGAATGGAAGTCACAGATCAGTTAATAGGCATTTTGCTTCCCTCCCTCCTTTTGTCGTCGAAATTTTTGGTACGTAAATTGCATTTTTGAAGCTGGAGTAGGAATAAGATCATCTACATTGCTCTGTGCCAAATCGATCTTCAAGTGCAGAATACACGGGAGACACCAAAGCACGAAGGGGAAATTGAAAATGAGTTCGACTTTATTGTACTATATAATAAAATGCTTGGCCTCTATCAATCATTACCTGTTGCTCAGTAAATCCATAAATTGTGTTTGCATAACAATTCTGATGATAATTTTAGGGCAGAAAAATCCTTACGGTCGTGTTTTTTGCTTTTTTTTTTTTCTGGACCGGTGGATAATTTAAAAATTGTAATTTTTTTTTAAACAAATGTATTTCCTTCACGCTCATGTATGCAAATGTGCTGACGAAAACTGAAAACAAAATGCTCAATAGATGCCACATGGGCGAAATAATCGTTGGGTCAAAGTAAGTCTTTGCACAAATAAGTCCCATTCCATTTAATTAGTTAAAAGACTTAATTAATAAATGTAATAAATCTACCGATTTAACAAATTTATTAAAACCCTTATTTCTTATGTTTTCCCCAAAACATCGAGTGAAAATTAAGTAATTGGCAGTTCCAATGTATGAAGGTACTCAATTTTCCTGCCAGTTCTGTAGCTTTAAGTATATTATATGCGTGCGCCGTATGAAGGATCAAAATTATTTGGCTCATCAATTTTCCACAGTAATATGTCATTGTCATCAGAGGTATAATTTTGGGGGTTTAGATTCCTTCTTAATGGTGTAATAGAGAAGAAAGGCATTCATCTTAACTGTAATAGTATGATCTGTACTTGTTTTTAGGAGTATTCGCAGGTCGGATTGGGTCGACTTAGGATATATCTGTATCTAATCTGCTGTCGGTGGATTGGATAATTTTTCATCCGCACCCAATCCGCTATATAATCCAATTCATCCAATCCAATCCGTCGACGGCAGATTGGATTGGATCAGTTTGGACGGATTGATATAATAAAAAAAATTATAATTTTTTTTAATTTATACATTTCATCAATCATTAATGTTTTTACTTATTCTTACCAACTTTATTATTATAATGCCATTCACAATTTTAAATATTCATGAGAATTGACCAAAATTCACTAAAAAATTATATTAAATCAATTTTACTTGGTAAAAACACAAATTATCGAACATAAAAGTTCCTTAGTTGTACTTCCACTCGATAAATAAGATAGTATCTCTCTCTTTCTCTCTCTATCTTTCTCTCTCTACTTTTTATAGTGTCAAATGTCTCACTTGTGCTATCAAAAAATAAGGAGATAGAGATACTCCGATTTTTTTATTTTTTAAAATAAAACTATGTGGTAATAATTAGATAATATGATGATAATACATAAGTAATAAAATAATTTTTTACTTCTAATTTTATTGATTTGTAAGATTATGTGAAATGTAATTATTTAATTTTAATCCGATTGATATTGATAAATTTAATTCATAATATCAATTATATATTTATAGGCGGATTGAACGAATTGAACCTCCAATCCGCATCTAATCCGCCTTTAACGGGTTATAAATTTTTAAAACTTTAACCAATCCTAACTTCAATAATTTTAACAAATTTGAATTAATTTAAATTAAATTAATCAAATTAAATCGAATTAATTAATTTTTAAACAATCTTACCTATTCTAATCTCCCAAAAAAAATACTGGCAGTCGAAAGTCAACAGAATATGTTCCCATGTTTATTGTCCAGGCCACTGATACTCTGTCTCAATCAATGCCATTAAATGCCGAGAAAACCCAATGACTAAACCTAAAAATCTTTTGAATTCAACATCAAACGACACATGCCATGAACTTATAATTTAAAAGATATTAATATTATATCAATAAAAAAAAGATTAAAAATTTAAATTTTTAATTTTTTTAATTATACTTATTCTCCAATTAGTTGATTTAAATTTAAAAAATTAAAAAAAAAAAGCAACAAAGGACACATTATCATAGCGCTAACAGCTACTCTAGTGATCAGACAAAAAAAAACCAATAAAATTACATGAAGACTCAAAGTGGGATTTCTAATAGTTTTACCTTGAGCTTTTTTCTAAGCAGCACGTTCAAAGTCAATATATCTCTTGGCAACCCTCTATGTTGTTTAGATGTTAGTAACCAAACATCACTTAGAGACTTCAAATTTTAGTGAAATGGCATTACCCCTATAATGAATTAAATCGACAGGCTTTTCCTCGTAATCATATACCATCTTCTTTGCCAAGTGTTTCCTGTAGATGAGTTCAGTGGATATAACTATTATCGTTCATTTGCTAAATACAGCATGACTAAATTACAAAGGCAAATCTTTCAAGATCACAACAGCAATCTCAGAGCAATAAAAAGTTTCTGTGAATAGTAGTGGAAATCACAGACACGTTCCTAGTCTCCTATGACCACAAAAAGATCCAAAAAAGGAATTATATTTTTCAAGCCATGCTGACTTAACAAAACTAATTAGAACTTAAAAATAAAGGCCTTAGATTGATGGTGTGGGTAACTAAATGTGGAATTTCATGAACTACCAATTATTTACTGCAGAACAAACTTATTAAGCTGACATGATGAACTATAGATTATTTGCCCACTGTTGGAGTACAATATATAATCCCCATCTTTGGTCTCACTTAACAATTTAAACTTTTGGGTTGAGTGGTTTTTTGAGATGGTATCAAAGCCTTCATAACTATGTGATTATGAGTTCGAATCATGCTTTCCACACAATGAATCATTAATTAATTGTGAATTTCTTGTTTATTTAGGACCAAGAGAGCCAAGCTTGTTTACGCTTCTAACCTAAGTGAGGCAGGGTGTATTCGGGTATAATATAAAATATTTTAACAGCCAAGAACTGAAATGGCAAGCGGATACAGTTCACACGTACCTAGCTAACAGACCATTATCCAAGGACAGTGAGACCCAATCTGAAGCCAGTCAAAATTCCAGGATAGAAGATTGATTATCAAAAGGATTACCTCAGGTAATTATATTGCAATAATCGACACTGTGTCTTATGCCTGTCTCTCATTCACTGCATGAATTCAAAAAGATTTTAGGTCAACCTCGATATGTTAAAACAAAAAGAAGAAAGGAGTGACCAAGATATGGATGCTGTCAAAAAGACGCTTTGGAAGAGAGCAGAGGAAATAGATAAGTGATGGCTATAAGCTCGCCACTCATTGGGTGAAGGGCAAAAGCTGCCTGTCATGTTGGAGATCAGACAAGCACATATACTTGTATACAGCTATGCTATACATTATATTGGTGATGAAAAGCAAGGCTACTGATGGGACGTACCTGCAGCCTGATTTAGAGCTTGGAAGGCCTGGTGACTACCAGTTACTCCCACTTGACAAATTTTTGAATGTTTTGTACATGACATCATGTTTGTTTCTGGCCAACTGGAATATCATTTCTGAAAATAAATCTCAAAGAAATTGCAAAATCTGAATCATACTTCATAATTTCTCGATTCAAAAGGCTTGTAGGACTCGCAAGGGTTTTCGCACTTTTGGAAATGGAACAACATAGCTGAGACAATCAAGAATCCAGAAGTAAATGTCAACATTCATCTAGGAGAGAAGGCAGGAGTGTTTCATTTCATTCACAAAACTTGTGGACACCAATTGAGAAGTTTTACCTGTCTAATTTCAGTGAAATGCATTTATGCTGCCTGCTCAAACTCAATGCTGTGATAAATAACAACAATTTAAAAACCCTGTTGGGCGTTAGATAAAAATTGTTGGTCTTTGACACCTTTCTAATTGTTGCAATGGTAAGGTGAAATTTGTCGGGTCAACCCCAAATGGGGTAATAAAGAAAGAATAAATAAATGGAAGAAAGAGAGTGAGTGGGAGACAAAAGAGAGAGAGTGTAAGAAAAGAGAGGAAAGAGAAAAAATAAAAGAAAGGAAATAAATAAAAGATAAGAAAGAAAGAGAGGGTGTGTCGTGAGTGAGTGTGAGAGGAAGAGAGAGAAAACAAAAAATTGAAAAACCAGAAGAGAGAGGTGGGAGCTCGGGGAAGAAGAAGAGGAAGAAGAAAGGGGCCATTCCAGAAGATCCAACGGTGGATTTTGCTCCGATCGAGTCCATTTTTCAGTATATTCATCCTGAGAACGTGCTCTACAGATCCAACGGTTCAGATCTTCCATTAGTCCCTCTGGGTTCTACTGTAGTTCCACCATTTGGTGAGATTGTTCTCATTTTCTGGTAGTATATCGTCTGTGTGATGATATTGTAGAGAATTGGTAAACCAAAAATGTGTTTCTTGATAAATTTCTAGTACGTATAAGTGAACTTTGATTGTGTACTGAAAGACTGTACTGTGATCCATTACATAGTGGAAGTTTTGCTGGACTAGCGTCCCGTGGTTTTTCTTTCCATATCGGGGAGTTTTCCACGTAAAAATTCTGGTCTCTTGATATTATTATTTTTCTGTTGATTATTGCTGCTTGGTTGGTGATTGTTGGTACTGGTGAAATTAATATCCTGTCTATTTATTAATCCGTAGGGAAAGATGACAGATCCGGGACCGGGGCCTATTTGGTTGCTGTGTTGATATCTGTTATTATTGTGATCATATCCTTTCCCCAACAGTGGTATCAGAGCTTTGGGTTCTGTGTTTGGGATTAATTAAATGGAAGAAGGTAGTACCAGCATGTTTAAATTGACAGCCTCCAATTATTCGATATGGAAACCAAGGATGAAGGATATTCTCTTTTGTAGGGATTTGTATGACCCTATAGAAGGAGATAAAGCCAAACCAACAGATAAGGATGCGAAAGAATGGGAGAGACTGAACAGAAAAACTGTCGGTATGATTCGGCAATGAATTGATAACAGTGTGTTTCACCATGTGTCTCAAGGGACTAATGCGAAGGTCTTGTGGGATAAATTGGCCAGTTTCTATGAACGGAAGATAGCTCAAAATAAAGTCTTTATTGTTAAAAGACTTGTGAATATGAGGTACCGAGATGGTAACAGTATGACTGAGCACCTGAACAACTTCCAAGATCTGGTAAATCAGTTGACAAAAATGGGGATCTCACTGGATGATGAATTGCAAGCCTGCATTCTTCTAGGTACATTACCTGATACCTGTGATACATTGGTGGTAGCACTTAATAACTCAGCTCCAAATGGGAAACTCTTGATGCTTTCAGTGAAAGAGAGTTTGTTCAATGAAGAGACCAGAAGGAAAGAGCAGGGATTCACTTCTCATTCCGAGGCACTTGTTGTAGAGAGACGGAATAATCAGAGACAAGGAAGGAGTCGAACAAGAAACTCCAACAATCCTGATAACCATGACAAGTCAAGAGGCAAGTCTAAATCTCGGAAGTCAATGAGATGCTATTATTGTGGAAAGCTCGGACATGGCATAAAGGAGTGCAGAAAATTCAAAAGAAGTCAGTCAAGAGACCGAGGTGAAGAGAAAAAAGAAGATGCAAATACAGTTGCAGCTACATCTGATGGGGATGTTTCTATTGTGGTCAGTGATGAGTGTTGCATTAATTTTACATCCCAGGATTGCACTTGGGTGATTGATTCAACGGCTACATACCATTGCACGTTTCAGAGAGAGTTCTTCACATCTTATCATGGTGGCAGTTATGGTCATGTTAAGATGGGAAATGAGGCAGAATGTCCAATTATTGGCATTGGTAGTATATGCTTGGAAACTAACACTGGCTGCAAGTTGATCCTTACTGATGTGAGGCATATTCCAGATGTACGACTCAATTTGATATCCACCGGTGTTCTTGATGATGAGAGCTATGTCAGCGAATTCCGCAGTGACAAGTGGAAGTTGAGCCAAGGTAATCTCCTGATTGCAAAAGGGAAGAAAGACTATCTGTACAGGACAGAAGCCAAATTGTGTAAGGGGGAGTTGAATACAATTGGTGACTCCTCAGTTGAGTTATGACATCAGCGGCTTGGTCACTTGAGCGAGAAGGGACTAGACATTCTCACCAAAAGAAAAGTCATTCCTTTGTCTGATACAACCCTTAAAACTTGTGCTCATTGCTTAGCAGGCAAACAACATAGAATTGCATTTCAGCGATCTGTTTCACATAGGAGATCACATGTTCTTGATTTGGTTCATACTGATGTTTGCTCTATGGGTGATAGATCTCTTGGTGGTGCATTTTATTTTGTTACTTTTATTGATGACTATTCCAGGAAGGTGTGAACTTTTCCGCTAAAGTCCAAGGATCAGGTATTTAATGTATTCCAACACTTCCATGCTAGTGTTGAGAGAGAAACATGATAGAAGTTGAAAACTGTCAGAGCAGATAATGGTGGTGAGTACCGGGGTCCATTTGAGCAGTATTGCAGAGAACATGACATCAAGCTTGAGAAGACGGTTCCCAAGACTCCACAGCAGAATGAGGTAGCAGAAAGAATGAACTGGACTATAGTTGAGAGGATCAGATGCATGCTCTCTCATGCTAAACTTCCTAAATCCTTTTGGGCTGAGGCAATGAGAACTGCAGTCGACTTAATCAACTTTTCTCCTTCAGTTCCTCTTGATGGGGAGGTACCTGAGAAGGTGTGGCAGGGGAAAGATGTTTCATATGATCATTTGAGAGTATTTGGCTACAAGGCATTTGTTCACATTCCGAAAGATGAGAGGTCTAAGCTTGATGGGAAGTCAAAGCAGTGTATCTTCCTGGGTTATGGGCATGAGGAATTTGGTTACAGGTTATGGGATCCAGTGGACAAGAAAGTTGTCAGAAGCAGAGATGTGGTATTCATTGAAGATGAGTTCTCTAGGGATCCTGAAAAGGCTCAGAATGCACAGTCAGAGATCAAAGACATTATTAATAATGCCAAGGGAAAACAACCTTCCACCACCCATGATGAACATGAGGTAGATGCTCAAGAGGCAGATAATGCTACACCCGATGGTTCTACACTTGGTGATCATGATGTTGAATATGTGCAACCAATACAGATTCCACAGGCACCAGCAGTGGCACCGCAGGAAGTGAAGAGATCTTCCAGGCCACGCGTACCTTCAGTGAAGTATTCTCCTACTGAGTTTTTGTTGCTTACAGATGGAGGAAAGCCTGATAGTTGTGAAGAAGCTATCTCTGGTAAGCACAAAAAGGAGTGGTTAAAAGTCATGCAAGAAGAGATGAGTTCCTTACATGAGAACCACACATTTGACTTGGTGAAGCTGCCTAAAGGCAAGAGAGCACTCAAAAACAAATGAGTGTTCAAGCTGAAGACAGTTGAAAACAGTTCACAACCAAGGTACAAGGCAAGATTGGTTGTGAAGGGCTTTGAGCAGAAGAAAGGCATAGATTTTGAAGAGATCTTCTCTCCAGTGGTCAAGATGTCTTCAATCCGGGTTGTCCTCGGTTTAGCAGCCAAGCTAAATTTGGAGATTGAACAGCTTGACGTGAAAACTGCATTTCTCCATGGTGACTTAGAAGAGGAGATCTACATGGAACAACCTGAGGGTTTTCTAGCTAAGGGAAAAGAGCAGCTAGTGTGCAGGTTGAAAAAAAGTCTCTATGGGTTCAAGCAGGCACCTAGGCAATGGTATAAGAAGTTTGATTCTTTCATGGAAGATCATGGCTACAGTAAGACTACTTCTGACCATTGTGTGTTTGTGAAAAGATTTCCTGATGATGATTTTATTATTCTCCTGTTGTATGTGGATGATATGTTGATTCTTGGTCGTGACACCAAGAAGATTGCTAGCTTGAAGGGAGAGTTAAGCAAGTCTTTTTCCATGAAAGACTTGGGACCGGCAAAACAGATTCTTGGTATGAGAATCATTCGGGACCAGAAGAATGAGAAGCTTTGGTTATCTCAGGAGAGATATATCGAAAAGGTCCTTGAAAAGTTCAACATGAGCAAGGCAAAACCGGTTAGTACTCCACTCGCAGGTCACTTCAAACTAAGTGTAAGACAGTGTCCTAAGAATATTGAGGAAGAGGAAGAGATAAAAAGGATTCCTTATGCATCTGCCGTGGGTAGTTTGATGTATGCTACGGTGTGCACGAGGCCGGATATTGCTCATGCAGTTGGCGTTGTTAGTCGGTTTCTCTCCAACCCCGGGAAAGAGCATTGGTCAGCTGTTAAATGGATACTCAGGTATCTCAGAGGCACCTCCAGATTCTATTTATGTTTTGGTGATAGTGATCTTGTATTGGATGGATATACATATGCAGATGTGGCAGGTGACATCGATTCCAGGAAGTCCACTTCCGGATATTTGATGACTTTTTCAGGGGGAGCTGTGTCCTGGCAATCAAAATTACAAAAGTGTGTTGCATTGTCCACTACTGAAGCAGAGTACATAGCAGCAACAGAAGCCAGCAAAGAGCTGCTATGGTTGAAAAGTTCCTACAGGAACTTGGTTTTGAGCAGGAGGAGTATACTCTCTATTGTGACAGTCAGAGTGTCATTCACCTTTCTAAGAACCCTACATTTCACTCGAGATCCAAACATGTTGATGTGAGATACCATTGGATTCGAGATGCCTTGGAGATGAAGCAATTCAATCTTGAGAAGATCCATACTGACGAAAATGGTTCAGATATGATGACTAAAGCTTTGTCTACCGAGAAGTTTTCTTACTGCAGGAAGACGGTAGGTATGACCCAACTCCCTATTTGGGCTTGAGGGGGAGAATTGTCGAGTCAACCCCAAATGGGGTAATAAAGAAAGAATAAATAAATGGAAGAAAGAGAGTGAGTGGGAGACAAAAGAGAGAGAGTGTAAGAAAAGAGAGGAAAGAGAAAAAATAAAATAAAGGAAAGAAATGAATGATAAGAAAGAAAGAGAGGGTGTGTCGTGAGTGAGTGTGAGAGGAAGAGAGAGAAAATAAAAAATTGAAAAGCCAGAAGAGAGAGGTGGGAGCTCGGGGAAGAAGAAGAGGAAGAAGAAATGGGGCCATTCCAGAAGATCCAAAGGTGGATTTTACTCCGATCGAGTCCATTTTTCAGTATGTTCATCCTGGGAACGTGCTCTACACATCCAACGGTTCAGATCTTCCATTAGTCCCTCCGAGTTCTACTGTAGTTCCACCATTTGGTGAGATTGTTCTCATTTTCTGGTAATATATAGTTTGTGTGATGATATTGTAGAGAATTGGTGAACCAAGAATGTGTTTCTTGATGAATTTCTAGTACGTATAAGTGAACTCTGGTTGTACACTGGAAAGACTGTACTGTGATCCATTACATAGTGGAAGTTTTGCTGGACTAGCGTCCCGTGGTTTTTCTCTCCATATCGGGGAGTTTTCCACGTAAAAATTCTGGTGTCTCGATATTATTATTTTTCTGCTGATTATTGCTGCTTGGTTGGTGATTGTTGGTACTGGTTAAATTAGTATCATGTCTATTTATTAATCCGTAGGGAAAGAGGACAGATCCGGGACCGGGGCCTATTTGGTTGCTGTGTTGATATCTGTTATTATTGTGATCATATCCTTTCCCCAACAAAATTTAGGGCTGACCAGTGCTCACCGGCTAGAAGATGTGCTACCAGCTCAATCTTGAAACAACACAGACAAATTGCATAGATTTCTATCTTCCAACACTGTCCCTGACCTGCCTCTTAAATGTGGAGCCTCTGATTCTGTGTCTGATAGAATTTAGTCATCTTTTATATCAAAAATAGATAAACTAAACAGAGTAAATGATCAGCATAAACCCTAAAAGTTTCTTAGCAAAAAGTTAGACATGTCGCGGCAAAATCCAGCAAGCTGGAGAAGCACTGCGGCAAAATATTAGATTCACGAGGCTCCACCAAAGCCTTACCACCCGTCCAACTGTAACACATAAGACAGAGAAATCAATACAAAATCCTACCCGTTAATAACCCAAGCTCGACGACACGTGGATCCACAAAAAATTATAAAGTAGGATGTCAAGAATATTCATCTGCGCCAGTTGATATAATGGTCAGTAATTGATAGCCTAATGGTGTCAACAACACATAATTGCTCTAACTCTGTTAAAGGCCTTGCAGTCTCCAATTAAGCAGCTCAATCTATCTAGGATCCATTATCACATTTCAGCCATGTTTTCTTAGTTTTTAGCCAATAAGTTGTCAGTTAAACCACTTTCCCATGATCTCCATGTAATGGGCATTGAGGGAGAGTGCTGCTAGTTATGCATTCCTTATTTTCAGCTCTTTCAATTCCTTGTATTGTGTATAAATATTCAGTTAATAGAAACATGGGGATCATTCTGATCTTTCTACCAAAAATATTGTGTTATCTACAAGTTCTTCTTGAGAGCTTCTCCTTGAAAATTTCTCCATCCTGTGAAAATTCCTCGACGAGGTAAAGGCCGAGCAACAGCTCGCCTACAGCCTGCAAGAGACCATAACATTATGGTATCAGAGCAGGGATCCGATAATGGGGCTGCTCCTAACAACCCCAACAAACTTCCAACGGATGTGTCCTTAAATGACACCCGGGCACAGATGTTACGATTGCAAAGTGAGATGCACGTGATGTTCATTCAATTGCAAACGCAAGTGGATGAATTAAGCTCAAAGAGGTATGAGGCAGGGACTTCTCATTAGACTCCCAACAACCCAGCAGAATCGGGGACAATCGTACCCTGTGTAGTCCGTTTGGATTTTCCACAATATGACAGTACCGACGATCCCATCACATGGATTGATCGAGCCGAGCAATTCTTCGACTTCCATAAAACACCTACCACTGAAAAAGTCTCCTTAGCTGCCTATCATTTGGAGGGCGGGGTGCATCTATGGTATCAATCACTCAAAGCAACCCAGAAGTGGATCGCTTGAGAAGAGTTCAAGCGGGCATTGAATGACCGCTATGGACCTACAATATTAGATGACTTCCATAGAGACCTCACCAAACTCACTCAAGAGGGGTCTGTTCATGACTATCAACTACAATTTGACCGACTCCTAGCACGTGTAGGAACAATGACAAAATCACAGCAAATAAGTTGTTTTGTTAGTGGTCTTAAGGAGTCACTGCGTGCTGACGTGCGAGCATCAAATCCCCAAACACTACCGCATGTTGCGGGTCTTGCCCGTCTCTACGAAACCAAACACAAAAAAAAAAAAAAACAACCCACCAAACTGAAACCAAAAAAACCAGTTACCCCCACCACAAATTTTCCCCAAATTTCCCCAAACAAAACCAGCCACTGTCCCACCAATTAAATAATTGTCTCCTGAGGAAATTCAAGAATGGAGACGCCGCAATTTATGCTATAATTGCGACGAAACCTATGTAACTGGGCATCGCTGTAAACGCTTGTTCTTGATTGATTGCGAAGAAGAAGATGGAGAGAACACTGACTGGCAAGGAGACTGATGGGGAGGAGAGGCTGAGGTTTCAGTTCATGCCATCACTGGAGCATATGCACCACAAACCATGCGTGTTCCAGCAATTATTAAGGGAAGATCGTTGATAATCCTAACTGACTCTGGGAGCTCTCATAATTTCATCAATCAAGCCTGGGCAAAGCGATTCGGGTTAAAGCCGGAGGAAGGGAAAAGACTGCGAGTGATGGTAGCCAATGGAGACAAACTTCCATGCTCAGGCCACCTACAAGACATCCCATGATCTGAGTCCAAGAAAGAAATGATAAATTTTCAACAGTGAGTTAAATAAATTTGTTTATGCACAGAAGATTGAAGTTACAAATATAATAAGGGCGTTATATGAAGATAAATCAGCACAATAAGATGACTTTCATACCTTTATAATGTATTTTTCCTCCTCTCGACATGAGTATCTGCATTTTTTTCCAGAAAATGACCATAAAATGATAAAGTGGAACATCATGGACATTCTCATGTGTCATCTCATGAAATGGTGGGTAAGAAATAGTATCAAGTGCAAATAGTTGCCCCAATTCCGTCTGTTGTTTCTTTAACAAAGAATGGACAGGATTAGGCAATGTATTGTTGACATCTAAATATGAAAAGGACACGCAACATGTCATTAATTAATTACCAAGCAAAGCAACCTCTGCAATATCCAAACTGGCATCAGAAGCAATGTCTTCAAACAGGAAAATCGATACGGCAATGAATCTCGCAAACTGTCCAAAGGTAATAAAGCCAGCAAAAGTTATTGTCAACTTTGTATTTAAGAAATCAAAACAATTGATGAAGAATTTAATGCTCAATGTTGTTTGAAATAGGATTGCTAAACATACTGAAACTCATCACAGAAAAGAACGGCCCCCTCTAAAATCATATTTTGTTCTCCAATGAGCCGATAAGGATTTGGACAGAAAATCAACTGCGTTTCATCTGCCATGTGAACTGCATCACATATGGATAGCTGAAAATTAGATAACAGAGGAGAAAAACTATTGAGGCATTGGAATGGGAAACAACTGCTTGAAGCCATTTAACATAATCATATTTTAATTGTGAAGAACTGTCGTACAGACCTTTCCTATCTTTTCCAACTGGCACTAGATAGAGCTTCAAAAATCATACACCCCATGGCAACCTCTCTGAGAAGGGGTGGATGAACTCTGACTTTATGTGTATTGCTGATACAAAAACACAGATTAAAAGACATTGACATTCACTTCTTAACATAATCACATTTATTTAGAAAAATAACTCACCGGAACGGTAAGCAGTGAAGTTCTTGATTTCACGAAAGCTGCTTTCTAAGAAGTAAAGAAGCTATTAACTCAAAAGGCACCATTATCCATCAACATTCTCCTTTAATGTTCTTGTGAACATGAAAATGAAAAACAAAAAAGAGAAAGAAAAAAAAAATCATCAAGGATGAGTTATCATATACTTTACATATTCAAGTCACATGGAATCTATTAACAATTTCTTTGGTCTTCCATGAGTGATCTCAATATGTAGGTAGGGTCTCTGCCAAGTTAAAAACAATCTGTAAAGGGGAAAATGACAGAAATTTATATTTCGTAACGAGTAAAAGCATAAAAATAATAGAAAGCTCACTTGGGTAAGATTTCCAATTTCAATTCAAGCACTAATTTCCTCTTATTGGGTGGAAAAGAAAACTTCATAACTAGAATAGAACAAACTACCAGTGTTTCAAGGGTTGAAATTACCAACACTGCCATTGAAACCTTGCTTGCTGACAAGAATCGCACTGTTTTTTTTTGTTTTTTCTCATAGAAGGCAGATTTCCTAAAGAAAGTCAATAAAGCATTAGTCTCAGTTTTCCTGAAACAGTTTTCAAAAACACAAAACACAACTTTCTTGGAAATTTTTGTGTGAAGTTGCAGCAAATAAAAAGAACCCACCAAACTTTAAAAAAGAAAATGGCATAAAGAAATTCCATAAGAAAAAAAAAAGAAGGAAAATAAGAAACCAAATCTTTGTCACTTATACCAAAGGGGAAAAACTGGGTCTTTTTCCCCTCTAGTCTTGCTACCCATTAAGTATATTTCTGACCATGTTAATATGAATGCTATAGGCTATGAAATCAGTAGGGAAAAAACGAAAAATAAAGCTAAGATATTGATGTTTTAATGATCTTACCTGAGGGCTGTGTCACCGAAATCAACTGGGTCTCTTGCTGTAGTTTCTGGCGAGTGGTGAGGTGGTGGGGCCATCTTTGTTGACCACCCCCAATTCTTGAAAGAAATCAATCAATCATAATCTCTCAAGTTTGATCTTTAAAAAACCAAATCAAAGAAATTTAAAAACATTTTCTCCAGAAGAAGAGAAAATAGACAGATGGAGAAAGGGAGAGGAAGAAGAGAAGATGGAAAGACAGAGAAAGGAAAAGGGAGGGGAGAGGTAGAGAGAGAGAGAGAGAGAGAGAGAGAGGAAGAACGGCAGAGAGAGAGAGAAAGAGAGGGAATGAAAATGGAGAGTCGACCGTTGCAGTGCAGTCCTTGCTCCCAATACATGAGGTGTTTGTTTAAGAAAAAAATAATGTGGGAATGAGAATCAACTACCAAATTTTCATTCCTATTATTTGTTTTATATAAAATGCATTCCCATTCCCTTAAAAAAAAATGGGAATGAGATTCCCTGCTTTAAGGAAATCATGATTCCTATGTTTACTCCATTAATCATTCTTATTCCCTTCCTAACTACTTCTAACTTCTCAATTTTCTCCATTACCCCATGTTTTTATTTTTATATTGTCATTATATTATTTTTTGATTTAATTTATTCATAAAATAATAATAATAATAATAATAACACATTTTTATAGTAGAATAAAAATTAAATATTTCAAACCTCAGGATAATAATAAAATTGTAAATAATAATAAAATTTTATAGTTAAAATAATCATTTATTTATTATTAATAAATTATTTTATAATCTCTACAATATTATTTTCATAATAATAATAATAATAATATTATTATTATTATTATTATTGTTATTATTGTCATTACCATCACTACTTATTAATGAGATCATATGTCATAGTATTATAATGAGAATTTAAATTTCAAAAATATTTAAATTATCAATTAACAAATGATTATTATTATAATAACAATAAAATTTTATTTTAAGATTTTCTTTTTGGATTTTATATTTATGGTTATCATTGTGAAGTATATTATTGTTATTATTATTATTATTATTAGTTTTTATTATAATTTTTAATTTTATTTGTATGGTAATTTAATATTTTTAATTTGACATTGCATTATAATATTTTTTTAAATTTCATACTTTTTAATTTGATATTAATAATTTTTTAATTTTAATTACATTTATCTTATATTTATCATGACATAAATATTATCATATATTTAATATTTCCGATTCCGAAATGAAACAAACATCTATGAAGGGTTTTGATTCCGATTCTGGAATAAACCAAACATATTATAAAATAAGTGATTCCGTTTCCCTTTGCACTTGATTCTGATTCCAATTCCGATTCCAATTCCAAACCATAAAACAAACGGCCCCTAGGTTTATTAGGAGAGCCAGAAGGAACAACGTAAAATTACGTCAGTGCCCCTGGCTCTCGTCCACATTCGTTAACTTGACCTGCACAAATGGAAAAATAAATAAATAAACGAATAATAACTGTCTTTTTTTCAAAATAATAATAATAATAATAAAATAATTACATAAAATTGAGAATTTAGGCTTAAGCCATTGTTACCTACCATAACTATATTTTGCCATACATATTATATATTACAATCTCACTACGAAAATATAAAAAATAATAATAAAATAACAGTAAGAATGAGTTTAACATCTTAAAAATAATAAAAAAATTCATTTTTTATTTCAAAATTAAACTCTAAACATATTTTTTTTTTCAAAATTAAACTCTAAACGTATTTAGTTTTACTCTAAATTTACTTAGTGTTATTCTAAGCCTTAATTTTAAAAAAAATTAAAATTTTTTTTGGTTAAAAACACTTTCTATTACCCATAACTATCTTTCGTGTCATCGTAATTTTTCCCTATATATTATCATTAGTTTAATGATCTAGATTAGACTATAATGTTGTATTAGTATTCTTCTTTTCATATAATTGTAATCAAATACATACTATCAAAAGCATCACTGAGAGTCCCATGTATATTTTAGGCCAAATCTCAATAGAGTAAACAGGTAATGATCATCAAGCTATGTTTCCAAAGAAATAATTGTGAAGCAGTAGGGATATATCTACCTGGTTATGTAAGCTCATTGTGTCCTGAGCTGGTCTCCACTGAATTGGTGCCTCTCCCCAAGTGGTGCTTTGGCATTGTGAAAGTGTAGATGCAAAACTTAATAAGCAGACTATACAAATATATTGGCGATGAAAAGTAAGGCTACTGGTGGTGCATACATACCTGCATATCCTGATACAGAACTTGGAAGGCCTGGTGACTGCCACTCATTCCCACTAACATCAGAATTATGAAATAGAACAACATGGATATTCTTATGTACCATCTCGTGAAATGTGGGTGAAAGATAATACGAAGAGCACATAGTTGCATAATTCTATATGTTGTTTCTCTAACAATGAATGAAAAGGATTATGCAACATAATGATAAAATGATAATATCAATGTCTAAAAGAGGACAGGCAACATATGATTTAAGTAATAACCGAGCAAGACAGCCTCTTTAATATTGTAACTACCAGAATCACAGGCAATGTCTTCTACAAAGATTCAGAAAAGAATATTCCAAACTGATCAAAGGTAATAAAACAAAAAAAAAAAAAAGTATGAACTTTTATATTTAAACAGAGCATACGAGTGATGAAGAATTTAATGCTTCAAACCAAGGTTGAACAGAGGATTGCAAGACTTGCCAAACCTCATCATTAATAAGAATGACCCCTTTAAAATTGTTTAGTTGATATGGAAAGAAAATCAACTATGCATCATCTACCATGGTGAACTGCAAGACCTACAAAAAAGGCAGGTGAAATGTAATAGAAAATTAGACAAACCTCAGCACACACATGGAGCTTAAAAAAAAACTCGTAGCTAGAATAAATAGACTACCAATGTGTTTTAATGTTTAAAGTTTCCAACACTGCCTGATTTTTATTTATTTTATTTTATTTTTTTCATCATAGAAGGCAGATTTCCTGAAGCATGAGTCTCAATTTTCCTGAAAATAGTCTTTAAAACACAAAAATACAGTTTTCTTAGAAGTTTTTATAAAGAAAGGAAAACAAGAAACCGAATCTTTTATCAAAGGAAAAAGAAATCCAATTCTTGGTCTTTTAAGGATCGAACCAAGCCCCAAATTTTATCAAAATCAACTCTTGGTGGTGGGGGGGGGGGGGGGGGGGGGGTGGCTAATAGCCTTTGCTGCCATTTGTTATTGCCGACAAGGTGGGGCCGGAAGTTGAAGAGGGTTCTGGATTCAGTTTGACAACCCAGTTCTTGAAAGAAATCAATTTATTAGAAAAAACAATCAAATAAATTTATGAACAATTTCTTCAAGTAAGAGAAAGAAGGAAAAAAAAAAAAAAAGAAATCCCAATTCTTGGCCTTTAATCATGCACAATTCTTGGTCCTTTTTCCCTCTAATCTTGTTACCCAATTCTGTGACCCACCACCATAACAATATTATGAGCCATAAAACAATAGGGAATAATTATTTTTATGAAAAGAAAAAAAAAAGACAACGGGGTTTGATCTTACTTGAAGGCTGTGGGATATCAATATTTTTAATTTTAAACTTTTAAATTTTTTTACATTTGAGTCGTAAATTTTTTTGACATTTCATTTGAATTCTAAACTTTTTGATTTTCTACCAAATCAGTTATTCTGTTTACCAAAAGTGATCAATCTATTAAAAAATAATTTTAATTTTATAAAAAATTTATTTAAAAAAATTAAATATATAAATTGAATGTCTTTTCTATAAAAAATATGCATGTTACCTATTTAATTCATATATTTGTTGATTAAAAAAATATTTAATGTGCATATTTTGTTGATGAAAAAAATATTTAATTCATATATTTAACTTTTTTTAAATGATTTTTATTAATTTAAATTCATTTATTAATCGATTGACTACTTTTTGTAACTTAAGGGACTGATCTCGTATGAAATTAAAAAAGTTTAGAAGTCAAATAAAATGTCAAAAATGTTTAAAACTCAAACGTAAAAATGTTTAAAAGTTTAGAATTAAAAATATTAATATACCTTAAGGCTGTGCCCAAGTTGACTATTCTAATTCTTCTTAAGAGAAAAATCAATCACAAATTCACAATTTTGATCCGTAGAAAACCAATTAACGGAATTTACGAACAGTTTCTTCCAGCAAGACAAACATGAAAAAGAAAAAGAACGATTCTTGGTCTTTAAAGTAGAAGAAAACCGATCATCCGAACCAATTCCCAAATTTTACCCGGAGAACACTCAAATAATACAAAAACCCCACTTCCTTTGTTCGGAAATTCGACCGTCGAGCTTAGGATTAGGAGGGCTGTGTAATTACCTCAGTACCCTCACCGACCTTAAACTTCACCCGCGCAAATTAGAAGAAAATAGTGTCTGTTCAGTTGAGTAATGTATTCTACATATAAAAAAAAAAAAAAAAAAAAACTTCTACGCTGAAGCAATGTTGTAAGAACCGGACCGGACATTGAACTGAAAAGTTTAGTGGTTTAAGATTCAACCGGTTCAACCAGTTTAACCGAAAATTAAACCGGTAAAATCAGTATTTAATATTAAATATATAAAAAAATATTTATATATATTATACATCAAAATTTATATATATAATATAATATTATAATACATATGTATGTATTAGAATACTTACATTTATAAATTTAAAATATATGATTTAGAATTTATTATAGGATAGAATTAGCAATTTAAAAAAATTAATAATTATCTTAACAAAAAAAAAATAGTATGTGTTAATTTATAAGAAATATAAAATAGTATTTGTATTATATGAGACATTTGAGAAAATAATAAGTAAAAAAAAAAAAAGATAACAACAAGTTATAAGTTGGTTTAGTGGTATGAGACTTACCTTTCAGGTCAAGAGTTCGAAAACTAAATTCTACAAAGTTGTGTAAATTTTTTCTTAATTATTAAAATGACCAACCCGGTCAACTCGGGACCGGTTCACCGATCCGACCGGTTGAACCGGTCCGTTGACCAGATTTTGACCGGTCCAGTCAGCAGGAAATTTAGGCTACAACTCAGACCGGACTTCTGACCGGTTATCAGTCCGACCGATTGAACTGGCCGGTCCGATTCGAGTTTGATAACAATGCGCTGAAGTGCAAACTAAAGAAATCTGACTTTGCTGAACAGGGCCGCTCCCTACCTGGACCTATAGAAGCTCAGTCCATACTCGGGCCCGGCATCAAAAAGACAGGCTTAAGTTTTCAAGTACATTCTCTTTGGGCCACTGGCTCAGAGAATGAAAAGGCTGGAAACAAATAACTTGATGACAGTCTCCAATTTCTTGTAATTGAATTCTCAAGCCCAAGAGGGCTCCCTTAGCCACTAGGCTAAACAGACCGAAAAAAAAAAAAAAAGAAGAAAAAACTAATTCACAAGCCTTTGTTTTTTTTGGTCAAGATTGGAGGGGAAGGCCCCAATTACAAAACTACAACTCTAGGGAAGCTCCAATTTATTCACAAGCCTTTGTTGATGCACGCTATCGCTCAATTCAAGGCTCCTCTTGTTTCACATCTTTCGGTTCTTCCTTTTTAAGGCCCGGCATCCCTTCCAACAAATCACGGCCCATTGCATCATAGGAAAAGAAGAAGGTGCAGACCGCTGCCACAAATATGGTACCATTCTCAAGGTTGAGTATTTATTTAGCTGATCGAGGGGATTGTCTCTTAATTAATAGGTAAGCGTTCAATTCTCACTAAATGTCACTTCTCCCTCCTCAAATGTCCAATAAAGCTTCTTATAAACCAAAAAAAAAAAATATGGTACTATTCTGAGGTTAAATATTTGCGTGAGAGGAATACCCCTCAACTAATAAGTGAGATTTAAATTTCACCTAATCTCACATTTTTTTTTCTAAATGTTTAATAGGATTCTTTGTAGAAAAAAAAATATATATATATCACACCAACCTCAAAAAAAAAAAAAAAAAGACATAATAAGAGTTTTTTCGATTCTACAATCACATCCTTTCTCCAGTTTCAGCTTGGCCCTATGTCTTTCTTGAATGTATTTTTTCCCGATAGCATTCACGTGGCATCCGTTCTGCAAAAATTCAAGATAAGAATAAATTGAGAATCTAATTCTGCAACTAGACGGCTCAAGGTACATGAAATGGAACAGGGGAACGTTTACAAAATTGACTCATTTATTCAATTTAAATCGCAGACACATTTTCAAAATAATTCAAATCACAGACACTGACTCATTTATTCAATTCAAATAACAGACACATTTTCAACATAATTCAAATCACAAACACACTCAAACATAATTCAGGGTGCTCTAGCTGAAGCCCGCACAGCGGCCAACAATAGCCCTCAAATCTCGTTATTACAAGTTTGCAACACGAAACGCTTAGAAGCGAAAAGCAGTGATTGATGGTAACAAGTGTAATTTAATTAGCCAAGGTGGCGGTGGCCGCGGTGGAGGTGGTAGTAGTGGTGGCGGTGGTGCTGCTCGTGGTGGTGACAGCTATAGTGGTGGGGGCCTCATGGCTGCAGGTGAAAGTAATGCATTTTCTCATGGCGCGTCCACACTCGGGGCATTTCATTGGCAAATTTGCAGGGCCACAGCCAGAGATGGTGAGTGGGAGCTCAATGCGACAGTCGGGAAGGTGTTCTCCAGCAAGACCGTCGAGGTAATCTTTAAAGGCTTTTTCAAAGCCACATGAAGCCACATTGGGACCCCAGATGTCATAGTTGTTTAAGGCATCTGCAATTGTGGACCCCGACCCACTGGCTATAATCTTAGACCCGCTGCACAGCATGGTCCATTCTTTGACGTCTTTGTCATAGTTAAGCAGCTTCTGCAACTCATACAACACCTTGTCGCTTTCTTCCACCTTGTTTTGCTGAATCTTCCAGACTAACATGCTCTCCAACCTCTTCCAAAACAGCTCTCTTTCACTGACCCTTCCCAGGCAGTAACCAATCTTTCGTTCAGTGATTTGTTTTACAGTAATCTCCACTTGCTCAAATTTGCTGCTTTTCCCCGCATAAACCACCTCTATTGATTCCACACCCGGTTTCCCTGCTGCCCCAGACACGAGCCGCCTGATATCATTCACCTTATCAAAATTGTCCCCTCCGCAAAGCAAAATTAGCTTTTTCTCATCTTGAACCTGCAGGTTAATAAAAACAGCCACAAGCAAAGGGATTGGAATGAGTAATTCTAGAGATATGTAAAATGCATCACAAACACAAACATGCACATAATATATAGATGTAACTGGGTTTGTGTCAGCTGGTTGATTGTACCCATTTCCAAACTGCGGAATCAGAAGGCTCAATGGTCTGAATCAGGAACTCAAGGTTCCAATTCACTTTTCCCCACAGTCCATCCAGCGTGGCGCTATTAAATGGAAAGGCTTGGCTTCCCCAGACCTGCACCATGTGGAATGCATCACGGCACACCAACTTACCGTCAGGGCCCAGCACAAGAATCATGGGCTTGTTTTCGAACTGCCACTTCTCTTTCACGAACCTAATCACCATCTTATTGATCGATTCAGGCTGGAACGTCGTGCACCATGGCATCCAACCCTTCTTTTCCTCAAACTGTGATTTCGTCGATTCGGCCCACTCGTCCACAATCGGAATCCACACCACCTCATGGTTAATCGCGTGCTTCTCGTAAACGGCTTTGATGTTCACAAGCTCAACCTTGGAAATCTGTAGGTCCGAAATGAACAGCAGCACGTTCTTCTCTACCAGCTTGTCTATGCCAACCTATATATATATATATGTCATGTTTGTGTTAGCAAGTAATTACTTAGAGAGAGAGAGAGAGAGAGAGAACTAGAACTGATATATATTGTGCATGGGAAGAGTAAGGATAGGGAGACGAACCCTGCTCCCGGCGGAACAATTAATGAGAGGTTGGCGACGATCACCCCCGTCGGTGCAAAACAAGGCCTCAAGTATTTTCACTTTGTCAGGTTGGCTGGCTTCAAAGAGCTTCACAAGCATTTGATAGAAATCCTCGCTTCTCTTTTCCTCTGCAAATAATTATGCATATCGATAATGGAGAATTGGCTTTTGTACGCATGTGCGGAAGAAAGAAAACAAAAAAATAAAAATAAAAATGAAAACAAAAAGCCATAGGAAATTACCTATGAGCAATCGGCATGCTTTCAGCTGTTCCATCAAAATTGCGTGCAACTTAACCAGTTGTTGAGTCCAGCCAGCGAGTTCGAATGACGCAAATCTGTGACAAATCCAAAGGCAAAGGCGTGAACTTAACACTCGCGATCTATGTAAGAAAAAGCTCTCGTAAACATGCTTCTATATTCTTTTCAAAGTACATATATAATATAATTGAAAATAAGTTGATATTCCGAATAAATATGTCTCAGATTTGTCCCGATTAAAATTATAATTAATATTTTTAAAATATTTATTATTTTTATATTTCAAAAATTATTAATTTTATTTTTAAAATATTAATCACAGTTTCAATCAGAATACTGTCTGAGATAAAAATATCAAGAACATGTATGCTTATTCAGTATAATTAAGGAACTAAAATTAATTTTTTCCGTCATAAATTAGGAGAGAAGGGGTACAGTGCATACTGTGATTTGGAACCGACAGTCATACTGATAGTCTGAGTTGTTGAAGACCCAAAACCGTCTATAGTAGTAGTCTGAGAAGAGGTGTTGGTGAGACTAGTAATATGGGTGGAGCAGGCCACAACGCTCCTGACAGTGAAGTAGGCAGCAACACGAAAATGGTCCAAGACAGTGCGGAATTCAGGGGCTTCCCACGAAACGTATGCAGCGGGGAGTTTTTTGAATTCAATTATGCATCTAGCCACATTCATCATGGCCTCGATCAGTTCTTTCAATGGGTTTAATGATTGTTCGATACCAGTAGGCAAATTCTTAATCAGTGCCATTGATTTGGCGATCCGGATAGACGAGTGAGTCTGGTTTAGCAGCAGGAAGTTGCCGTGGTTCAGAGCAAAGGCCGCCATGCTCATTACCAATTTAACTTCCCAGCTATAGTCTCCCACCATTTCGAATATTGTCATTGTCGTGCTCTCCGGGTCTGCTTTAGACAGAGCCTTATAGGAAATCTGAAAAACAAATAATAATAATAATAATAATAATAATAAGAATAATAATAATAATCCTGATCGCACCCCCTCACGTTAAAACAGACACGCACAAATATATGGGGTATGAATACCTCGTAGGAAATCCGCTCGATAACGGATGACAGTTGTCCCAGCACGGTGGCATTGCCCTCTGTTTGCGATTGCGAGGCGGGTTCGGTTGCCTGCACGATTCACAATCAGAAATGTTTTATAATATGATATTGGCAAAGTCGTGTTATCAAAGAATAGAAATTTTTTTTCTTCAACATCTGTCAAAATTAATTGGTAGTATCAACGCACACTGGCAGGGTTGAGGATGTCTTCGACGAGACGAAGAAGGGGGCTGAGATCAGCATCACCGCAGCCGTCAGAGGCATGAGTTTTGAGTATTTTGTTCAGAATGTTGTCACCGGAGATCATGCTGGGAGCCATGGCGAGGTAGTAAGTAGGAAGCAAGCAAAATAACAGATAAAGCAAGGGAAGAAGGAAGGGCTCAGGTTCTTGTGCCTTTGCTGCATGGCAGCCAAGCCTATTTATAGGAGTATTCGGAGCATTGTGGGTGGAATAATATATAATTAAAGGAAGGGTAATACTGGTGTGATACTCATCTGGGGGAGCCACAACAACGTGAGACCTGTACAGAAATAGAGTAGATGTTGGTGTATCGATATTTAGTATATCAATTCTTATATTAAATAAAATTAAAATTATTATTTTTTAAATTAAAATTATTATTTTTTAAATTAAAATTGATATTTTTAAAACAGTTATTTTTTTATATTTTAAAAATATCAATTACAATTTTAAAAATAATAATTATAATTTTACCCAAAATAAAATCTCAATACATAATTTTCAAGAGACCTAATTACACTCATAGAAATATAAATTTATGTGAAGACTTGAGCTTATGTGAGCATAAGTACACCATTAGATGATGTAAGCATGCATAGACCATAAAAAAAACTGTTTTTGTTATTTTTATGTTCCCTTTTTCATATAAGTCACATATAAATTTGTATTATAAAAATTTATATTTTTTATTATTTTAGATAAATTTTACTTATCGTATAATATTATATTATAAATAAATTATATTTATTAAAAAAATAATTAAATTAAAAATCCTCACTGAAATAAAGTCAATTGTCCTGTCAGCTTTCTTGGTACATAATAACATAAACAAAACAAAACACAAGTCTTTTTGTAATTTGGCCCTTTCATATACACATAGTCATATTAATTAGAGATATCTTGTTTGGAACGGTGCATACTAAACATTAATTTATTGAGATTTTGACACGATCTTAATTAATAAATATTAAAACTTTGAGTTTATGATTCTTGTTTTTTTCACACTCTGATAGGACTTTTTAATCTTGTCTTTATGTTTCAATGACTCTGTTATGATATTTCCTCATTTTTCGGTCTCCCTTATGACAAAAAAGAAATGAATTAATGCATTAATTTCCGTATCTTCCTGTGCCAAAGAGCTAAACCTTTCGTTTATATAACGTGTTTCCAAATTCCAAGATAGTGGACATCTTAATTTCTTTTGGCCTTTTTTGAATAAATTTTATAATCAAATAATATGATTCAATTAATTTAATTTCATTTTTGTAGGTTTCTCTGCTTTATTCTTTTCTAGTCGATGCCCTCAAAATAATTCTAACTTATACAACTCCGTCCGTCTATCATTTGCTTCTTTTTTTTTTTTTTTTTCATGTCTTTGGATCCAGTTAAAATCAAGTCAGCCAAACTGGAATTGAAAATTCCCAAGAAATTGTCTTATTATGATTTATTCAAGAATTGAAACACCCATATATTCTTTGTCTTGGTAGTTAAGGGGCTGAGCAATTTTTTTTTTTTTTTTGAAACCATTCAGTATTCAACTTAATAAATCGATTAATCTGAATCGACTTGAACAGACTCCAAACGACGATAAAAGTATTTCAGCAAGTATTTAATACAGTTGTAATCTAAAAACTCGAATCCGTAATCTCTAATTAAATAGCAACAGACCCCTATTACCTTGTCCATTTAGTCATTATAGTCTCTATGGATTATTGGCCTTCTCTGCTCACAGCGGATATCTCGTTAGTTAGGGCGGTCGGAGGGTCGGTACGGCAGTAGGCTACCAAAATGAGTTGGATTATATATATCTCAGCCTTTTTGTTTCTAGCCAAAACATCAGAAAGTAATTCTTCGTTTACAAGTTCTTAAAGACGAAGACGAAGACTCCCCAAGGTTGACTTGGTTCTGCCATTTGCTTTTCGATTGGTTTCTGCCACATCTACCAAAGAGAGGTTAAATGGTAAAAAAAATTTATTTGTTTATCAAATTTATATAGAAAAAAAAAATAAGTGAATGCATATAATTGAAAATGTGATAGATATGTAGAAAACTGAATGGTTAGATCGTGAAAAATATATTAAATTTAAAAAATAAAACAAATAAATTATTAAATATTTTTAAATTAACTACGTGCTCTCTGTGTGTAATCATGTAGTGACTCTCTTTTATATAATACTCAAACTTTATATTTTAAAATAGTATTTATTTAAATTATATATATATAAATTCGGTGTATTGCTCAGTTTGAATTGTTGGTGTACTTAACTGAACTCATATCTAATAAAAAGATACTTCTCCGAAAGTACTGATAATCTGGACATCATTAATTATTATTTATTCACTCATTCGCCACGTTACCCCTCTCCATGTGCCCCATTAGTGGCTTGATCGGGTCACTTATTATTCTTATTATCATCATTATATTTTATTTTGAAAAAAAATGGATAACTTGGTATAGTATAGTAATCTGAAGAACCGTTAAAGATAACTGTGTTGGAATACTGTACGAGGTAGCTTGGCTTATTTCCACTAAATTTGTAAGGAAACAAAATCTTATGAACCCCAGCAAACGTCGTCGGACTATAGGACCAATAGCTCCACAACATAACTTCATATGAATTCGAAATCAAAATCTCTCACACAAAGGCCAATACTTTTACCATCCCAACTATACAAGCAGATATATCACTTAATTAATACGGAAAAGGTAGGTGGCTAAGTGCTCATATCCGTACAGCATCCAGACGATTTTTAGTTTGTGTAACAAGATTCATATTTTGTACAACTGTAATAATAAAAAGTGATATGAAAAAATATTATTATTTTTTATGATTCATTTTTTTAATTACGATTATACAAAATATGAGTTTTGTTGCACAAAATAAAAATATTTAAATGTTATTTGGCCACTTGAATTTGGCCATGTAATGGATTCGTAATTAATATATACATAAGACTTCCGAAAATCGGATTCACGAGCACAAGGACCTGCCAATCTGGACTCAACGGATCGATTTTGAACTGACCCATAAACTATTGTGTTCATCTAATGGCCATCTCCTTCCACATGCACATACGTAAGTCTGTCCGCTTGAAGTCAGACCAGTCCTCCCCTACCACAGCCAATTCACATTTATTATGCCCAGTCTTAATCAGATTGAGATATAAATAACTATTTATTTAGTCGATGGTGCATCGACGGTGATTTGTTTTTTGGGTTACATAATTAATAAACTAATTTTCCATGTTTTCCAATGAAAAAATGCATCAAGATAAGACAATTTGCAGAGGACTTTTCTCTCTTTCTTTTTTTTTTTTTTTTTGTAAATATTTGTTTGTAGATTTGATTTTTTTGTGTTTGACAGGTATAAGTGCTGTCCAGTTTTTGAATGGAACAGAATCGGTGGCCAGATCTGTTCACAGTTTAATTGGTCCGATTTGGTTTCCCAAAAACACTGATTTATTTAGGACTTTTATAACTAGATGCTTCTTCTATGTACATTTGAGGAGAATTCTCTAAACGTCCCTATAGATCTCTACACATAGGAAATATACATTTAGGGATATGGTTTTGTAGAAACTAGAGAGGGAAAATAAGAAAATTTGGATATTTTCATGGAGTTTGCTTGGAGAATTTTAGGACATTAAAAACATAAAAACGATTAGAAAATAATTTTACGGCGAATCCTGCAAAGTTTTGACTAGGGTTAACGAGGTGGATGTCATGTTTTGATACATTCATGAGAGGAATGATATAAAAAAAAATATTTTAAAAATTATTTTATGCTGATATTCAGATCCTAAAAAGTTTTGACTAATATTAGCTAAGATGAGTGCCATGTTTTGATATATTTCTATGAGAAAAGGCGATGCCTGTTAGCCATTGGATGAAAGGTAGAGCATTATAATATCTCAACTCTCTTTCTATCATTTGTAGATATCTACAAGCAATCATCCAATGATCCAAAATTTGTAATTTTTTTCTCAAGTATATATAATAGGCATAACTTGTCTCTCATTCTCACTTATAATGATGAGTGACATCAATTAAATCGTTGATCATAGATATCAAAAGTTGATCAGTGCAACAAACTCTAATGGCATACTTGGCGTATCCCAAATGAATAGTCTTTCCTTTTTCAGGGTTTGGGGATGTTGAACTTAGCCGGTTTCCACTAGCATAAGGGTTTCTTCAACCCACAAGTCAAAGGAGCGGTCTTGACTCCCTCCCTGTGTCTCTGGTCTGGTGGGTATGCCTGAGAGCGAACAATAGGCGTTTCTTCAGGGTCGAGCTCCATGTTGTGCTGACCTGTTCCCCTAGCTTGTCTGAGCTGAGATTCCAACCCAAGGGGCTTCCGGGCCCACTGACATTCCATTCCCACTTATTTCTACGAAAAAAATGTTAATGTTTTGAAATTTAGTATCTCGATTTTTATCGTAATTAAAATTAAATTTGATATTTTTGAAATAATACTGATAATTTTTTAAATACTTGTTATTTTTATATTTTTAAAAATTATCAATTTTATTATAAAATTTTTAATTTTAATCAAGACATTAACAGACTCATTAAATTTCGAGCCTATTCATGCTACTTGTCTGCGCTGTGGAATGATTTTCAAGGGAATCAATAAATTAATAAAAGAAGAAAAACTTTTTGTTTTCAATTTGGTAGCTTCTCCCAATATTTTCAAAAAAAAAAAAAAAGAAAAGTTTCTCGCAACTGTAAGTGATCTGTTTTTTTTTTTTTTTTATAACTTAGAATTTAAAAAATTACTAAGATGGTTGTGTAACATAATTAGTAAAAATATGTTCATAAACTAACCCAGTCTATTCCTCGCTGGTAGTTCTTTCTAGGGCTGTTCAAAAATCGACCAACACGATTCAATCCGACTATTCTTACCCGCACGAACTTGCATCCACTAAAACCGTAAATGTTTGAATTAAGTGCGGTTTTAAAATTTGAAAATCCGCTAAGGGTGGATTGAGTGTGCATTGAAGATTTTGAAACTCGCCTAATTCTCGCCCAATCGGACCTAATATGCTCCTTTTAATATATATATATATTAAAAAATGCTAATTGTGCAAGTTTTGCAATTCATAAGTTTACTAATTTATGCAAGTAACAAGCTGTTACTATGTTGTTTGTGAAAATTATAGTCTGGCATATTCTTGCATTAGTGAAGTTTTATGTTAATTGAAACTTGGATTGCTGCAGTGCTTGGCCATAGTTTCATAGATTTAACTTTGTCAGCCCATTCGTTTTCCCTTTTCCATGAACATTTCATCTCGGCTCACAAACCCACCTATTAATGGTATAACATTTAGCCTTGTGGATATACAAGTAATTGGCAGCATTGATGTATACAGGTCGGCAATCCCTCAAATTATTATTAGGTTGGTAAACTGATCCTTGCTGAAGTAGAATTATGCTGTTAAGTAGTATTATAAAACAAGAAGGCAGTGAACTTCAATTGTTCTCTCTTCTGTGTAGTAGTCGAAAATTTAATAAGCAAAGTATATTCATGTAATAGAAGAGACTGTTAAGAAAGATGCTGATGAATGTGGGGGACGTACATAAAACAGTTATATCTTTTTTTTGTTTTGGCAGATTTTAAGTGTTAATTTGTATTATTCTCTAAATATTGTGTAATTCAATGTTGTGACTAATGATGTAATTATATTATTTTATTAAAATATTTATAAATTTGGGCGTTGATGATGACCCAAAATTGATTATAATTTTTTTATTATGTGTAATTTATTAAACTTGATTTAATTTAATCTGTCATTTTGAATTAGATTAGTTGAATTGAGTTGTATAACGAATTAAATATAAATAAAACATTATTTAATCTATTATTAATAAATTAAATATAAACATATTTTTAAACCCATCCAATCTAACACACAAATGCCTTAATCTTTTCGTCCATGTATCAGCTCTCAAAATTATTTCATTTCATTTTTTTTCTTTTTGTTAAAAAGGCAAGTGATTGCTACGTTTTAGCAGCGGCTTTGCATTTTTTGCTGCTGACACCAAGCAGTTGCATCTGAAAAAAGAAAAATGATTGCTTCGTCAGTACCCTGCACCCGGGCTGTGCGTCATGGCCTGACGTTGATGCCTACGTAAGCCACTATTCCCTTTGCTAGCTAGTTGTGCAGCTGTGCCGGCAATGCATGTGCTTGTCACGTTTCTTTGGATAGTTGCTGGTCTCTAATGACAATTGTTAGCGAGTTTTTTTAAACGTTAAACGAAGCAGTTATATTCCATCTGCGATTGTCAACTACTTAACATTAGACAAACAATAAAAACTTTACACGTGCATTGATGCCATTATTAATCCTATATCAATGCCGACAATTGCGTCAATGGAATGATGGATAGTGTTATATTAATGGTCAAAAAAAAAACGATAGGGTATGATGAATAAAATATGGAAAAAATTATGTGGTATATATAAAAATAATAATAAAATTAGTATACCAGAATTAGATAAATGAATCTTAAATATTGTATATAATTTTTTTAAAAAATAAATAAATAATTAAATCAATCATATATCTATTAAATGTAGTATAATATATAATTACTTAATCTTACTTATAAAACATTGTTAAGGCCAGTGATTTTGGGGGGCCCAAGTTCAATTAATTTCAATTGTGTATTGGTTTGAGCCAAATCATATTCCCTTCGAAGGTGTATATGACACAAAGAAACAGCCTGGAATTCCGATGGAGAATTGGGAAGACTCTGCACTCGTAATGCCTTTTTTTAAAAATTTAAAATGGCTTATTAGTCTTGGTTGGATATATTAAGGAAAATCAATTAGTCATTGGACGATAATTTAGATCCCAACAGTGAACAAAGTTTAGAACACGAATAGCCTTTTAGCTGATTTAAAACACTATGTCGAGTTGTGGATTTAGCTAATAATTATCCTCCAACAGAAATCACATAATTAACAATTTATTTTTAATCATAAAACCTAGAGCAGTTGACATGGAATGTATATTAGATGTAGTACTACGGTAAACATGTCGCACTTTCTCTATTTGGGTTTTTAGGCGGCATTTCTGTGAATCATTCGAGTATCAAGATAAAAATTAGATTCACCTATAACTCAATTTATTTAAGTCCTTAGTACATAATTAAAAAAATGAAAGAAAAATATTCAAACTATACATTAATTGGGTTAGGGGACATAACTGCCATTTTTTATATAAAAATTGTTTTTCTTCCACTTTCTCACCATATTTAACTAAATAATTTCTTTTCTTACAAATTTCTTTCTCACATATTTCCAACTTATACAAACAACCTATCAAAAAATCATTTTTGTTCTCTTCATTTTCTTTCTCATCACTTTCTTTCTCACTATTTTCTTTCCCATCTTTTTTCTAAATCCAAACACAATGTTGAAGTGAAGTGTTAAAGATAGTTTTTTGGTATCTATGAAAGAAAATTATGAGAAAAAAAGTCATGGGAAAGAGAATAAAATGAGAGCGAATGATTTTTTAATTAGTTGTTTGAATATGTTAGAAATGAGTGAGAAAGAAAATAAATGGAAAAAAAATTTGTTCTTTGGATATGTTGACAAAATGAAGGGAAAGAAAATTAATGTTTATAAAATGACTTTTATACTCTTATGTAATAAGTAATATTTAATTTGATAATATTTTTAATTTAGGCCCTCGCATACCTTTTATATATATTTGTTTTAAATTTAAAAATAAGAAAAATGAGTGAGAAATAAAAAGAATACAATGTATAATTTTTTGCCTCAATATTGTGAGAAAGTATAAAAAAATTAATGTTTATAAGGCCCTTATATATTGTTTATATATTCTTTTAACCAAGAAAGTATAAGTTTTTTTATGCGTAAAAGAAGCATAACATCGTATTGATTGCATGAGTTGTTTGATAGTCCTTTTTGATTTTTTTTTTTGTATTCTTCTTCTCAAGAAAGAGGGATTATAGCTAAAACAAAAAAAAAAAAAGGATAGATATAGAGAGTAATAGGAATTAACTTATTTTCTCATTTTTCGTTCTCATTATAATCAACTTTTAAATAATAATATTTATATTTTATATTTAATTTAATTTTTTATTATATAAAATATAAATATTATTACTTAAAATTAATTATTTATTATATTTAACATAAATTTTGACTTTAAAAAACGAAACTAGGAAAAAGTTAAGAGCCACCCTCTGGCTCCAATTATAAATGCCCCAGGCCACCCATCCCCATTCTGCCCAAGCGAGCTATTTGCGTATTCATGATATTATAAGGGTCCTTTCTGCAGAATTTTAGTATTCAGCTTAATATTAAGTAATAATAAAGTAATAATACAATATATTTAATAAATTTGTTTTAAAATTTTAATACTATTTATATTACTTTATTTTTAATTAAATGTTATTATTTAATATTTCTCGTGAATATACATGCTGGCTATTAGCCTTTAACGGCTTTTCTGGTTTATTGTACCCCTGGGAATTAATGGAAAGAATAATAAGACGAAACCAGGAAGGAAAAGAAGAAGAGAGAAGAAAGAGCGAAAGAAGAAAAAAATTGGGATCTTGGATTCCCTATGGCCATGCCTGTCTTGCATGCGAGAACCTTTTAGCTCTGCGTTAGTTCTTGTTTTAAGAGTTGTCGATTCCTTCACGGCTTTTTTTTTTTTCTTAATTAAATTTGTTACTGAATTGCGATGAGCCGCGCAAATTAGCAGTTATCTTGGTGGTGGGGGCTAATAGCCCTAAATTTTGCCCTCAAATACTGCAAGAAGCCTACCTTCTGTTCAGAAATTCATGGAAGGAAAGAAAGTGAGAGAGAGAGAGAGAGAGGAGGAAATAGAGAGAGTCGACCGTTGCACTGAAGTCCTTGTTCAGGTAGTAAATTTATACATAAAGGATTAGGAGAGCCAAAGTGTAATTACCTCAGTGCCCCTGGCCCTCCCCCGTCTTGACCCCCCACGAAAAAAAAAAATAACGTCAATTTCTAAGAAAAAAAAATGAAAAACATAATAAAAGAATCAAATAAAATGGAAAATTCCCGTTTGAAACCTTATTTATGACAACAAAAGTCACATAAGCATGCTTACCCAAAAAAAAAAGTCACATAAGCAGGAATCTCAGTTTTTCTGAAAAAAGTCTTCAAAACACAAAAACACAACTTTTAGATTTTTTTATGTGAAATTAGATAATAAAAAAAAAAAAAAAGAAAAACCACCAAACTTACCAAAATAAAGTGGCATAATTAAAGAAATTCCATAGAAAAGGTTTAAAAAAAAGGACAGGGTCTTTTTTCTCCCTCTAATCTTGTTACCCAATTATCCAATTATGTGACTCACCACCATAATAATATTATGAGCCATAAAACAATAGGGAATAATTATTTTTACGAAAACAAAAATAAAAACAACAGGGTTTGATCTTACCTGAAGGCTTGCCCAAATTGACTACTTTAATTCTTCTTGAGAAAGAAATCAATCAAAAATTCTCAATTTTGATCTGTAGAAAACCAATTAACGGAATTTACGAATTGTTTCTTCCAGCAAGACAAACATGACAAAGAAAAAGAACGATTCTTGATCTTTAAAAGTGAGCTAAAATCCTAAATTGGTGCCTAACGTTTGAATTATAGTTCAATTATAAACATAACTTTTTTTTTTAGTAACATCGATTCTCAACGTTTTCACTGTAGAATAATTTAATATTTTTTTATTATTTAATTATCTAATTTACCAATAAATACATTATCTATTAGACCAACTCTTTATAAGATATAATATTATTAAAAATATGAAACAAAGAGGTAATCTAACAGATTATATACTTCTTGATAAATTAGACAGTTAAATAACAAAAAAGTCCTGAACTATTTTACAATGAAAACGTTGAGACTAATTTTGTTAAAAAAAAATGTTATATCCTTAAATAGATCTTAACTAAAAAGTTGGGAACTAATTTTACTCAAAAACATATTGTATTTATCATTAATCATAATCCAAACGTTATGCATCGATTTAGAATTTTAAAAGTACAAGAAAACCGATCATCCGAACCAATCCCCAAAGTTTACCCGGAGAACACTCAAATAATACAAAAACACCACTTCCTATGTTCAGAAATTCGACCGCTGCGCTTAGGATTAGGAGAGCTGTGTAATTACCTCAGTGCCCTCGCCTACCTTAAACTTCACCGGCGCAAATCAGAAGAAAATAATGTCTGTTCCTTTTTGGTGGGACGCCCGGGGAGGGGGGGGGGGGGGGGGAATTCAAAAACCTAATAGAAGAATCAAATAAAGTAAAGAATTTCAGTTTAAGTCATTGTAAGGTAGGGTTTGATTCTGATATCTAGATCGACCATATTTTGTTATAAATATTACAACTTAATTACATAACAGTAGAATAAGAGATACGTAAAAAATATGCAGTTTATTCAACAATTCATATATTTTTTTTAATTAAATAAATCTTTCACTGGACTACGACTATAATGCTGTATTAATATTCTTCTTTTTCATACAATTGCAGTCAAAAGTCAAACAGTAACATTAACTAATATTATATCTTCCTTATATTTAAGCGGAAAAACAAAAAAAGTGATCTCCTTGGTAACCTAAAACAAAGAACAAAATCTTAGCCCATGACTAAAAAGTAAAATAAACTAAAATTTTAGCTCATTAAGCAGTATATTATGAAAATATACCTTTCAGTGTTTATTTTCTTTGGATTTATCTAATTAAATTGTTTATGAAGTTCCCTGAATTATTGAGCCTAATTCCATTCAATCATTAGTGAGAAACATGCCAATCTCTTCCAAAGCAATAAAGAAGAAGAGAAAGGGAAAATTCCAGCAGTGTAACAGCCTCAACTTGGGCCATATCAAATTGTACCTAATCCAATTGTAAGGATCCAAGCAAAGACGTCAACAAGAATCCATATCTTTCCCAATAACCGAATGCTACTTAACAAAATATAGAGAATACTTAATGACCGGACAAGCAAATCTAGTCTTTCGTGGAATCACAATAAAGCGGAAATTAAAGGGATGAAAAAATACGCCCGTAAAATGTGAGAACCGACGTTAAAATCAAACCCCACAAACTAAGAGCTCCACATCTCGATCAGGATTTGAAAGACAAAAGCCCATCCGGGCTTACCCGCATGGCACCAGTACTTTGGGTACTGGCCCTTTAACTTCGCTTTCTCTTCCTTTTAACAACTAACAAACTAAGCACTGAAAAGGGAGGATTTGAAAAATTGAAAGACCTCCAATTGATTGACATCCATATTTGGTGACACAAGATGAATTTGCTAGACCACTTGTCCATCTGAAAGAAATTGCAAAAATTGGTGATCCACTCAGCAAGCAATGAAGAGAGTCATAATCTAAAATAACAAATCTACGTGATCTGTATATATTTATCGCTGAAAAAGCATCTCCTACTAGTGCAACACTGCCTTTTTGTATTTGGCGACAGACATAAGGAAAAATTCACTTAGATTACTTTTCTACCTGTTGCCAATACATTGCTATCAATCCAAAAAGAAAGAATATAGGAAGGAATAAGTAAAGTAGTCTCCTTTTGATCATCTCCTACCGCGGTAGTCCCCCTCGCTCTCTTTATCTTTCAAGAAGCCAAGAAAAGCAAGAAAGCCAAAAAGGAAGAAGCCACCAGACCAGTTTCCTCCTCCACCGCCACCACCTCCACCACCACCACCATCCCCATGGGGTGGGAATCCAGGTCCATTGTCATCAAGTTTTGGTGTCTTGGTTGGTTCTGAGGTTCAATCAACTAATAAAAATCATATTCAATTTACAAAACATGAATAGATTAAAGGCATAAATTAGTTGACATGTGCTCATCTACAAACATTACAGAGCCAAAAAAAAAAAGGCAAACACGCATTCATAAAATAAAGAAGGTGGAGACTATTAAATTGCATAGCATGGTTGTAAGAAAGCAAATTGATATCAAATTCAGGTAGATTTATAATGCTGAAATTTGTTTCAAAAACAAGGGATTATTACCTCGCACCGGGGCCTTGGTGATGGTTGGTGCCTCACGAGTAAGGGTCTGAGTTTGTCCAGAAGCACTAGCTCTTGCTCCCTGCAGGGAAAAGAAAGGAATACAGTTTAAAATCCCATCTCAAATGTGGAATGCGATCATATTAGAAAAAAGATTGCCCCAATTCAGCCCAAAATTCCTTCTTGAAAGAGACAAAACAAATGGTCAGTCTCAAAATGGCGACAAAATGGATAGTCTACATATCAATTTCTATCTATCTAGCCCAGATTTATTCCAATGATTAAGTTGCAGATTGCCTTTTTGGGATCAGATCCACAGCCACATTGTGATTGTTTTAGGTCTGAGACTGAACTCCTTTTTCCAGAACAATCAATAATGCCTAATCCTAGTCACAACAAATTAATATTTAACCTCACAATTAAATGCCACAAGCAACGCGATTTTTGATAAATGACAGGCCAACATAAATAGTATCCTGCAGCATAAATAGTAACTTGACACGGAAATAAATCTATCACTATAAAACTCAAGAACATAAATGATAGCCTGAACCATGGGTACAGAAGCACACCAAGGCAGCAGCACATGTTGCAGAAGCAGATAGCTTCCTACTAGAATATGCAATGGGTCTTCTTCTATCTGCATGTTGCAACCGTAAAGCAAGACATATGGGACTTGATGTGCCAAGCTTATTGTGGCCTCTTGGTGGATTGAAACATCCAACCGGACAACCGCATCTGTGCTTTATTTGGCTGTCAAATGGGCCATGAGTTCTCACTGCAAATAATAAACAACAAAACAGCAGGTTAAGAATCAAGGTGTAAAACTCAATCTAACTAATGGAATCAGCTCTATACGAATAATGGGAAAAATATTCTCCAACCCCCGTCAAGGCAGTGGTCTATCACAATATTTTAAAGGAGATTGTGAATGATTTTTAGTGAGGCATGATTCAATATGCATAGGTTCTATGGTCAAAAAAAAAGAAAGAAAAAAAAGGGCAAAACATGCTCCACTAAACTAACACAAAATTACACACAAACAAAGCAATGATGCATCCAATTTTCGGGGGAATCACAATTTCTTTTGTTTTACCTGGTCGAGCAAAAGGCGAGGTGGTGACACTACTGGTGGATAACGCAGTCATCAAATTGAGCAGTCAATGAGGAATTACCTGAAAAGAGTTTAAAAAAAAAAAAAAAAAGAGTTAGCTGTTAACACTATGAACCTTGCAACACTATGGCAATACCAAAACTACCCAATTTAACACAATCAAATCACGTAATCATAGGAAAATAGATTAAAATCCTGCTCTTTTTTTTTTTTTTTTGAATATTTACCAATAATCTGATGTATAATTCTATAAATATGGGCAAGAAAAAAGATTTTTTTTTTTTTTTTTAAGGTGGTCATGATTAGGTTCATTGTTTCATAGGAATCAACAAGGATTGACAATATATGCAGAATTCGAATTAAAAAGAGGAATAGAAACAATATTAGAAAAACAGTTTTGGAGTAATTATCATACCAGCAAGCAAGCACCCAATTCAAAGAAGCGTGGAATGAATTGGGGGATTTTGAATTCTTGATTTTCTGGGGGTTTGTTTGGATGGATGGAATGGGAAAGAAAATTTCTAACATCCTCTCGTAAATACAGCAAATTTCAAAAGGTCGGTTTGGCCCAAGGCGGCGGCTCTGTGGTTGGCGCTGACAAATAAATAATTAATTAACTAATTAACCACGTCGGTTTACGTGACACCGGCAGTCCTTTTCGGCTTTCACCTCTATAAAACGGCGTCGTTCTCTATTGCATTTTTTTGTTTTTCGGGTAAAAACGTCGTCGTTATGATAATCCTTGTACCTTTATATGCCAGCGTCGTTAATCTCTTCCATTTCATCACCGCACGCAGGCGTAGACGATTGCTTGATAAATTTGCAAGACATAAGATAAACAAAAGGACACTAATGGGTGGCTGTAGTTTTAGATAGTTTTCATAATTGTTGTACACGAACATGATAAAATAAATTATACGACGTATTATTAAAAATTATATAATGTGTAATTAAAAATTATATAGCATATTACTAAAAATTATATAATGTATCACAAATTATATAATATCTAACTAGCTATTAAAAATAATTTTTTTTTAATGACTGGCTACAGTTTGAATAATTTCTTTTAATACGTTATATAATTTCTTTTACCACGTCACATATAGCAACTACGGAAGTCACCTAAAACTACAGCAACTTAACTTTTTCCTAAACAAAAATATGGGCACGCATAAGTAAGAATGTGATAAATACACAATAATTTAGACTGTTAAATTATAAAAAGTATATTAAATTTAAAAAAATAAAAAATAGATATATTATTAGATGTCGTTGGATCTCTCCTGTATCTTATTAAACGAGTTTAAGTAGTCAAGTTTTAAAATAAATAAATAAATAAATAAATAAAATATCGAGTTAAATTAATTTAATAAAAGGAAACAACGGCCTGCCATCGACGTGTCGGTTGTCAGGACTGAATACTATTATATTTTTCTATAGCAATCCTTTCCTCTCAGAGCAAAGACCCGAATTCCAAGTTGATGATCTTGGTGGCGACCATCCTAGCTGATTGTTTTTTCTTTGCATGATAAACTCCTAAAAGATTGTTTGTGATTAATGCTACAAGGAATCCAAGTCCACTAAGGTCAGTTCAATGCCGAGAGAATTCTATCTATGTGCATGAAATAACCATTAATTTGAAGCCATTATCATCTTGCCATCGAGTTTGAAGCCATACAATAGATTTGCATAATTCACCACCCTTTGACAACCCGACGAACTCGTGCTTGAATTCATGTTCAGGCTTTATCAAGTTAGCGCACCCCACTCAATAACACTTTATTCTTGACGTAGTAAGTATTCTCATTTTTTGATTTTAATTGTAAATTTCTACAGGTAAAGAGACATGAATTTTCATGAAAACATAAAATAGAGATCGAACCATTTGATCGTGAACTTATTAACTCATAACAACAACTTGCTTAGACATCCTTGACATATGAAAGGATTGATGATCGGTATCAAATCAACAACCAAATGATTTCTATTGATGCCCCATTTACAAGTATGATCATGTACGGTGCTTATACATAATGCACATGTGCAAATCAAGATTTTTCACAATATGTGTACTCATGATTAATCACAATTATAACCGGATTTAGCAGCCAGCTCCGAGAGATTGGAGCCAAAGGAAGCGCCACGAATCAAGCCACTGTTGCTCCGGTGGAACCGGCACCTGAAGGAGCCAACATGTGTTGTTGGGGAGCAAAGGCAGCTCCCCCGTGCGCTAAACGGCGTGGTCAACCTTGGTGAAGCTGGCATTGACACATTCTTCTTGATTGTGTCCACATTGATCCTAGTCCTAGGAACCGCTATCTTTGGGAGCTTTTGCTGCTTGTGCGTCTCGTCAATATTCTTTACGGGGTTCTCTTCTAGTGCTTTGTTATCCATCTTGCAACTGCTCAAATTTATTAAAACATATCATTACTTTCATTTGCGTAGCAGTCATTTTTGAGTGTGTTCGGAAAAGAATCAGATTTTCTGGTTTGTGTAAAATGTGGAACTCATTTTCTTAATGGAGTGACCTTATCATTACATACATCTAATAAGACCAATCATACAGGCTACAAAAACATGATACATTTTAAATCAAAGGCATAGAATTGTTGTTGTGTCGATTCCCACAAAGAAATACCATATTGTGTGATGATCATATTTTGATTATCAATCTTAATTTGATTAAAACACGATAATAAAAGAAATAAATGGATGATACAGAACTCGAAATTGCATGTATGAGCGTTGATGATAATGCAACTCTACCTGAGAGAGAGAGGCAAAGATTTTTTTCCGGTGATCGCAAATGGCGTGCCCGGAGAGGGGTGAGGAGGCACAATTGGGCTGAGATTTAAGACCTTCTGATCTGGGAAAGGGAACGGAAGAACACCCAAAAAGTGCAATGCCAACATTACAGCAACAGCTGTTATTTGCTTATTTTTCGTTTGTGGAGGGTTTTGGGTTTTCTGTTAGCGGTTAGTAAAATATGTGGTAGCACCTAATTATCGATGTACGGCCACTAATTATTCTTTCCAAATGTTAGCCGCAGGATTTTTTTTTTTCTTCTGTCATTAATCATAAGATCTAGAGTCACCTGAACTTTTAATTTTAAATTTAGGGTTTGATCCCTAATCTTTACAAACTAAAAAAAAGCAATTTTCTTCTGCTAAAAAACTGGCCTGTGGCCACGTTTGTGTCAGTCCAATTACATTGGCAGAACTAGCAATCGTTGATGTATTAGTTGCAAAGATGCCAAGATTCCATAATGAAACTAATTCCCTCCAAATGCAACTAAACACAACAAGGAATTCGAAGTGAATGTAAACAACCAAAAAGCAATCACAAAATTGCGGGTCCATTTCCATAGGCTCATTTTATCACTTTGTAGCAATGAGTTGATTAAGAGAACTGAAATTGGTTATATGTGAATGGAAGCACGTACCGATTAGATGTGTAATTGTTAGATTTACATGACTATACAGTTCAATCAATTGATCTAATAGTCATAAGTGCGCAAGTCCACGCCAAGCCTAACAGAATACCAAATAAATAATAGCTAGAAACAGCATATTCGAAATAAGAGTAAAGTTGCGCACATGCACATATGACGAGTCTTGTGCACCAGAAATTGCACTTTTTGGTCTGCAGTGGATATGTTATCTTGTCATGGGGAGAGGGCAGGTGAGCGAGAGGAGAATGAAGCACATCTTCCACCGTTTCAACTTAACTGAATGCTCATCAAGAATTGCCCTTTAAAGGTGTGGCAGGATTGCTACGGTAGTGTAATTCATTTGTTACCACTATTATTAATTTTTTTTATTTTCAAAAGAAGTTCAACATATAAGGGTATTTTCAAAAGTAATAAAGAAAGGAATATAAAAGTCTCATATGAAAAAGAGAAAGAGGTTTAGAAGACTTTATATATGAAAACACATGGTATTAGTTTAATTAGCCTAAAGGAATTTATGCACAAGTGCCATACATGCGTGCGGCGCTATGCACTTTTATAGGCACACTTGGCACTTGAGCACTTGGCACGTGCACGTACCACGTGGAAGTTTATTACATAATTAATTAATTATTTTAATTAATTAATTTTATGTAATAATTGAATATTTCCTACAGTTTTTCCTGTTAATTAACTGCCTTGACAGTTATGTCCGAACAGTCACAACCCAACAGTTTTATTGATTGAATAGTTGTGTCTCATAAATAACTTCCCTGCAAAATGTTTTATAAGAATCCATATTGTTTGTATTTTGCTGCAGAAAAATTACAAACAGTACCAACAATATTGCATGCACATTCTCTTCTCCTGTCTTGATTTCACTACTGTACAAGTGTAATCAAGGGCTTCATTTTATCCTAAATGAGAATTCACATAGGCTCTGGTACAAAATTGGAGCGCGAATATTACCTTAAGGAGAGTGATTTTGACACACGACTTGAAGCGGTATACAGTTCACTGTTTTCAATTCCAAATTACAAATTACAAAATTTTTGCATTAACACAACATTAGTGCATTTTTATCAGCATTTCAGTGAGATTGACAAATGGAAACACCATCAAGTTGTCTGCTTGTGCCACTGAAACTAATTTTCTTACATTGAAAGCATCAGTTTCAACCGTCTTGTTTTGTTATAAATGAATTTTGCTTTTGGTTTTTCTGCAAGTCCCTTGCATGTTGTGTCCTTGCCACCAGGCAGTGTTTCTCTCTTTATTTCTCTCTGTCGACTGCAAACTCGCCAAAATAGCTTACATGGTGAGAAGTGTATTCATCGTCTATTTTTATCCATTACCTGTCCTTATATTATCAGTATCAGTAGTTTCAGATTATGCTTTTGCTGTGTTTCAGATTTTCTTGAATCTTCTCGGGACATTGCAGCATTTTGGTCTACAAACTATAAGGCACAAACCCCCTTCATCTAATGTCTAATGAATGTATGTCCCTCTTTCTCTTGCATGAAGCAATTTATCTAATTCGGAGAGCATATTCTTAGTAGTTAGTGTTGGAGTTGCAAGTGATGAGTCTCAAGGCAAATGCAAAAACTCCCACATCGAGAAGGAGTGTAGGGACCAAGCACTTTATAAATGAAGCTAAAGGACCCATTTCCAAGCCAATTGGTTTTGGTAAGATGTGGTGTTCATGGCTTCATTTGTTTGTTGCTTGTTCCGTATACTCGTGATGTGGGAGGTCAACCTCGAAGGCCGGAGTCCCGGATATGCAGAAGCCGAGTCCCGGGTGCCGAGGAAAATTCCGAGCGTCATGTGAGCCCGCGTATTCCGCACTGAGGTTGTGAGCCCGCGTATTCCACATGCGCCATTGAAATTCAACATGGTATCAGAGCAAAAATGATCTTAAAGGGGCCTGCGAATGATGGACGTAGCCGTTGAAGAAGCTAAGCCCGCGTGAACAGCTGGGTAGCTGTGTTGGCATGTCCTGAGAAAAAAAGCAAAAAAAGCCCAATCAATTGTGCAGAGACTCACAAAAGCAACAAAGACTCACACTTGAAGGGGAGTGTTGGAGTTGCAAGTGATGAGTCTCAAGGCAAATGCAAAAACTCCCACATCGAGAAGGAGTGTAGGGACCAAGCACTTTATAAATGAAGCTAAAGGACCCATTTCCAAGCCAATTGGTTTTGGTAAGATGTGGTGTTCATGGCTTCATTTGTTTGTTGCTTGTTCCGTATACTCGTGATGTGGGAGGTCAACCTCGAAGGCCGGAGTCCCGGATATGCAGAAGCCGAGTCCCGGGTGCCGAGGAAAATTCCGAGCGTCATGTGAGCCCGCGTATTCCGCACTGAGGTTGTGAGCCCGCGTATTCCACATGCGCCATTGAAATTCAACAGTTAGGAATTCCCAGTTATTGAATATATCAAAGTTGTTAAATTTACAAGCTTGAATTTGTGTTGTCATCAAGAGAAACCAGTTATCTTTATTGCAGCATTGATATTGAGTTTTAGTTTTACAGCTTCAGTAATTGTCTTCTTACTTTTGCAGCCAGGGACAAGCTCGGAGCTTCAGTGTGAAGAGCTTAAGGATCGTAGAGTCCCAGACTCGCAGGCCATGTTACCCCAGCAACAGAATCAGGATGAAGAGTCAAATGCTTTTCAGTTGACTGCCTTATCATTAAGCACAGGTGTCAAGGCAGCCAAGCAAAATTATCTACCCACTCTCACTGAAAACAAGTTTCAGCAAGCAAGCACTGCGAGCACCAGTAATTCTGAAAATCAACATCAATTGCATGGTGGACTCTTGAGAACAAAGAAAATAAGAGGTTTAGACAATGGAGAATTAACCATGGGATCCGGGTCTAGCTCAAGCCGGCTTAGAACGAATGGGGTGCATAACTTTGCTGCTGGAAGTCGAGTGGATAGAAGTGAGTGCCCTGGTGGCATGCCAAATCCAACCAGTAGGTTTAGCTATGAACATGGAACAAGAGGTACAAGCTGTGGCACTGAAGTGAATGATGTTAACAAGTCATGTCCATATCAGCAACATGTAAATGGGCGTAGTTGTGAAAAAGGCAGTGAAATTAGTGCTTACGGCCGAGCCTGTGAGACATCAGTTGCTGATAAAGTCCACTTAAGGATGATAAAGAATCGAGAATCAGCTGCCAGGTCTAGAGCAAGGAAACAGGTAACGCAATCATAGTCCCCTAGCAATTACTTCAAACGATGTGGAAAACTTTAGACAAATTACCGGGCATTGTTTAAAACAGAAGAGAAAAAAATATCAAAAAGGAGATAGCTATTCATGATCGCCATTAATATGTTTTAACACTTTGTTTTGTTTTGTTTCCCTTAGTTCATTTTCCCCATTTTTTTCTTCCACAATTTCAGGCTCTAGAAGCTCAACAACAACTTCAAATCACAGAACTCAAGAAAGAGAATGACAGTCTAAAGGGGGTTGTCAGAGTAAGTAATTCCCAATTTTGATCCCTTTAAAGCATCAATAATCCACCCCACTTCAGTGTTTCAGGAACAACGGTCTTAGTTTCAATTATTGTTTTGCAGTTCCTACTAGCCATTTTAACGACAAAACAGACGAAGACGCCAGCACTATCAAGGAGTTTCTCAGCAACATTTTAAGCAAGCAAGAAAGTCACAGTTTTACTTAATGTGCTTCAGTTGAATCAGTTCACAAAAACACTAGGACAGTGTCCTCAAAAAGTAACAGAATAAGAACTTTCAATTGAAGTGCTTGCTAACTTGCTACTGAGTTTCAAGAAGACTTTCTGTTAAGTTCTCACAACTCTTGCTCTGCAGGAAATAAATTTTTCCCACACCACTTTTACTGCCTTACTCGGATGATTTTCAACAGAATTTAGTAGATTCTCGTAACTCTTCCTCTCATAATCTTCATATACACTCTGTAGATATATCCCATAAGAAATCATGAGAACAGATACAATTTTACAACATCTATAATAGCATGCTTCTGCACTATACAATTACACAACTCAGAAACACCTAAAACTTAGGGAACAAGAACCTTCTTCAATTAGTGGACTCTTTTTCACTTGATTAAGGCAAATACAGGATTGACTCAAATCCTGGATCACCAACAACAGGCCGCAAGACTCTTTTCGATTAGGACTGGAGCTTAACCAAGACAAGAGGGTTCTTTTAGAATCCACAACAATAACGGTGATATAGAAATCGGTTTGTATATGCAGGCGCTATAGGAGGACTGAACTTCCATTCTAACTCAAATGAATCTACAAGCCAATAAATTATTGCATAACACAGGCCCCCCAGACAGAGTTGCCTCCACCTCCCACTAGGATATAGAATCTAAACATCACAATCTTATTGGTTCTGGCCCCCCAACTCAACCGCTGAGTTGGCAGACTATTCAACCCAAATGGTCCCGACTCGTAATTCTCAGGAAGCCTGTTTCATTTTTAGGCCAATCACAACTTGTGGCCGTTGGATTGAATTATAATTCTGTCCATTTCTCAAAATTGTATACAAGCAGAAGTGCAAAGGCATGAAGACAGACCTCAAGATCAAGAGCTTTGTAGAGTTCTTTCACTTTTGCCATGCAAACGGGGTCTGGTTTCCCATAATTCTCCTGGGATCAAAACAGCTTCGTGAATATTCCAGTTCATTTGCAGCTGAGTGTAATCACTAATGCAATATCATAAGCGGGAAATGGAGTTCCTTGCTTACATGTAACAATTTCTTTTGTTCCTCATTGGAAAGTTCAAGTGCTTTCACCACCAACCAGGAGCACTTGCAGTCTTCAATATCTGTTCCAACCTGTTAATGGGAAAGACTGACAGTAAATTCTCTAGCTCTGTTAGGTTGGGGAAGAGATGCAGGGTGTAAGGCAAGACGCAATGTGTCAATATGAGCCAAATGAGCATCCCCTGGCACAAGTAAATTACCTTGCCAGTCACTTCTGGGTCTCCAAAGCAATCTAGATAATCATCCTACACAAAGAATAGGCACACCATTGAATTATGATAGATTAACTGGAATATGTCATCAGGACTAAATAAGTCAATGATCCTCTCTCTCTGGTTTTCAGCAATAAAGTGCAGAAACAGAAATCTTTATGCACAATGAATGGTTACCACTTACCTGTACTTGAAAAATGACTCCAATGTCAATCAGGATTTTCTTCATTTCAGCATGGTCGTCGAGATTCTCACCTGCCATTAGCAGTGCGCATGCAACCTGGCATACAAGATGATCAAAATGCAACAATAAGTCAAAGTTGACCCTACTGCGAGCAGGTGCCTTCTAGATATATAAATATACAACAGCCTTTTTCCCATTGCTCAATGTCTAGGCGCTCCAAATGAGCCAAAAGCAGTGCTAGAATTTTGGTTATTTGCATAAAGGGGGAAGGGAGTTTGGCAAGTTTCATTGGTGGGCACATCGAACACCCGGAAATCAGGTAGTGTTTTTGGATGATAACCATTTTAACACACCAGTTAATCAACTTAAGGAACACGAGTATGAATGCAGAAATGCAATGATTGACACTCACCGGAAGGTAAATTGTATAATAAGCACTTTTGTACTCGGCAATGCGAAAATAACTGCACCAAGTGATAATCATCTATAAGAAAACGAAAAATAGAACATGATTCCATTTCAATTCAGTAGCCGCAAAAGAGGCCAGAATCATCACAACCAATTCCTTACAGTGGCAATGAGTAATTGTACAGATCTTTCTCTCCTTCATGTGTGCTAATCAAATCTAACATTTCTCCACAGATTGTTTGGAATCCCACCTGTATGTAAAAAGATTGTAACAATGGGCAACAGTTACTTGATAAGTCAACAGTAACTGGTCCTAGCTTAGAGTCAGTGCAAAGGAAAAACCACCTCATAAAATAGATCCAACAAATCCACATAATATGGCTTTTCTCTAAAGTGATTCTTCAGAATTCTTCCACAGTGAGCGCGGAGAATTATTGTATCATTCACGGCTATCATACCAACCTATAACAGAATTGGAAAATAACAATCATAGTTGGAATCTCAAGCGTTCAGTAGATGAGCTGAGCTGAGCTGAGCCGAGTCGAGCTGGGGAGTGTTCGGACTTTGCTCAATAGTAATTTAAAGAAGCTCGAATTCAGCTCGAAACAAAATTATTGAAACTCAAGCTCAGCTCAAAATCTTAAACTGAAAAAAAAAAATACAAAAAACAAAAAACACATAGGTGAGGACTTACAAACTTTGGACTGACTGACTTGCTCGTCCAACCCATCACAAAAGATGGGTGGAAAAGACTTGAAGAGAGGGATGGGGGGCTTAGTATTTAAGGGCAAGCACCCTCCCCTACCTTGCATTCCCATATTGTTTGAGAATGCGAGGGAGGGGAGGGGGCTTGCCAATAAATGAACCAATCCCATCCTCTGTCAAAGCATATTTATCCCAGATTTTTAGTTTGACTTATCAGCTGTGCGAGTCTTAATAAACAAGTTAGATCACGCTTGTAAACTGATTGCTCAGAGAGTCTTAGTAAGTTGACTTTGACTTTGTTCAAGTTAAATCCGTTTAGTAAATAAGCATTATGATTAAATTTATGTATCGCTCGTTAATCTAGTAAATAAGTCCGAGCTAGCCCGAGCTCATCGAGCTTTTCCATTGTCAACTGTTAAAGTTTTTGAGATTTTCACTTTTTGATACTTGATGGTATAGATTTTCACTAAATTTATGTTACTCAATCACTTAAATTTGATAAGTGTAGTCCAGTCAATAACACGACGTTGTACTCATATTCATGTCAACATTAAATAATGACGTGACAATTATTATTTTTTTAAAAAAATTATGATTTTCAACTAATTTTTTTAAACAAATTTTTAATAATGAAAACATTAAAAATTTTATTACTAAAAAATAAAACTCTTTTCCTTTATCATCCGCCGCTGCATCCTAAAATTCCAAAAGCCCATCGCGTGGCGGCTGGTATTTTCCAGATCAATACTGCCATTGCCGCCTTCCGTTGCCTCTTCGATGCATCGGCACCGCCGAGGACACTTACCGTTTCAAGCTGTTTGTCTTTCTTTTCACTCACCATCTCAAGGAATTATGTTGATCCAAGTGGAATTGGCATTGGCAGGCACGATACAAGGCAACGCTGCAATTAGTTAAGGACACTTCTGCCACGCTTAAGGGGGTGTTTGGATAATATTTTAAAAGAGTACATTTACGTTTTATTTTTAAAAAATAAGAAGATATGTATTTGGTAAATTTTTTAATACTGCTGTTTGATTATACTTATTTCCTTATACAACTTTCTAATAGCAATTGATTGAAAAACAAATTTCAGACTACTTTTTATTACTTTTTAGATTATTTTTCACTTTTTAATATTAATAATAATTTATATAAACTAAATTATCATTAAAGAATATTTATAAAATCTTATTATTATTCTTTTTACTTACCACATAAATTAGATATATTAATCTATTTTATTAATATATATATATATATATATATATATATATATATATATATATATATATATATTCAATATTTTCTTTTTTTTAACTATTCTTAAATAGCATTTTTTTCTCTTTAATTTTCTTTAATATTGAAACCTATAAAAAAATCTCAAATATTATAATTTTTATCATCTAATAAAAATTAATAATTTTTTTAAAAAATTAAAAGTTAAGTAGAACAATTCTCAATATTAATTATAGAATATTATTCTAAATATATAAAATATAAAAATATAAAAATAAAATTTTTAATATGATATATTTACATAAATCAGATGTCTATATTAGACATTTCATTATTCATCAATAACAGTAAATATAAAATTAACTAAATACTTCATTAATTTTATCAACAATTAACAACAGGAAACAAAAATTAACAATCAGCAATCACTAGCAGCAATTAACAATAACAATCAGTAACAATAACATTCAACAGATAACCTAAACAGGTCCTAAATTTTTGAACGAATCCGATCGCTACTTGAATGTTAATGTAAATGGGAATATTTTGGGATAATAACCATTTTAGTTGCAAACCTTTATAGATTTTTTCAATTAAGCATTTAGCCTTTCAATTTTTCAATTAAGTCATACACCTTTTAGATCCATACTTTTGACCAAACAAAAGTGAATTAAAAAAATTCTAAATATATTGGTTTAATTATTTTTTTAAAATACTAAAACAAAGAACTACAAAAGAAGCGACATTTATACTTTTTTATTAATATCTATTTGGTCAAAGTACGTTTTTAATAGTTTGACATCTTTAATAAAAAAAATTTGATTGTAAATAATCATAAAGGTATATGAATAAATTGAAAAAATTAAAAAATTTAGAATTCGATTAAAAAAATTTATAAAAATTTAGAATTAGAATAACTATTATCCCAAATATTTTGTTTTGGAAAAGGACAATTTGATTAAGGGAGGGAGTTTTAATGTTTTAATTATTTTAATATTTATTAAAAAATTTTGAAAAAAAAGTAAATTGAAAATCAAAACTTATAAAAAAAAATAATTTAATGTTGATATAATATATGAGTACGATAACGTATTGCTAACTGGATCACTATATGTTAAACTTTATAGTAGACTTAACGGTTGACTTACAGAATAAATTAAAAAATTGATGACGAAAATATGAAGAGTAGATTCTTAAAAAAAAAAATTTATATGTGAAAAATCTGAAAGCCTAAAAACGACGAGTGAAATACTGAAATCATGCATTTTGCCGTATTTAAACCTTTGGTAGTCTGAACCAGCAAGGCTGACCACGGCGAGTGTGAGAGTCGTCCATGATGTCATCCATAATGATAGCACATGCTTGAAGCTGCGACGGTTACCAGTTGCATAAGAAAAATGAAGTTAGGCCAAGTAGTAAAACCTTGCTTCGATTTCCATTTTTCTATTTCTATTATGAAATGTTCGTGCAGTATACCGGTAAGGATTGAGAGGCAAACCACAAAAAATGGTATTCCACAAGCATACCCATTCTATGCACCAACCAAGTACGGATGCAAGAAAAATTTCATCTCTAGTAACTTCTTTGCCTTCTTTTAGTGACTTGTAGCAGTTTACAACAGACAGCCCACGGTTGAGCTTTCCTGCCAACAACACAACCATGATAATTTCTTTTTTTTGAACAAAGCAACACAACCATGATAATAGTTTAAAAGGCAAAAAAATTTCATGCGGAAATGAAATTATCATTGTTCACAGGCAAAATCTATCCAATGCTACATTGATATTCCCACCTCTGGGTACATTGTAATCCAGCATCTGCAATAAGATAGAAACAAAAGCATAATTAATTAAGATCACAGGTACTTAATAATCCGAAATACGCAGCACAAAGCAGCAGTAGAAAGCCTAAAGCAATAGGATTCAATGTTTCAGTAGACAAATTGAAAGTTTCTGACTTTAAATATACTGAAAGTCACCATCCAACTTCAACAAAATCCAATAATTAGTAACTACTAGTGAACTGATATCAAACAATAACTATCTTATAGGAAGCAGTTTTCAACAAAAGATCCAAACTTAGTCTCTAGGGAGAAATTGACCATAAAAAAACATGGACACTAAGATAAAGGAACTCAAAACCTGTCAACATCCCAAATAAAAAGATACAGAAATGCACACATAACAGCAGAGGAAGAGAGGCTTACACGCTCGATCCATTGACGTGAATCATCGGTGAACTCAAAAGCTGGGTCTTGAAGCAGCTCTGATTTCAAGATTGAGTACACTTCCAAAAACTTCAACTTTGGTTCACTCATCTTCTTTTTCTGGACTTTTTTCCGAACAAAGAGGAGAACAGCTGAACAGGTGATGGGTTTGGTTTGAATCCTGATCACTCAAAAGCTGGGTTTGATTCTTGAAAGAAAGATTTGTTGGTTTATCTTTTATTCGATAATATCGAGAGATGTGAAGATGTAGGAAATGGTGAACCGTTGCAAATGGTGCCAAAATTTAAAGGGACGAAATGCTGTAGCTGTTATACTGCATTGGAAAATTTGAGTCGGCACATTTACCATCTAATTATATATTGAAAGCTCGATATACAAAAAAATCATTAATTTTGTTTAAGATAATAAATTTAATATTAATTATAAAATGTAATAGTTTATTTCTCTTTAAATATTCTTGTAATAAATTTAATATGTAATAATTTTATATGGACAGAATCCATTAGTTTCGATAACAGATTTATATAAATATACCTATTTTGATGACATAATAAGTATATAAGTTAGTATCATATCATTAAAACTGATACATACTATTTAACAAATTTCACAGCGTGCTAGATTTGTGACAAAAAAATTCAAAGAGAGGTAAACTATTATTTTTAAAATTGATGTCAAATTTGTTATTTTAAATAAAATTGATGACATTTTTATATATTAATCCTATATTAAAAAATTAAAAATTTACATCAATATAATATATTAATCCCTGTCTATAAATATTATAATATATAAACTCATCTACGGAGCATTTATTAAAGATCAACATAAGAATTTAAAGTTCTTCAGAAGTTCTTTTACTATTCTTGATTGTTGTGGTCGTTGACTAAGTTTTTGGATATGGTTTAATAATTTTAAATTTTTCGCTTGCCAACATAGTTTTGTGGTTCTTAGGTTATCGATAGATTAGAGCTAAAAAAATTTAGTATTTTTAATACCGATATAATAAAGTTATAAATAGTCCTGTGCTTATGTGTTGTTAGTAATAAAGTAGGGAGAGCAACACAAAATAAGTGAGGTGTGTGTTAATGCGTGGGATATCAATATTTTTAATTCTAAACTTTTAAATTTTTTTACGTTTGAGTTCTAAACCTTTTTGATATTTCATTTGAGTCATAAACTTTTTGATTTCATACGACATCAGTCTTTTAAATTACAAAAAGTGGTCAATCGATTAATAAATGAGTTTAACTTAATAAGATCATTTAAAAAAGGTTAAATACATAAATTAAATATTTTTTTCATTAACAAAATATGCATATTAAATATTTTTTTAATCAAAAAATATACGAATTAAATAGGTAAAATGCATATTTTTTATAGAAAAGACATTCAATTCATATATTTAATATTTTTTAAAATAATTTTTTATAAAGTTATAGTTATTTTTTAAAAGATTGATCACTTTTGGTAAATAGAAGGACTGATTTGGTAGAAATTAAAAGGTTTAGAACTCAAATAAAATGTCAAAAAAGTTTAGAATTCATACATAAAAAAAATTTAAAGATTTAAAACTAAAAATATCGATATCCCGTTAACGTGCTAATGTGCTGAGAGAGAAAGTGCCAATGAAATAACAAATTGAGGGGTTAGCAAAGTGGAATGTGTGTGTACTGTTGTGATAAGTGAGAGAGATTGAGTAACATAAGAAAGTGAAATACTAATGAAAAAAGAAGAGTGTGGTGTGTGTCATATAGCGTGAGAGGAAAATATTAAAGTAAAAGTAAAGTGTGTGTATTGAGAGAATGCGAGAAATTAACGCCATGTTTGGTAATTTTTTTGGTGGAAAAAGGAAAGAAAATGAAAGAAAAATATTTTTTATTTATATTCTTTTTTATTCATTTTCCATCAATTCAAACAATTACCTTTTAGTTTTTTCTCTCATAAATTATTATTTATTTTTTTCCTCACAATTTTTTAATCATTACTTTTTATCAATTATAATATCATCATTATTATACTATTTTCTATTTATTTTCTTTTCTACTCACTTTCTCTCAATCCAAACAGAGTGTAAAAGGAAAGTGAAGTTATTGTGGGCACTATTTGTATCATTATTATGTATAAGTTAATAAATTTTTATTATTTTGTGGAGTCTTTTTAGAAATTTATCTCTCTAAACATAACATTTATGTAATATATTAGTGCATAAAATGTGTAAAACTAGTGCTGTATTCAATAAAAATTTTCAAACGAAATTAGTCTTGCATGTAGACCAAGTTTATATACTAATGTCATCAATGAAATATTGACTTTGAATGGAATAATCCTTCTAAATTTTTAAAAAAATTTTGTAATTGAATTCTAAATTTTTTTTAAACTTTTCAAACGAATCTTTTAATTCATGTGAATATTTTATAAATTCTAAACTTTAAAATTTAATCCTTTTCTAAATTTTTTAAATATTTTTTTATTCATGCCTTTTCTAATCCTAAATTTTAATCAAAAAAAAAACTTATTTCCTCCTTTTTTTTTTTTTTGGGTTAACGTCTAAGCCTAGACTTCAAACTATAAGTTATAATTCTCCCGTTAAAACTAATTTTCTAAATTTCGAACAAAATTTTACTGTCTGGGAAAACCTATCAACCGGAGGTGTTGTAGATTTATAGTCAGTAAAAATGGGGATTTAATAATTAGAGATGGTGAGCTTAGTTATGCTCACTAATTTTTGCCAATTACATAGATGATCTAACTTGTTTTATCTGAGAAAACTTCAGCTAGTCTTGTAAAAAAAAAAAAAAAACCCCACTAAATGAAGCCAATAATAGTGGAGGAGATTCTCCCAATTACATTATAGTAAATGAAGTCATGAAGATATATGTAATATATAGCAGTTATTTTTGATTTTTTTATTTCCAAAAATCTATTACATTCAAGAATATATTGTACAGATTTTGGCTTTCCTGCTACATGCATCCAAAGACTGAATGACGTAGTTGTGGTTACTGGTGAGCTCCAATGTACAAGCCAAAACTCACTCAAGTAACCATACAAAAACATAATTTCTTAGCGGGAATTAATATCAACACGCAATTTTTAGCCTTATGCACGTTCAAACAGCTGTTGTAAGTAGGAAAACCGTTGCATTGGCTATCTTAGGCAATGCTTTTTTGCGTGAATACAGCCAAAATCCGCATGTGAATATCAAAACACTTTCTTAGCGCAAAAAATGAAAAAGAAGAGCCATGTAAGTGCATAAGAATTACAGTATTGAGAAGATCGTAACAGGAGGAGAAAGCTTAATATACACTTCAATTGTCCCGAATGTTCCTTTGCTATCTCTCCAATTCTATTTTGCAAGAGGGCAACAAGATAATATTCTCAGCCATTGATCCACACACTTGAGGTGAAACATATGGGAACATGGCAACTGCCTCACTTCTTCCTTGTCTTTGTAGTTGGCTAGACAGATGCAGCACTCCTGTCAATACCATGACAGACATAACAAAATTAAGAATGAAAAGAACATATTGTAAGCTGATAAGCTTTGCTTAGCTACTTGCATTTAGATACTAAGGCTTACCAGATCTTCACTTGCAGCAGTTGAATCGGATCCGGCATCACTGCCAAGCTCCAAATTGGCATCAACTGTTTTGTATCTCCAGCTTGGCAGACTGAAGATTTGATCGTCGGACGCCCCTTTACTCGAGGTGGCAAACGGATTGGTCAGTCTGTTTTAAGTCCAGTTATTCAGGTTTCGAATTTATTCGTGTTCAAGTTATTTGAATTTTAGGTTTTTTAATTTTCAAGTTATTCAAATCTCGAGTCTCAGGTTTTTCAGGTTTCAAGTTATTTGAGTCTCAGTTTATTCGAATTTCAGGTCCATTAAATTTCAGGTTTATCGGGTTAATTATGGTATATCTCTTACTAATTAATTATATATTACATAAATAGATCATTTAAATTTTTTTTTATTTTGTAAAAATTCAATTTTTACAATTGGATTAAGTTTTTTTAATAATATGAAGTAGAAATTATGATAAAAAATGCAAACAGAATTTTTTGTATCAAATAAAAATATTGCAATGGATTAACATGAATCTGCCAAATCAGACATTTTCTTTCAATTCTAACTATAATTAGATTATCACATTATTTATTTTAAAAATTATATTATTTCAAACAAGAATGAAGTAAACTTTTATTCCTTTAATCGACTACTTTACTTACATTTCATTCGTTTTATTACTTTAAACTATTTATACAAAACAAAATTCATTTTATTTTATTCATTTGATAATTTTTGTCAAAATTATATATAAACCTCAATCATTAAATTACTCCAATAAAAGTTTGAATTGCGTTATACACTTATGAAACTAACTATTATAACTTTGCTATTTTATACTTTATAATATTAGTTGTATAAAATAAAAATTATATAATTATTTACCTTCTTTACCATTAAAATTTTCCTTCCAATTTTTCAAGTTTCCCCATAATGACAAAAAAATTGAAAAGTCTTAATGTTTTTTTTTTTCAATTCAATAATGCATTTAAATTATAACTTTCTTGTGTTTTTTTTCTCTTTATTCTTTTTTTTTTATTTGGTATCAAGTTTTCTTGAAAGTAGACCATACTACTAACTATATTTAATTTTATTACGTAAAAAAATATAAATTGAATAATTGATATTTGATTTATTTGATGTGATTACATAATAATTCAAATATTTAGAGAATAATTAAAAATATAAATATTATTCAAAATAAAAAAATCAAATAAAAAAATTAATAAAAATTTCCAGTCAAATTCGGTTAAAATTTATTCAGGTTTTTGCGAGTTTTAGGTCATACGAATTTCAGTTATTCGGATGTCAAATATTTCAGATTTCAGGTCATTCGAGTTTCGAGTCTTTCGAATTTTGAATTTCACGGATTATGAGTCATTTGGATTTCAAGTTATTCACCAACACAGGTCAGATTGAGTTAGATTTCAAACAAATTGAATAAGATGATTCGAGTCAGGTGAACTTTTGCTACCTTTACCCATTGCTAACAGATCCCCTATTCAAATGGTAACCGAGAAGGCTGCTCATGAGAGGCGCACAACAGCACAGGACCAGGAGCACTAGAAATGGAAATGAGTAGCACAGAGCATTCCGAGCAAGCAAAGAGATGCAGAGCACATGAAGTTTCGGAGCCCGGTGGAAAGATGCAAAGCGAGAATCAAAGACCCAAACATTGGCCATTGCAAACCAAATTGCAAAGAACAGCTCTAGCGAAGTCTGGCATTTGGTCATCAAATGTGAGCACCTGCACAGACTACATAAAATGGAACAAGCGCTGCAAGCTGTGAAAATGGAACAAAAGGCACAAGCCGTGGCACTGAAGTGCATGATGTTAACAAGTCATGTCCATATCAACAAACTGTAAATGGGCGTAGTTGTGAAAAAGGCAGTGAAATTAGTGCTTACGGCCGAGCCTGTGAGACATCAGTTGCCGATAAAGTCCGCTTATGGATGATAAAGAATCGAGAATCAGCTGCCAGGTCTAGAGCAAGGAAACAGGCAACACCATTATATTCTCCTAGCAATAACTCCAAAATAATTGTAAATCTTCAGACAGACTTCCGGACATTGTTTAAACCCAGAAACCAAAAGAACAAAAAAAAAGGAGATAGCTGTTAATGATCACCGTTGAAATGTTTTAGCTCTTTTGTTCTGTTTTGTTTCCCTTAGTTGATTTTCCCCGTTATTTTCTTCCACAAATTCAGGCTCTAGAAGCTCAACAACAACTCGAAATTACAGAACTCAAGAAAGAGAATAACAATCTAAAATGGGATTCCCTGTTTTGATCTTCACAGCATCAATAATCCACCCATCTTCAGTGATTCAGGAACGACAGTCTCAGTTTCAGTTATTGTTTTGCAGTTTCTACAAGCCATTTTAATGACAAAACAGACGAAGACGCCAGCACTATAAAGGAGTTTCTCAGCAACATTTTAAGCAAGCAAGAAAGTCACAATTTTGCTTAATGTGCTTCAGTTCACAGAGACCGTAGGACGCTGTCCTCAAAAAGTAACAGAATAAGAATTTTCAACTGCCTTCAGGCACAAACGAAAAAGATCTCCACTTTCTACTGTTTTGAGTTCAATTGCAGTGCTTGTTAACTTGCTACTGAGCGTCAAGGAGACTTGTTAAGTTCTTACAACTCTTCCTCTGGAGGAAATATATTTTCCCCACACCACCTTTACTGCCATACTCGGATGATTTTCAACAGAATTTATTAGATTCTCGTAGCTCTTCCTCTCATAATCTTCATATACACTCTGTACATATATCCCATAACAAAAAATGAGAACAGGTACAATTTTACTACATCTATAAGAAATAGCATGCGTCTGCACTAAACAATTACACAACTTAAAAACACCGAAAACTCAGGGAACAAGAACCTTCTTCAGTTAGTGGATTCTTTTTCGCTTGATTAAGGCAAATACAGGATTGACTCAAATCCTGGATCACCAAAAACAGGCCCCCTAAGACTCTTTTTGATTAGGGCCAGGGTCAAAAATGAGCCTAACCAAGACGAGAGGTTCTTGTAGAATCCATAACAATAACAATGATTTAGAAATCAGTTTGTACATATAGGCGCTAATGGAGGACTGGACTACCATTCTAACTCAAATGAATATTCATGCCAATTAATTATTGCATAAGACAGGCCCACCAGACAGAGTTGCCACAACCTCCCTCTAGGATATAGATTCTGAACATCACAATGTTATTGGTTCTGGCGGCCCAACTCAAATGCTGAGTTGGTAGACCAGATCCATATATTCCACCCGAATGGTCCCGACTCGTTTTCCTCTGGAAGCCTGCTTCATTTTTAGGCCAATCATAACTTGTGGCCGTCGGATTGAATTATAATTCTGTCCATTTCTCAAAATTGTATAAAAGCAGAAAAGGCAAAGGCATGAATACAGACCTCAAGATCAAGAGCTATGTAGAGTTCTTTCACTTTTGCCACGCAAACAGGGTCTGGTTTCCCATAATTCTCCTGGGAACAAAATGGCTTTCGTGAACATTCCAGTTCATTTGCAGCTGAGTGTAATCACTAATGCCATATCATATGCGGGAAATGGAGTTCCTTGCTTACATGTAATAATTTCTTTTGTTCCTCATTGGCAAGTTCAAGTGCTTTCACCACCAACCAGGAGCACTTGCAGTCTTCAATATCTGTTCCAACCTGTTAATGTGAAAGACTGACAGTAAGTTCTCTAGCTATGTTAAGTTGGGTAAGAGATGCAGGTGTAAAGCAAGTGGCTATGTGTCAATATGAGCTAAATGAGCATCCCTCAGCATAAGAAACTTACCTTGCCTGTCACTTCTGGGTCTCCAAAGCAATCTAGATAATCATCCTACGCAGAGAATAGGCACATCATTGGATTATGATAGATAACTGGAATATGTCATCGGGATTAAATAAGTCAATGATCCTCTATCTCTGGTTTTCAGCAATAGAATGAAGAAACAAAAAATCTTTATGCACAATGAATGGTTACCACTTACCTGTACTTGAAAATAGGCTCCCATCTCAATCAGGATTTTCTTCATTCCAGCATGATCATCAAGATTCTCACCTGCCATTAGCAGTGCACATGCAACCTGATGTGCAAGATGATCAAAATGCAACAATAAGTCAAAGCCGACCCTACTGTGAGCAGGTCCCTTCTAGCATGATGCAGGAAAATATAGACATACAACAGTCCTTTTTTCCCATTGCTCGATGTCTAGGCACACCAAATGAGCCAAAAGCAGTGCTAGAATTTTGGTTATTTGCATAAAAAGGGGAAGGGAATTTGGCAAGGTTCATTGGTGGGCACATCGAGCTCCTGGAAATCAGGTAGCGTTTCTGGATGATAACCATTTTAACTGTTAATTTTTGTGATGTAAACCATTATAGATAGGCAAAGTGTTTGACTAAATTTATTTTAATTTCATTTAATTTCATTAAACAGGTTTTTTGTCTTATTAAAATGACTTAAATAACATTAACCAACTTACCACTAACTTATAAACTTTTATATTTTTTCATTCCAAAACTGATGTGGGACATTTTCTCCACCTGCCCAACATTTTCTTCACTTGCCCAATCATTACGGACTTTCACCGAAGGTCACCGTTTCAAATACAGGTCTTATATAGAAACACCGTTTCAAATATCCACCCAAGATTTTTTTTTCCAAAGGTCGTTAAACCCGCCTAACCGAGCTCCGGCTTTGATACCATGTTAATTTTTGTGGCGTGAGCCATTACAAGTAAACAGAGTGTTGGGCCAAATTTATCTTAATTTCATTAAACAGATTTGTTGTCCTGTTAAAATAACATAAATCGCTTTAATTAACTTACCTCTAACTTATAAACCTTTATATTTTTTCATTCCCAACCGATGTGGGACACTTTCTTCCAACGTTAACACACTAGTCAATCAACTTAAGGAACACGAGAATGAATGCGGAAATCCAATAATTGACACTCACTGGAAGGTAAATTGAATAATAAGCACCTTTGTACTTGGCAATGCGAAAATAACTGCACCAAATGATAATCATCCATAAGAAAACAATTATTCCATTTCAATTCAGTAGCCACAAAAGAGACCAGAATCATCACAACAAATTCCTTACAGTGGCAATGAGTACTTGTATAGATCTTTCTCTCCTTCATGTGTGCTAATTAAATCTAACATTTCTCCACAGATTGTTTGGAATTCCACCTGCACATAAATAGATTGTAATAATGGGCAATGGTTAATTGATATGTCAACAGTAACTGGCCCTGGCCTATAGTCATTGCAAAGGAAAATCCACCTCATTAAATAGATCCAACAAATCCACATAATATGGCATTTCTCTAAAATGATTCTTCAGGATTCTTCCAATGTGATTGCGGAGAATTATTGCATCATTCACAGCAATCATACCAACCTATACCAGAATTGAAAAATAACAGAAATAAGTGGAATCTCAACAAAGTGTTCAGTAGATCGCCATTCCACATTAGATTAGTGCTCTCTGCTTGATAGAAAATGATTAAAACCTTTGGTAGTCTGAACCAGCAAGGTTGACCACGGTGAGTGTGAGAGTTATCCATGATGTCATCAATAATGATAGCAAATGCTTGACCCTGCGAGAGTTACCAGTTGCACAAGAAAAGTGAAGTTAAGCCTAGTAGAAAATCCATGCTCAGGCAAACCACAAAACTGGTATTCCATAAGCATACCCATTCTATGCACCAACCAAGTATTGATGCAAGAAAAATTTCGTCTTTCGTAACTTCTTTGCCTTCCTTTAGTGACTTGTAGCAGTAAACAACTACAGCCCACGGTCGAGCTTTCCTGTCAACAACACAACCAGGATAATAGTTTAAACGGCTAAAAATTTTCATACGGACATGAAATTATCCAATGCTGAATTGATATTCCTACCTCTGGGTACATTGTAATCCAGCATCTGCAATAACATAGGTAAAAAAAGCATAATAAATTAAGATCACGAGTACTTAATAATCTGAAATACGCGGCACAAAGCAGTAGCAAGCATAAAGCTATAGGATTCGATGTTTCAGTAGACAAATTGAAGTTTCTGTAGACAAACTGAAAGTTTCTGACTCATTTTGACAAAATCAAATCCTTTTTCTTTTTTATTCGATCTATTAGGCCAGAAGTTACACAATAAGTAGTTTTCTCTATTCTCATAAACTCTACACCATCCTCCTAAAATAAGAACTCTTGACCTTCAAATAGAAGTTTTAAGTCGCGTAAGGGACACAAAATCAAATCTTTAGCAAACCCCAGTTGCGCTAATTTGGACAAATTGAAAGTCACCAACCAACTTCAACAAAATCCAATAATTAGGAACCACTAGTCAACTTATATCCAACAATCACTATCTTATAGGATGCAGTTTTCAACAAAAGATCCAAACTTGTTAGTCTCTAGGGAGAAGCTGACCATAGAAAAACATGGACACTAAGATAAAGGAACTCAAAACCTGTCAACATCCCAGATAAAAAGATACAGAAATGCACATATAACAGCAGAGGAAGAGAGGCTTACTCGCTCGATCCATTGACGTGAATCATCGGTGAACTCAAAAGCTGGGTCTTGAAGCAGCTCTGATTTCAAGATTGAGTACACTGCCAAAAACTTCAACTTTGGTTCAGTCATTTTCTTTTTCTTCAATTTTCTCCAAACAAAGAGGTGAACAGGTGATGGGGTTGGTCTGAAATCTGATTTTGATCCTTGAAAGAAAGGTTGATTGGTTTATCTATTCTTACTCTCTTCAATAAGATGTCAAGATGTAGGTAATGTTTGTTTACGAAAGAACCCTGACAGACAGCGGTGGTCCTTTGTCTAATTTTCAAAGGCGAACCGTCCAAAATGGTGCCAAAATTTGAAGTGACGAAAGGGCTGCTGCTGTTATGGTGCATTAGAATATTTGAGTCTGGCACATTTTACCAGCTAATTATATATTAAAAATTAAAAAGTTTAGATCAATATAATATATTATTTTCTCTCTATGAATATAATATAAAAATTCACGTCTATTTTTAATTTATCGAGCATCAATGTAATATTTTAGTGCATAACATGTGCAAGTTTGTTGTTGTATTCAAGAAAAATTTTCAAACGAAATTTGTGTTATATGTGGATCATGTTCATATATTGATGTCATCATGGAAAGTTGGAAACAATGACTCGAGCTAAGCGTGGAGAACGAGAAACAGAATAAATTTTAGAGTTTCTTTTATGGGATAATCTTTCTGAATTTTTTACAATTTTTGTAATTGAATTTTATTTTTTTTTTAAATTTCCAAACGAATTCCAAATTTTTTATCTTTTATTTTTAATTCATATAAGTCTTTTGAAATTTTTAATTTTTAATTTTTAATTTATAATCCTTTCTAAATTTTAAAATTCTAATTCATGCTTTTTCTAATCTTAAATTTTTAGTTTTTTAAAAACTGATTTCCTGCTTTTTTTTTTTTGGGTAACTAGCCTTCAAACTAAAAGTTATAATTCTCCCGCTAGAACTAATTTTCTATATTTCGAATAAAATTTGACTGTCTTGGAACACCTACCACCTGGAGGTGTTGTAGGTTTAGTCAGTAAAAATGGGGATTCAATAAGGTGTGCTTAGTTATGCTCACTATTTTTTTCCCAGTTACATAGATCATCTCACTTGTTTATCCGAGAACAAGTGAGTGCAAGTTAGTGGAAAGCGATATGTTATGATCTTCTAAATTCATTGATGTGTCTGGTTCACGTGGGGAAGAGCAAAAAGAAGATCTGAAACCAGAATACTTGCTTGATGATTCATTTCCTCATTGCAATGTAAACTTTCATGAACTCATAAATCAGACGGAGGGGAAGAAGTGGCTGTTGCCATTAACGTGAGTGCTACACATGAGTGGATGTTGCCAAACTGAAAGCCTCACTTGACGAATCAATTATTTGCAACAATGAAATCTTCCATTGCATCAATGAACTCCTAAATGAGAGTGAAGTGTTGGCCTTTGACAAGCCTAGGCAGAAGGAAGGAGCGGAAGATCTCAGCCCAATCCTCCCACCAACTTCGTCCCTCTTCAAGAAATGTGCAGAAGGTGTTGACACTATACATGAGCAAACCCTTTGAATTTAGTGCCACTTTCCAATGCCGAGAGGTTTATCAATTGGGGTGTTTGTAGATTTTCATCTTATATATCACATAGAAGTTAGATAGGACATAGAAGAAGTTAGGAACTATGCAATTTGCAAAAGAAGATGCTGATCCTTGATTGAGGAACTTCAATTCATTTTCTTCTGTATCACCGCTTCAGTTAGTTGTTTGTCAGGAGAATTTTGGACTGCTGTAATTTGTACTCTCTTGTAAATTGGCGTGGAAAAATGGAGCCCATAGCATTGGTTTCTTTTTTTCATCAACACATTATCCTTCATTTACTTTTTTTTTTTTTTTTTTTAACTGATTATCCTTCATTTACCTGTAGTTGTCAACAAGGTTTGGTATCATTTTTTTGGATCAAATTTTCTTCGTTATTGACACCTGATTGAGATCTATATGATTTGGTGTTTGGCTGAGATACCTTTGTAATTTTTTATTGGTAGGGCAAGAGAGAGAATTATGAGAGAGAGAGAGAGTAAATGATAGAGAGAAAAACAAAATGAAGAAGAGAGAAATTTGACAACTTCAAATTTTCAATATCTCATTTTACAAAATTTTACTAAATACAGAAAGATAATTTCAGTATCACAACAAAACACTAGAACAGAAAATAATATTTTAGAATTTCATTGTCCTCAATAATAAATAATAATGTTTTAAAATTTCATTTTTTTCAATAAACAAAATGAAGGCAATAATACTAGAGGAGATTCTTCCGATTACATAATAGTAAATGAAGTCATGAAGATATCTAATATATAAAACAGTTATTTTTGATTTTCAAATATCTATTACATGCAAGAAGATCTTGTACAGATTTTGGCTTTCCTGCTACATGCATCCAAAGGCTGAATGATGCAGTTGTGGTTACTGGTGAGCTCCAATGTACAAACCAAAACTCACTCAAGTAACCATACAAAAACATAATTTCTTAGCGGGAATTGATATTAACACGCGATTTTCAGCCTTGTAGACGCTCAAAAAGCTGCTGTGGGCATGAAAACCATTGCATTAGTTATCTTAGGCAATGCTTTTGCTTGCATACAGCTAAAATCCACGTGTGAATATCAAAACCCTTTCTTAGCACAAAAAATGAAAAAGAAGAGCCATGTAAGTACATAAGAATTACAGTATTGAGAATATTGTAACAGAAGGAGAAAGCTTAATATGCACTTCAATGGACCCTATTTTTCCTTTGCTACCTCTCCAATTCTTGTTTGCAAAGAGGGCAACAAGATAGTATTCTCAGCCATTGATCCACACACTTGAGGTGAAACATATGGGAACATGGCAACTGCCTCACTTCTTCCTTGTCTTTATAGTTGGCTAGACAGATGCAGCACTCCTGTCAATACCATGGCAGACATGATGAAAATTAAGAATGAAATAAAAAAAAGAAAACATATTGTAAGTTGATAAGCTTGCTTAGCTACTTGCATTTAGATGCTACGACTTACCAGATCTTCACTCGCAGCAATTGAATCGGATCTGACATCAATGCCAAGCTCCAAATTGGCATCAACTGCTTTGTATCTCCAGCTTGGCAGGCTGAAGATTTGATCGTCGGACGCTCCTTTACTAACAGATCCCATATTCAAATTGTAACCGAGAAGGCTGCTCATGAGTGGCACACAACAACACAGAAGCAGGAACAATAGAAATGGAAATGAGTAGCACAGAGCATTCCAAGCAAGCAAAGAGATGCAGAGCACATGAAGTTTCGGAGCCCAGTGGAAAGATGCAAAGCGAGAATCAAAGACCCAAACATTGGCCATTACAAACCAAATTGCAAAGAACAGCTCAAGCGAACTCCGGCATTTGTTCATCAAATGTGAGCACCTGTACAGACTACATATAAATCAGAACAAGTCCAAACTTTCTTCACCATTAAATGAGTACGTATTTCGATAATACCTGGATTCATCACTGCCTCTCTGTCGCTCCAAGTCAGAAATTCCGAAATCATCTCGCTGAATCACAAAAATGTGACGGTAGCGACCATAGAGTAGCAGCAGACTAAGGGCACAGCCAATATCATAACCAATAATCCATATTCTCATTGGCCATACAGGCTTCTCCCTTTTGGAAATGGCCAAGGTGAACGTGATGGTACTTATTTGAATGACCAGAGCTATGAACTCCAGCATCATCCAAGTTCCAGAATTGAAAGGATTAGACCCAAGATCAGATCTTGAACCATTTTGGTAGTGAAATACTCTTCTTAAGAAGATAAACCACCTTGCTCTACACACCTTCATTGCCATTCTTACCAGGAAGGAAGAAGGGGGCACGCGAGAAGACCTATTTCTGACACTCACAGCCCCATGATCATCCTCTGATTGAGAATTTGATGACAAGGAAGCCGCAGCACCTGAATTACATAACGAATCTGGCATGAAGAAGTACCGGGTATTCATGAGTAATGCCTGCAATAGTAGCGAGGCACAAGCTTTAGGACTTAATACATAAAAAACTATTCAAAACTAAGATAAGCCACGGACTGGTTTGCAAAATGTTTATTTACAAGCCTAAAAAGGAGTTAACTTAAATTGAAATACCAGCATGAATTTCATGTGACTAGTAGAGTGATCACAAATTTTGTATTGGGACTCACACAAAAATGAATAGCTATAGATTGAATTCAGATAATCATGAGAATTCAGTAAGATAAAAATGCAAATACCAGGCGGGGAAATGGGGTGTGAGCCAAATTCTCGTGCCTCGCTGGCTGCTGTTCTTTGAAAGGGCGACTCTATGGCCTATAGTACAATAAAAGCCTCAACCTTTGAGCCCAAAATCAAGTTTTTGCTTCTTTAATATAGCTCCTCCCAATACCCCACAAATCAAGATCACCCACAACTCCAATCCAATCACGACAAAGAACTCATACCAGGAATCAACAAAGCTTTAATAAGAATCCTAAATTCGGATGGGAACTTGGGAACACGCCTGAAAAATGAGTTCTGTTTTTTTCTCAAAACCTTAATTTTAACCAAAAAAAAAAACTCAAAACCTTAATTTTAACCAAAAAAAAAACTCACTCCAAGACTAGACGAACTCAAGTGTGTACTTAAGCATGGACCTCCATATGCTCCAAACTCAAAAAATAAAGTGTGTAAAAGGACGAAAAAATAAAGGGCTGGAGAAAGAGATGGGTGCGGAGATGATGAAAGTAAGGTGGAGGATGGGTTTCAGATGGTGACCGAGAATCAACTGTCCGCTAGAAGCCCCTAAAACAGCTTTGCTTTGATCCCAAGGGAATCAACAAGTTAGGACAGAAGCTAGCTAACCATTGGCCTAACTTCCCTCTGGTTTTTGTTTCTGAAATAAGCAAAGCTGGGATAGAGCAACTGCTTCTTCAACTACAATTTTCTCTCCCTCTCTCTCCAATAAATCCAAAACGAGGTTTTAGCAAAAAGCAAAGTTTTGTATTTTATAATGCAAGTTTTCTGGTTATGTTAATACCTTCTATTTTTTTTTTATAACTCATAATCCAATGATATAAAGATGTGAGGCTAGAATGATTAACAAAAAGGCTGAAGTTTGAATATTAATTTTTTACTTAAAAATTATTACTTACGATCACTTTAATTACTGTTTTATTAATACCTGAGTTTTCATGGTTGCTTTTGTCTCAATTGACAAGAGAGGCAAGGGAATTGAATTACTTGGCATGTTTTCAAGCCTCAATTTTTTTTTTTTGGGGGGTCTTTTTTATGCAATCAATCATTATAAGATTTTGAATTCTGGCGGGTACAGTGACTATGTCATCCTGATTTTATGGTGGGAGGTTGGCGACCTAATCCCATCACGTAGTTAAGAAAACACATTAGATGAGAGTAGTGGCCAATTGGCCCACTTTGTATGGTACAGTTAGTTATCTAGCCATTCACTTTGGTTCTCTTTTGGACAGCATAGCATAGGAGCACATCTTTTTTCTTGACTGGCGCACATTATTTTTTTTTTTTTTGTCCCTCTGGCCTGTTTGGAAGCATATATGGTCGATCGGTCATAATCAAATAGAACTTGGACACTAATGCATACTATAACTATAGCATTTAAATTCCGATCTCAAATTTAGCTCGTATCGATTTTTTGGGTGACCTATTTTTAATATTTATTCTGTTATTTGTACAGGGACCACTCATCGATCTGAATATTTTCATCTCGGTCACATTCATTATTTTGCACATTATACTTAATGCAAAATAAATATTAATAATCGAAATAAATTTGCACACATAAACAGCAATGAATTCAGACTTTTTGCTGGGTTTGATAGAATTAAGGCCAGCTTGGGTTGTGGTTAAAAGGTATCTTGCACCTGGATTAGAGGTTTGTTGGAATGGGAAGGTGGAAGGAAACGCCTAAGCTGACAAAAAGATTAGTTACCTCGGATTCTTGGAAAGAAGGAAACCCTGACAAAAAAAGATTAGTCATGGTTTGGACTTTGGGTTGGCATTTCCCTTCCTTTCCCTCCCTTTTTCATATTTTTTTGGCAACTTCGAATGCGAACGACAAGTCGTTTGTCCCGGTTCCTTGCACACATCCGCTGGATGGGCCAACCATGGCCTAGGCCCGTCAAGGAGGAAAGCACTCCAATAGATGGGCCAAACAAAAACCATACCCGTTTAGAAAGCTTTAACCCAAAAATTGAACCAAACCGATGCCCGCCCAAAAGATTCGAACCGACATCCCTCGCAAGATACTTAGTGATTAAAATTGAGGATTTATATTTTATAAATTTTAAATTTAATTATTAAATAAGGACGAGTGAAATTTATAAAAAATAAAAATTATTTTTATTATATAATTTATAATTTAATAAATTTTTTAATATATAAAAAAAAAAAAAAAAAATGATTCGAACCGACTCCAATTCTCCTATGAATAAGCCCACTCCCGGGCGATCGCTAGCCCGCCCCCGAAAGATTTGAATTCGCAGAGAATCGGAAGATCGAATCGAAGAACTGAATACAACGGTAAAGCCTGTAATTCTCGAGCTCAGTTTCTGTTTGGTTGCTGAGAAAATTCTACGAAAAATATCAAAACAGAAACCGACTTTTAATTTTAGGAATTAGGGTTCTTTCTGGTCTCTTTCTTTTATCTTCAGTTAATCACAAAAGCTACAATTGGGGTTTTCTCAGCGGCGCCGTGCATTTAGGGTACGTTGATTAATAACGAGAAGAAGCAATGGCAACTGCCGCAAGACCGACGTGGGCGCCGGCGAAAGGCGGCATTCTGGTCTCTTTCTTTTATCTTCAGTTAATCACAAAAGCTACAATTGGGGTTTTCTCAGCGGCGCCGTGCATTTAGGGTACGTTGATTAATAACGAGAAGAAGCAATGGCAACTGCCGCAAGACCGACGTGGGCGCCGGCGAAAGGCGGCACCGGGATTTTTGGCCAGTCCCAGAAGTACTCGTCCAGGAACCTCGCAAACCCAGGTTGGCGTTTGTCTCAATTTTTCAAAAATCATTGATTTTAAATGAATTCTTTGTTTCATTAACAATGCATTAGATTAAAATTGAACCAAAAAGAAAAGAAAAGGGAATCTGAACTTGTTACTATATGAATCTGAGTTTTGTTCTTCTGGTGTTTGTATGCTTAATGAAGTAATAATTTTTAATGAACCATCTTTAACTAAAACAGATGCGGTCTTGTTCAAAGATAGCATGCACTGATCCTCTTGCGAAGGCAAAAGTAAGCTATCAACCGGAATCCTATAGCCATGGCTATGAGCACCCAAACTTCTTGCAAACCACCTTTCAAGTTCACTGTGTCAAAGGAAGGTGAGCTCTGTAATGGCCGGCACCCTCCTTCGCTTCCGCACTCGTATAGCTGACTCCCATCATATTGCACTTTCAGTAGAAGTCTAAATCCATAGTACATATAAGATATGTACTTCAGCCACTGCAGGAACTTTGGTATGTGCTGCAACAAGGAAAAAAGAAAAGAGAAAAAAATTGGAACCCATCTTTTAATCCTCGCAAATCGGGAGGCTCGTGTACTGAAACACCCTTCCATTCAATTGAAGGTGAGAATTCTACAATAGCAAATACCTGGACATAGTAACCTCCAGTGAGTAGGAACAGCATTAAAATCAGAGAAGCAAACATCCCAGATCTTTTGATGCTCAAGCTTGCAGCTCCAATTAGTTCTCCTACCCCCTTATCAGCATATAAAGAAAGCGTTTAAGCTTAGTTATCTCAAGTGTATAAGTATCCAACATTTAATTTTTCCCAACTTACTTGGCTGGTGATGGCTATCAGTAGTATTCCAAACAATGTCAATAGGAAGCAAGGGACTGTCCTCTTGAAACCAGCCATGAAGTACACTATGATCGTGAAACAAGTCGGGTAGAACACATGAGCAACCATGTCACAAAGAGTGCTGCATGCATAAAATGCGCTTAATCTGTACATGTCTGCTTTTCTTTCTTTCACCATATAGATCTTTTCGAATGGAAATACATATACTGCTCCGAATATTGATGATGATGTCCATAGAATGCAGATGTAGAACATTAAGCCAACCTGAAATGAAGATAAAAGAATTGTTAGACGAGACTGCTTGCTAAATGATAGCATGATAAATATGCAGACTCAGTGAAGCTTACTTGGTCTCTTAGTTGAGCCTCAGTTCTGATCTGGGACTTCCACCAAAGAAGTCCTAAGAGGAATGCAATTCCAAGAGATTGGACCATTCTTAACTTGTCGAAATAATCTTGACACCTCTCTCTAAATGTTCTCTTGGACAGAATCCTGAATTGGTCCCACCAGCTCAATGTCCAGTCTTTCTTAGCCTGAATTGCCAGTTGAAGCTGCTCAGGTGCTTTTGAATTACAATGATTGTCTTCCTTCTCCTTAGGCCCCAGCAGATCTTCATATTTGAGGTGAAGATACTAATTTGATGCAGAAAACACATGTTAAGCGGCATGACAGAGAGTATATAATGTTTAGAGCATGGAAAAATGTTGAAGCTCTTACTTTGATTACTTCCTTCTCAAAATCAACGCCCTCCAGAGGCACTGGTAAATCTTCGGGCACACTTATGCCATTTGTTTGTCCAGTTGCTAGATCAAGTAAGAACTCTGCGGGATTCATAGCCATCTCTGGGATGAATCTCAAAGAGGAAAAATATGCCAAAGATTCTCTAGCCTTTCCATAGTACACAGGGCAGCCTTCTGATATCAGCAGAAGCTTGTCAAACATGTAAAACATTCTGCTCGAAGGTTGGTGGATGGTCGTAATTATCGTCCTGCCGGCCTAACAGTTCCACAAAACTATGCCTTTGTGATCATGTAATTAGAAGCAATTTTATAAAACTGCTGATAGAATAGGTTTGGTAATGGCACCTTTGCCAGCCTTTGCAGAATTTGAAGAAGTTTATTTGCTGCAGTGGAATCAAGGCCTGATGTTGGTTCATCTAGCAGCAACAATGAAGGATCGACGAGAATTTCATACCCAATGCTTGTTCTTTTTCTTTCTCCACCCGATATTCCTTGGATAAATCCTCCCCCTACCAGCGTGTGACGGCAGCTATGCTTATGCAAGAAAATCGAAGAAATAGTCAATTAGAGGGGTATTAATATGTTACTAACTCTAGTCTCAAAACAACCAGTTCTCAAGATCAACTAGGCATGAACCTTTCAAGGCCTAACTCCTTGACAATCATCTCTACTCTGGCACATTTTTGTTGTCGGCTCATGCTTCCTGGAAGTCTTAAAAATGCAGAGAAGAGCAAAGTTTCTTCAACTGTAAGCTGTGGGAATAGCACATCATCTTGTGTCACAAAACCAATTCTGTGACATTGAAAGATGGCTAGTGGTCAACATTCAATTGCCAAAGTATGAGATTAAAATCTTTCTCTGCAATTATACCTACCTTCTCTTGAGGGCTGCACTATAAGGAATATCATTGTAAGTAATGCTTCCTTTGACATTGTCTGTTAATCTTCCTCCTATTATTTTCAGCAAAGTCGTTTTACCACTGCCAGAAGGACCCATCAAAGCAAGGATTTCACCAGGGCCAACGCTTCCTGTTATGCCCTTCAAGATGCGCTTGTAATTATCCTGCTCCAAGTTCAGCCGTGATGCTACCTTTGTAACCACTGCCTTAACTTGGTTGTTTGCAGAAGCTTGATGGCTTCTGACTTTATACTCAACATCTTCAAACTGCATAGCACATTATGCCAGTCAATTAAAAAGCATTGATCACGTTAACTTACATGCATGCAAAAACACTCTTTTGGGACTGAAAATCCTTGTTCAAATAGAATCTTAATATAGAACCATTACCTTGAGGAATATGGGAAGAGGGCGATCTTTAATATTAGTATTCAAGCTTTCATCTCAATATCAATCTCAGCGTGCCTATTTGTAGGGTAGGCTTCAGACATGAAGTCTATGTTATGATTAAAGCCATGGCTTCCTGTCATTTGCACTGTTTGAGGGGACAGTGCCATGTCCTCAATTTCATCATCTTTTCTAATCTCCATGTTTCTGGCTAGATAGACAATCCCACCAACGGCTTTAGAAATACATCTAATATTATTGTGTGGTGGAATTGAAACTCTAAAAAAGATGCAATCTTAGAATGAGTTAACTGTAACAAGACCAAATGCTTTCCTATATATTTTAGGAAGGCAATTGGTTGGTAAACCACATGCTTTCCATACAATTGGACTTGAAGATTATGAGTAAGAGTAAGTAACCTGTTCTTTTTCCAGCTTTTACTTACTTTTACTAACATTTTGTACTTACCTTTCTTGTTTTCAAACCAAGATTCTGCCCTTAAATTTTGATTTCTTTGTTAAAGAAATTAAGGGTCTCAAGAACATGGCCATAATGTTAATGCACTTACCAACCCAGAGAATTTCCACTCTAGAAAGAAGATTACGATAATCTTAAGCTCATGCAGCTTAAGAAAAAGAAAATAACTCAAGTGGGGAAAAAAAAAACCGCATTAAAAGTTGGGTTAATGTACAAACAAATTATTAATTTTGCTTCTTTTGACAAATCTAACACAAATTTTGCATATTATTTTTTGTCCTAGATTTAGCATAATGTTAGAAGCTACTAATGGAGTTAGAGTGCATACATGATCTGTTTACGTTTAAATAAATAAATAAATAAGTTAAAATAAGCATATTGGCGTGGCATACACGTCGAGTTTAATTCAAGATCTTAAAAAAAATACAAGTAAATAAAAATATCACAAAAAAAAATTAAATAAGTTCCCTGTCCGTAACAAAAAATACATTAATTCTTCTCCTTCAGACCCAAGCCAAATAATCGACGAGGAGGAATAACTAGTAAAGTCTTGATCTTTTCCATTTAAACTCATGATCTTTTCCATTAAACTCAAAATCAATGTAACAGAACACAAAGTGAACCAAGAGAGCAAGAATGATCCAACGTACCTAATTCTAATCCTAATCCTAATTGGAGACGCAATCATGTTCCGTTCCCACTTCTCCTCACTTCATTCTCCCACTGACTCCCACTTCTCAGAAGTCAGAACAATTGATTCAACAATTTACATCTCAAAGAGAAAAAAAAAAAAAAAATCTCACAAGACTTCCACATTCGTAGGTCTGAGATTTTTCCACTCAAAATTATGACCACCAAATCACAATAAAGTTATAGGGTTGTTTTTACAATTTAAACCCTCGCTTACAGATCAAAATGAAGTAAGTTTTTTATTATGTTAACACTCGTTTTTTACCAATTACATGTAAAATTTAACAATTGATTTTCCTTTTCCTTTCTTCCTTTTTTCTCAAGAAAAGAAAAACGAATCATGCCATCGAATTGAAGTGATTCATTTAGAACTATATATGATTCTTCCTTTTCGTTAAATCCCCTTGTTTTCTCTCTCTCTTGAAGAATTCAAGAGAGAGAGAGAGAGAGATGTACTCGGATGCCTTGCTCATGAGCTCTTGAGAGAGAGAGAGAGATATGTACTCGGATGGCTTGCTCATGAGCTTGTATCTTCCTTATTAATTACTTCCTCCTCTACTTTCCTTCTTCCAAAGCCCAGATATCGGCACTTGTCATAACTGCCATTGATGTGAACAAAGGTCTTGAATTTTATCTATTTACAAAGAAAAAAATAATAACATGAACAAAACACCAAATTATTTGCACATCCAAGCTCCCAATTAACATTCGAACCTGCAGCTTTGGCTTCAAAACCAAAGAATCAGATCTCATTTGTCCGCCTTCAAAAAAAAAAAAAAAAATATCAGAAACATGGACGAATCTATTTCCATATCAAATGGGGCAAAAGGTAATTAACCAAAGAGAATAACACAGTTTACTATAAACATAGACAGAAAGGAAGAAATTGGTTGCAAAGTAATAATTACCGTCCACCCTCCAGCGGCAAAGACAGACAGTCGTTGTTGTCGCGGGTTTCCTTATCGAAGTCAGATCAAGAACCGCCGCCGCTGCCTCCGGTCTGGAGGTCGCGTCGCCGCCGCCGGTGAAGTGAGCCTTTGAATACGCTGCAGCCATCTTTCTCTCTGCTTTTTCTTGACTTTGAAAAAAAAAATAAAATCAATTGATGATCCAAGAAAACTTAAAGATTTCAACAGAAGAATAAAGAAAATAAAACAACAAGAAGAGGCACTTATTCTTATCGATCAGTCATAATTTCTTTTAACACAAAAACCAACCTTCTGATTTGCCAAACATCAAGTAGTTAAGTTAACACAGTTAATTTACAACAATTCAAGCAACCAAAAAAAAAAAAAAACCAGAATTTCTTGACAGATAATTTTCAATTCAATAAATATTCTGAAATTTCAGCAACAAATTTTTGATAAAGAGAAACAACACACATACACAAAAAATCGACATTACGTATGGATGGAGAAAGACAACGGAAAGAGAATATTATTGCGCCTTACGTTTATCTTATTCATCCAATTGCAAATAGTTTCCAACTCGTTGTATTACAGAAATTAAAGAAGCCGATAAATAGACCAACAAGAAGTAGCTCTTCTTATTCTTCTTCCTCCACATCCTCCTCTTCCTCTTCTTCTTCTTCTTCTTCTTGATTCTACTTTCCTTTTTCATTTTTTAGGACCGTTCGTCGTCCTGTTAAAAAATCGACCAATTTAAACCAATCTAATAAGATCACGTGGAGAATAAAGATTTTTTAATAAATATTTAATGCGATTATATTTTTAAGATTTCAATACAAAATTTTTAATTAAATAACGACAGACATCTGTTATTTGTACCATCACTCGCTTTTTTTTTTTTTTTTTTAATCTGGAAAGTGAAAATGCATGAATGGGCCGGCGCGGGGTATAAATAAGCAAATAGTGTGGTTAGAAGTAACGGTCACTTGGGCGGGCTTGGCTTGCATTGCACGAATAAGATCACGAGCTGTTAATTGACTTTGTTGACCCTCAGGAGGGTTTCGAATTTCGATCTATTTCTTTTATTTTTAGTTTTTTACTTTTATTTTTTCCTTACTTAATATAATAATAATAATTTATCAAAAATAGTAACAAATAATTGTCGGTTTAGTCCAATTATAAATCCAAATAGTAATATCAATGAGGGATATTGATATTCCGTTCCTCCCATTTCACATGGGAATATGGGATTGGTTGGACCTCCCCATCTTTTCTTCTTTTTGTACAGTTAATTGACCAAATTTAAATTTAAAACTTCCAACTCATAACAAAAAATTTATGTAATACAATTACATGAATTATTCTCTAACCGTATTGATTAAAAGTATAATAAAAAAAGATTAAAAAAATCATTAATTTTTTTGTTAACATAATAAATTTATCTAATTATAAATAATTTCTAATTCATTATATTATAAAAATTTTCTCATACTTTTTTTGTCAGATGTATACTTTTTTTTTATTAGGGTATCAATTAAAATCTTTTCTTATTTGAGCTGGGATTTTGGTTATTAACTTTTCAGATTACTATTAGCCGCGAGTAATCAGAATTGTGCAAATAAAAACTCGTTTTCTTGCTCCAAACTCATGTAAAGGATAAAAAGTGAAGGAAAAAAAAAATTCTAACTCAAACAATTTTTTTTCTACTCTTCTCTTTGTCAAATAAAACATTTATTTTATTATAAAAAAATCCCTAAGTTTCCGGCAATATTACTATTATTTATTTATTTATAATTATAGAAAAAAATAAATTAATAAAAAAAATATTTTATCAATTACGTCAAGTTTAATTCATCAATTCTATCTATATGTGATGAACAGGGCCAACACTTCTCGCGGAGCGCGAAAGCAATTTTTTTTTTTTATTCGTGAAATTATGCTTAGAAAAAACTAAAAGTTGAAAGCTTTGGAAACCCCGAAAACAATTGTTTTGTAAATTTAATTTCTGCAAACAAACAGGCCTTCTTGTGCTTTGTGTTGTAGGAAGAAATCAACAATGGAGTCGTCGGAGTCTGAGTGTGAGTCGGAGGAGATGGTGCTATTGAGGTCGCTGGAGAAATTCGGAGTGGAAATCCCAAAAGGGATCGCTTCGATCCGGGGCTTGACGCCGGAAGCCTTTGTCTCCGTCTCTGCTCGGTGCCTGATCCTCATCGATGAAACGGCGTCGTCTTCGCTGCTGCCTACTTCTCTCCCAGATTCAATGGTCGACAAGTTCAAGATCTGTACGGACCTCGCCTTGGCTTTTACGAGACTCGGTTATTCTGGGGACATGAACTACTATAAGGTAATTTCCCTTTTTTTTCCTTTTCTTTTTTTTTTTGTTTATTTGTGATCTTGTGCAATTGGCTCTTTGATGAAATGACATGATTTTGGTTTTCCAGTCTTGTTTGGTTGCTGGGAAACTTGAAAAAAAATCAAAGAAAGTAACAATTTTCTGGTGTTTTTGTTTTTGGGTTTTTTGGGTTTTGGGTTCTTTGAGGCTCTGGGATTTATCTTTTTTTTTTCCCCCTACGTCGAGAAATAAAGACCATATTTTGTGAGAATTCAGTTTGTTATTTGGTAAAGATGCTCGCTTTTTGATGTGGGGTGGCGTGAAATTTCATTTAAGTTCGACGATGATTGATTTTCCTTTCTAATTTAATGGTAATTGAATTCCAGTTTATTTTTGTACTTTAAAGGAAGACATGGGAACTTTGTTGTTAGAAACTAAATGTTGTTCAATTTGCTGCCTTTTCCTCTCATTCTGGTCGCTGCTACCCTTATCGTTTTGAAATTATGCTTAGAACAGACTATATGTGTTACTTACGGCAGTTCCTGTATCCATCCGAAGAGGACTTGTTTAAGGTAATAACGTTCTTGGTGGAAAGGCTTTCTGAGTCTTCTAAAAGATCTGCTGATCCAAAGGAATCGGAAGAAGATGAATTGACTAACAATTTGGAGAGCTCGGTAGAGAAGGCTTATAACGAAGGATTGGATGTTAGTGATCATGAAGAAACATTAAACAATCTTAGCCTTCATGCTGGAGCGCCAGAGCCGCCTAATGCTGAGGATGGAGTTGGATTGTTTGGTGGGCCAAAAAATACAGATATCAGTGAGGATGCGCAGACTATTACAGTAAGTGGAAATTATTGTACTGAAGGAGGGAACTTAGTAAGGGCTGAACATGGAAATGAAGCTAATACTGCTGACATAGACAAGAAGAATGTTCAGAAAGTGGCTTCTCCAAGCGACGAGCCATTTGAGGTACATTTAAGATAGTTTGAATGTAACTGCTGTTGTGTTTATGCAAGTTATAATGCCACTGATATGTTGTTAAACCTTTTTTACTATGTCCAAACCCCACTCCTTTTGAAATGTGCAGCATCAATGCTAATGATGTTTTTTGATCGTGCCTTTGGTTCTCCTAGATACAGTGTGTGATGGGAAAATTGCGAAATCAGGGAAATGTTGTCAAAGGCGAATTGACCATGAAGACTTCAGAAATTCAGCATCTTGAGGAAGAGTTACAATTATTAGAAGCAGCAGCAGAAATGTTATTTGATGATAAACATCCAGTTAACTTTCACCTTGAGCAGCTTAAGGAGCAAGTTGATGCCAGAAAGCATAGAATTGCAGAATTGGAGTCTCAGTGGTAAGATATGGCCTTTCTTTTTTTTTTTTGGGGGGGGGGGGGGGTGTTTCCGTTCTTAAAATTAAATCCTTTTTGGAAAACCATTCTCCTATGAATAGCATGGGCGCAACTATAAGATGTCATAATTGCAGAGAATCCATATATATATTACAAGAAAAAAGAACAAGAAAAGGACGTGTGTATTGATGGTATCTGATTTTTTTTTTATGGGATGCTTTCAGGAAACCTCTGGAAGAGAAAAAGAGAAGTATTGAGGACTCTCTTTATGCAAACATACCAGGTGCTCAAGAAAAGCTTCAAAAGTTGAGAGAGATCGAGCTGGAAAAGAAGTCTGTCTTGTGTGAAATTAGGAGGAGGTTTGTTATCAGAACTGGACTACAAAAAAGGTACTTTATGCGTCCGTGTTTTTATTTCATATGCATTGTCATTTTGTAGGGAGGATGAACATTCTAAACTTTCCCAAGACCTTGAGAAGCAGCCGAAACTGCCACCAAGAGCATCCTATGTCGAGCGGATAAAGGAGATCACCAAAAACAGTCGGAAACAGGATGCTGATATAGAGCGCATTTTGAAAGACACCAGGGAGCTTCAGTTAGAAAGTAATTCTATTCAAGAACGCCTTCATCGAACCTATGCTGTTCTGGACGAAATGGTGTTCAGGTGCAAATCATTTGCTTTCTTTCTTTTTCAACATGGGCAAAGCCATTGCAGATGATGGAATATATGTCTTTCATCCATGAATATATCTTGCTTTACTGAAAAGAAGCTTGTTTCTCTCCAGGGAAGCCAAGAAGGATGCAGAAGGGCGTAAGGTTTATAGGCTCCTCACGAGCGTACACGAGAGTTTCGAGCAGATTCGTGAGAAAATCCTGGCCACTGACAGAGTACGGAGAGAAGTGGCGGAACATGAAAGGAAACTAGCAGCTATGGGTTCCCGAAGCTTAAATCTAGACAGATTACAAGCCGATTTTGATGCCATTTTAAAGGAAAATGAACACCTTGAGCAACAGCTTGGAAAATTTTAAAGCATATATCTAATTCTTGCTGCAATGGTCATGTTCTTTCGGCAGTTGTTCCACAGCATCTCTTGATTGCAATTTATTCATAGTATTTCAATTGTAATCTTTTTTTTTTTTTCCCCTATCACAAGTGAAAACTATAGTCAAGACACGCACCGTAAAAGACTAAAAGTACACAACCCAATGCTTCTTTTGTGCTGTATCCCTTACAAGAGCTGCTGTGAATCAAATTGGGGCACAACAATGGAGGATTATATAGCAACAAAAGGCTTTGAGGCTTATTTGGGATTTGGGCTTATTTCCTTTATCCCACTAACGACCTAGCGTAGATGGGAAAGTTGAAGCATCAATCATAGGAAAGTTAAGGATCCAATCTGCTTAGAGTTGGGTTTCGAATTTCAGTCTTCTTCTTCACGTGCTTGATAAGTTACCATTTTCTTTATAGACTAAAAAAAAAAAGGCTAAAGCATCCAATACAAGAATTCTAGTTGCCAAGTCTTTGATCAACACTTACTTAACTAACGTAGGTTGGCTCACTGTTCTCATTTCCAAGTAGGTTTGCCGGTTAGTTACAGTTCGGTCGTTATCTCAACATAGCCTGTGGGGACAAAGGTGCAGTTACACTTAACACCAATATTTCTGTTGAAATGGGGTTGGGGATGAAGACATTTTACTTTCATTAGATGCAAAGTGATAATTGACCCCATTCTATTACTAACTGAAAAATCATCTATAGTCAGTTTGTTGAATCTACAAGAAATTTCTCAATCTGGTTTTCTTTTTTTTTTTTTTTAATTTTTTTTGGAGAATATATGTTAATTTCCATAAAGCCTAATCACTATCCCGTGTAAAGAATTCCATATTAACTGAAAGATTATGTATAGTCGTCAGTTTGTTGGATCTACATGTCAAAAAATAATAATAATAATTTCTCAAATTTTTTGTGTTTTTCAATTTTTTTTAAAGGTTAAATATTAATTTCCGTAAAATCTTAATCACATGTTATATTAGCATTCATGCAGTAACAAATATAAAGAATTCCAATAATTTATGTGTTGACTCAGAGCCGTGGCATTGTAATTATCTCAGTGAAGTATGCAATGGCTACGCGTTTATCATGTATATATTCTCTATTAATAATTTGATTATTTAAAAGAAGACCCCCAAAAAGAACCAAAAAAAAAAAAGAGTTTTATTCTTTCTTAACTTCCCCGCAAATCCACAGTCCACAACCACCATACCATCTATTGCCTATTATTGGCTAGGTGCAATCATCTCTCTACAACTTACATTACATACAAAGCTTATTCTCCTTCTTGTTTTATTCATTTCCTTGAAAAAAAATATTTAAAAAAAAAGAGAGAGAGAGAAAAGAAAGGTAGAGAGTCATTGTTGTAGCAATGAAGGACTCTTGTTTCTATATCTCCAAATTTACACATCCAAATCCAAAGACTTGCAACCCCAACAACAACCATTATCTTATTATTTATCACATTTTATACCTTTGTTTTTCTCACATTCTCCATTTCTCCTCCGCAACTCGTGCGATGTAGTTCATTCATCTCTATATACCCTCTTTGTGTCTATTGTTATCATGGGATTATTTGATGTTTTTTTGAAGAATGATGCAAAGTTCCTCAAACGAAAACAAAGTGACGCAGGGGAAACAGGTTTTTGCCAACAAAAAAAATATATCTCTTTTGTTCTTGATTTTTCTTGTTTTTTGTCAATATATATATTAGTTTTTCATAAAATCCATTACCTTAAATTTTGATCATTTAAAGTTATGATGCCTCATCTTTGTAATGGGAAATTTGATGAGTGTCAATGCCAAATATCCTTTTGAGGTTTCAGATGGATTGAATATTGGATACAAAGTTTTGCACTTTTTGATGAACATGGACGGTTGATGGGTAGCTCATTCATGCATGGAACACTCTTCTGAGTCATCTCTTGGAGTTTCATAAATGAAATGATCCTGCTATGCCTTTGATGATGATGATACAAAGTTCTGAACTTTTTTTTCAATTTTCTCGTTTTTTGTTTGCAAATGTCCTTTAGAATTTACCTGTCATTTCAATTTCTCAGGCCGAGCACTTGAAGAAATCAGAGGGTCCCTTCACAATGACTTTCGAACTCCAGAAGGAGCCAAGCGCCAACAGCAGCGATTTTGCGGGCCGGTAGCGGCAATGTCCTTCAATTTCATGGTTGCCGTGGGGATCATTACGACCAACAAAATGGTCAGTGTCTTTACCTGAAACCGAGAAGTTTGTTCGGTTAAGCAAAAATCACAGGACATAAGTGCCTAAGCTACCTGCGCCACTGCTGCTTGATTTCAGAAACCTTAGGCTTCAGCTATTGTCCTTATGTCACATTTGATCTCTTGGTTCCTCCCTCGTAACTTCTTTCCTGGTTACATTTGTTCATGTTGGAAATGTCATGCAAACTATAGATTCTTGTTGTTCTTATATCATAATTGAAAACATGTTTTCTCACTTACAATTTCTGTTCTTTTGCCTTTCATGCTGGAAATGTTGTGTAATGTACAAGCTGTTGTTGGCTTTAGGGACTACATCTTCATTCTGGAACTCTGGCCTATCACTTAGTTCCAGTCATCTCATAATTGCATACCCTTTTTGGCTTTCTGTTCTAAATTTTTCTGTTTGAAGGAATTTATGATTATCTGTTTGCTTACAGGTGATGAAGAAAGCTGGGTTTCATTTCCCAGCCTTTCTCACATTCATTCACTACTTGGTTGCATGGGTTCTACTAGCCATTTTCAAGGCATTGGCATTGCTCCCAGTCTCGCCTCCCTCTAAATCTACTCCTTTCTCTTCTCTGTTCTTCTTGGGTGCTGTCATGTCCTTTGCCTCTGGCCTTTCCAATGCTAGTCTAAAGCACAACAGGTACGGATTCAGGTCTCGAGTACATGTTTTCGAGGTAACTTGTCACTGTCTCTCTCCAATTTTCTTACTCCTCAGCTTATCTGCAGCATCGGCATTTATCAAATGGGTAAAATTGCAGTCACTCCAGCCATTGTCCTCGCAGAATTCATTCTCTTCAAGAAAACCATTTCCTATCAGAAGGTAATCATGATCTTTCTTGTCCTCGAATTCTGTTGAAAATAGTTCCAGACCGGCATTTTCCGTAAATTACGTTGGCAAGACGGGCTCTATGCCATGTTCATAGACCTTCTTCAGTTGTTAATTAAAAAAAAAAAAATCCTTGGTGGATGGATTCTACTTTGCAGGCTTTGGCTCTGGCTGTTGTTTCAGCAGGTGTGGCAGTCGCAACTGTAACAAATTTAGAGTACAGCTTTGCTGGTGCTTGCCTTGCAGTTGCCTGGATTTTTCCAAGTGCAACAAACAAAATTATCTGGTCTAATCTACAACAACAAGAAAATTGGACTGCACTTGCGTAAGCAACTCTACTCTCATTGTCATCTATATCTAAAATTTAACTAATAAGTTCACATTTCCATTCACTTAAGAGTGATTTATTATGTGTAGGCTTATGTGGAAGACTACCCCCGTGACGATATTCTTCTTATTGGCCTTGATGCCATGGCTGGATCCACCAGGAGTGTTATCATTCAAATGGGATCTCAACAACTCAACCATAATTCTTATATCAGCTCTCTTTGGTTTTCTCCTGCAATGGTCTGGTGCTTTGGCTCTTGGGTGAGGTTCTCACGCTTTGTTCTTCCTTATTCATTTGCTTTCCTATTACAACTAGTCAGGCAAAACTGCAGAAGACATATCATTCAAATAGTAACACTGATGGATTCCTTTCGTGCAGTGCAACTTCTGCAACATCTCATGTGGTCTTAGGACAGTTTAAAAGTTGTGTTCTCTTGCTAGTTGACTACTTAATATTTGGTTCGGAGCCGGGGTTTATAAGCGTCTGTGGAGCTCTCACAGCCATCTTTGGAATGACAGTTTACACATCACTCAACATACAGAAGTCCAGTGAAAATTTGAGTAGCCCGCCTCAGAAGCAAAACTTACCATCGTCAAAAGCCAAAACAGAGTCTAAATCCACAACTCAGGATAGTACAGACTTGGACAAGTTGGGTGGCACAAATCCTGTGTAAAGTTACAGCTCTACAAGTGAGATAGATTGGTGCCAATTGCTTCACATTGTCTCCTATGTCCTCTTCAAAGGTGAAAGATTGGATTAACCAATTACAAATGCAATTGTTTGTTAGAACAGAGTATGATTGTCCCTCCTGCTTAACAGAAGATCAGCTCTTTTGCAATGGGATCTAAGGCATACATCCATTGATCCATATGCTAGAACTTGTGATGAATTGACAATTTCTGCAGCTTTTTGTCGCCAGTCGCTGCTTTTCAGAACTGAATGTACATAAGAAAATGAAGAGAATTTTCTGCACATATTTTCACCAAATGTTACAGTTTCGAGCTGTAAATGCAAATGCTGGTTCCTTCCCTTTGGTTCAGATGTGGCTGGACTTGAATTGCACAATAGAAGATAACGTTTCCCTACCCTTAAATCCTCCAACCCACCCAGACGTTCGAATATGTGAAATGGAAGAAGAATGTTTTCAACTGGGAAGAAGACAATTGCAGTTCCTTACTTTAGCAAAGAAGCCCCCACAGACAGCGGCTTATCATGACAAGCAATTGTGAAGATGCATGCTTTAAAAGCATCACTTTGAGTTCCAAAATTCAAGATAGATAACACCAAACACCAACAAATTATAGCGCTCAGCATCATTTATATTTCCAGACATTAATCTTTCCTTCAACTTTAGTATTTAAGAAGGCAATTTGTGATCGAAAACTATAAGGAAAGTGAGAAAAAGGACCAGGTACCCATCGAAGCTTCCTTCGAAAGACTTGACTCTTCAAATGATCTCAAGGCTGCCAACTGCTTTGGATTAAATGAAGAACACAAATTTGCACAGCTATTACTTTTATCAGCAAGTACAAGCAAAGAATTATCCTAGTAATCATTGGCAACTTTCATAAACACAAAAGTTAAAAAATTTCCACACAAAAAGAAAAATAACTAATGGGCAAATAAGACTAGCCATTGGACGGAGTATCTAATCTCAAACTGGTGCTTCTGTACTCAATTCTTGGCAAGGGTCAACAGCATGGATTAGATACACACAAAAAGCACAGCCAATCAACAGGAACAAGATGAACAAAAAATGTTAAGTGTCAATTCTCATATACCAATGGCTACTGTAAAATCAATCGTCCTGCAAAATGTAATGTACAGGTGAGATACCTGAAAGTGAAAATTAAAGTCTCATGCACTCTCAGCCTCTTAAAGTTTCTGCAGTGTCTCAATATAAAGTTTCATGGAAGAAAGACAAAATTTCACTACTTGAGTCGGAAGGATTCTACTACAAGATGGGAAAATGCGCTAAAGCAAAAATGGACAAAAAAGATGACCAGTCATTTTGTAGCTTAAAAGTGGTCAGCCTTCCTATTTTCCCACCTGTGATACTTTTTGACCTAAGATTTGTAGGCCGCATTTCATATTTACACTCAGATCAGACCACATTCTAACCACTCTGAGGGTTCCCTTGATCCACGCCTGAAACATAGTTTATGTTGGGGCTGGCTCACGAATAAGAATTTTTTTTTAGTTCAACAACTAGAGTTCAAGTTCAGCTATGGAAGTTTTGGCTGCATTTATGCACCAGATGGCAGTCCCACAGTTTCAACCACATTAGAGATGGTCTGAGGTTGTTGCAGAATTGGATTAGCAGTTGAAGTAGTAATGGTATGCAATGGTGGATAAACTCCTGTGAAAGGTCCATGACCAGCCTGTGCATGGGAGAAATTGAGATGTTGTCCCTGGGCAGGGATATGGCATAAGGGATTCAGCTGCATGCTGGATATATCCTGTCCTGGTGAAGGAAACCAAGCTGAAACTTCGCTCTACACAAGGACCAGAGAAAACAACTTTTATTTCTGTTACTATGGTTGATACTCTCATGAAAAAGAACAAAACCCAGTTAGCATTAAAAAAAAAAAAAAAGAGGTTATTTGACAGTAGGATGGCATTTGAAATATAAGGTAGATAACAGAGTCAAATAGGTTCCACCTTTATGCTGCATCGATAAAAGCCAAGTGTAAAGCAGTGCTGTAAGGCATATCATGATCCATTAAAGAAAAATAAACTTTGTTTTGGGGGGGGGTGTAAAACTCACCGCTGGTCCCGTGGTGAAAATACCATTTTCCTTCAACTGAGAAGCTAATATATCCTCCTTACCAGCAGAGCTACCAGAGGTCACAGCTGGACCAGGACTGATACCAATAGGGGAGGAGCCATATGACCCATATAAAGGTGAAAGCCCAATCAGAGTAGGGTTTCCGGGACTAGTCCCTGGCTTCAATTGTGGCACAGGGAACTTGGCTGTTGGGCCAGTAGCCGCTGGAGTAAGATATGCATTGCCAGTTGAGGGGAGCCCGTCGTGGCTTAGGAAGTGATGCATTGGTGGGACCAAGTAAGGATTAACGTAAGGCCAGTACAGAAAAAAGTTGGGAGGATATGGTGGCCTGAAAAGGAAAGGCTGCAGTGGAGCAGCTACAGAGTTCTGCACTGGTGGAGTTGGACTTGGACTAGGTGATGCGGAAGGATTTTCACTCTACATATTTGACCAGAGCATTTCATTAGTTGCAGAAATACGGTGTAGTGCACACAAACAGCCCCAGGCTTAGAGGGAAGACAGAGAGCCACCAAGTAGCACTAGGCATGATAGCATAGCTAATAAATTCCAAAACCACACCAAAACTTCATTCCAAGACTATTGAAACTCCTATGCTGATATCAAATTACGTGCTCACAAGCCAGAGCTATAAAGCATAACATCCATGTTATCCATCATTTTAAGTCGACCAAGTCGGCTTCCACACTTTATGGTCATCAACAAGTCCTCTTTTGTTTTTCAAGAGAAAATTAGCCTTACACCCAAATTTAATTGCTAAAATTATATTTTTAATGGTCACCAGCAGTTATTTACCTAATAGTCACTGGCACTTATGGTCACCAGTAATTATATTTTATGGCCCTACATAAATCTTCCATCGCTACTTTGTTTCATTATGAATGTGAGGTGTAATTGTTCTAAATATACTTCCTAACCAAAGTTTCCTCCCTTAATTGGGAGCGATTCTAGGTCTATAATGGAAGTTTCCAAACCAATGCAGACGGCCAGACGTCACTCCAACTTGTCTCCAATCGTAACTACACCTACTTTGCCACAAATATCCTTATTTCTTATTCAATCTTTACTAGAGCTTACGATAAGTGCATCTAAGCATTCTCATCTACATCACACTCCTATTTTGGACATTTCATCAACAGCCAAACACACACTATAATAAAATGTCAATGGTCTAATCATTCAATAGAATTTACTTAATACTTCCAAAGGGAAATAAAGGTCTCAGATGTCTCAGTGCATAAAATTAATCCATCCAATATGTGTCCAAAACCACACAATGAAATTGCATCTCAAAGCTGAGACCAGCTAGATACACATAATCAAAGATACAAAAATGTTGCTAACATGACAATCACGCATTTCTCTGCAATAGTAAAAGACATCTCAAAGGAAAACAATTTAATGAAACAAAGCACCAAGTAAAAGAGTAATATAACTTCCAAGCATGAAAATAAAAGAGACTGTGATAATGCGATTGGCAATACATGCAAAGCAAACATGACAAATGCCTGCCAAATGAATGATGCAAGGAGCAAATAAGAAGCATAAGCTTACAACAAAGCTTGAAACACGAGAAATATCTGGCGCCTGGGCCTCGTGTCCGTCAAACTGTGCACGATTGCCTCCATGTACCGGTTGCACGATTCCAAAACCATAAGTTGGAGCAATTTGAGTGGATGCATTTTGATGGCCTTCTTGAAGAGATATTACATCCTTCTTTACGTTATCATCCTCAGAGTCTGCATAAGATGCATCATTCCCATCTGATTGTTGGACTTCATCAAGCAGTTGTTTAGGAGATTCTGGCTTATCAACATGATCAACTTGCCCGTTGGAGGTTATGCGTCCATCACTGCAAATCATTTAGAAAACAAATACCACAGAATTTCATAAACAGCTAATCTACGACATATTTTTTGGAAAATATTCAATAGGAGATCCAAAAAATGCGAGCATACAGTCAACAGCAAATAATTAGTCAATGATATGTGTGGGTACAAGACCATGTACTAGAAATCATAGGTCGCACACAAGCATACAGCTAAACCCATCACTTAACTAGGACCGATGCAGGCACCAGAAGGCTTCACTGTCACAAATAAATCAAATAGATATTTTCAACCAAAAAGTCTTTTCAGATATTTTTAGTGGCAAATAGCACTCTGGTTCCCTTTGGAAATTTTCATTAAGTGTGACAACAAAATGTGATACAAAAGGGTTTAACTCAAAATAGAGCACACAGAAAAAAGAAATATCACTCAAAACACTTAGGCTCAAATTAGACCAAAATGCAGCTCAAAAAAGACCACAATTGAGAAAGCAATTACTTCAGCCAACCTGCAAGTTTGAGAATAAGGCATCAAGTTGAGTTTAAGATAAAAGAAAATAATACAACGAGGACAACAACATCCTCCTAGTCTGAGAAAACAATGCCTCCGACAAAAGAGAGCTACCGATGCCCAGGTGCCTTTTGTTTTGATCTTTCCCATCTTCCAAAGGACTCAATAGAAATTATGCACATAGCGAAGTCATTACCATCAAATCCTAAAAACTACATTTCAAAGCAGCATAACAATAAAGATTAAACCTTAGAGACAAATAAAAAAAAAAAAAATTGATTCACCCACCTCGAAGCCAACTCCCCAGCAGTTTCATCGGTCCCTAATGACGAGTCAATAGCATGTGAAGGATTAACATCACTGGCATTACCATTTTTCACTCCAGATATTTTTGGAGTGAAACTTCCAAATGTTAACACAGTTCCTAGAGCTTCAGGGACTTTGAAGTGATTTGGAAATGTAACAAGTCCGCTAGTGCCACTCTGGCCAGGCAGCAATTGGGAATTGGCTTTAGCTTGTGCATCTTCGGATGATTCCACTGCTTCAAAACCATTTTCAAAGATTTACAAGCTCAAAAAGTATGAAGCATATAAACAAGAGAACCAAAAAATGGCAAATAACATTGCAAATTGCTTACCCATGATCTCGCTTGTAAAGAACAGATATCAATAGTGTTACTTAGCATTGAACAAAACACAACAAAAAATAAAAACATTCAAGAAGTGGTAAAACTGTACCTTTTGCAGGGAGAATAGAGTCTTCTGGTGAATAGCTATCATAAGACCTGGTAAGCAAAGGCCCATCATTGGACGACAAAGAAGACGGATGCATAGATATGTACATCTGATTCTTCTCCGCAGGTTTTGATCTACCTGATGCATTTTTTCTGTTTGCATGGCTCGGGATCTCCAGGCATTCGCTTTCATCTTTTGGCAACTCCAACATATCCTCATCAGAGGATTGCTTTGGTCCTTGAGTATGATTTGATTCGGGAGCTTTCCGCTGACTCCTAACCTCATGTTTAATTGTACCCACAGCAACAGAATTCCGAACCATAGATGGTGCCAATATGGGGTCAGAAGCAGGTGAAGAAACACCAGATAGAGCCGTTGGAATGGGAGAATTCTGATCACTGGAACTTGAAGTTGACCTACTTTCCTGAGGTTGAATCAAAGAGCCAAATGTCCAATTAGAGGCAGAGGCAGGTGGCCTTGGTAGCAATGCCCCAGTGCCTGACTTCATCATATCAGCAGTTGGATGATGTTTAGTTCCATCCACAGCACAGTTGACAGGCAACTGTGGGCCACTTCCATTTCCAAGACCAGAACTCCCATTGGATATACCTGAAGCTCTATATGACGAAAAATATGTGAAGCAATTTGTAAAAAGAAACCATCAAATAAAATTTTAGAAGTGGATACTAAGAGGAAATGATGCAATAACTTAAGCTAAAGAAATTACTTTGTCACAGGAATTGTCGCATTTTTGTTTGTTCTCTGTGCAGCTGGCAAAGAATTTGAAGAAATTCTCTCTATCACATGATTAACTCCATTTTCCCTTTGAGTAGCTGCACGCTTCCCACCAAAAGCATCTGATAAAAGCAGTCAAAATGCAATCCAATACCACTGAGCAACAATTTGCATTCCTAATACCCACATGTTGATATATGCTAGGGACAAATGCATGTGCAGATATTTTTCTACAACACTGAGTGGATTATAAATATTCTGCCACGCCGTGCAAATTCAAAATTGACAGAATTACTTCAGATAACAAGTCTCAGAGTACCTGGAGAGACATAATGAGCAGAATAGTTTCCTCGACCACCCCTAGCCCTGTGGCCTTGTTTGGGTGATGTCTGCAGAAACAACATTATTATAAACAATTCTAGCTAGCAAAATCCAGAACACAAAAGAAAAGAAATTATGAGTTTCTTAGAATGCTACAAATCAAGCAAATGCATGCATGAATATGGTTCCTTGTCCTAGGCCCAACGAACACAGGATATTAGGTAGAGAAACAAGGAAAAGAAATATTGTGAACAGGAAAATTTTACCTCCTTTTTCCTATCACGCTTCTTTTTCACCTCGTGAAATGTATCTAACAGCCAAACGAGAATATTGTAAGTTCGTAATATACAACATTGACATATAAATCTCTTCTACAAAGAGTAGTCCTTTTAAAAAACGCAGGAGATAAACTACTAAGAAAAATATTGATCACAGAAAATAAGAACAATAGAAACAATTCTTGTCAAGAAAAAAAAAAAAATTCAAAGCACCAGAGAAGGAGAAGAGAAAAGTGAAGGCCCTTTTTCTTATTCTTGATTAACTCAATTCAATTGGGTACAAAACCGACAAAAAGAAGGGGATAAACAAAGAAGAAGGCCAAGACCACATGGTAAACAGTTTAGTCACATCTTGCTCATAAAGGTTCACAGGAGTACTGACAGATGAACTCTTTTGCAAACCCCTTAATCAAAAACACAGAGAAAAGACCAAACCACCCATCTTTTTGAACCATTTTTCAACTCTTACTCTCATCAACACCAACCACACCCTTGACAATGATAAACAAAAACCCAAGAATAAAACAGACCACGAATCAAAAGAACACCCCCAAACAAACAAGGCAAAACAAGAAAGGGGACACCGCTAAAAACCCAATTCAATGAAGACAACAGAAAGAACACTTGTTCTATTTTCACGTTACTGATTAATTCTGATTCGATTGAGCCGGGATTTTGAAAGCAAAGCACCAAAAAGACATACAAAAATGCTTCTCTCACGTTTTCTACTCAATGAACAAAGAATAATAAAAGAAAAAATAAGAAAAAACAGAGGAATTCTTCTTTGATGTTATGTTCTTAATGAAAGATTAATTCTTTTATGTCCACTTCATTAATCTTTCATAACCCATTATCAAAAACCCTTACTTCTCTCTCTTTCTATCCTCAACCAAACACACCCTTAAACCCTAATGCAGATCACAAATCAAGAATACACTCCAAACAACACAAAAGAAAAAAGTAAATAAATAAACCAAAAACAAAGAAGAAGAAGAAGAAGAATAAGAATGCCCCTTAAACCCTAATGCAGAAAAAAAAAAACAATGGAACAGAAAACCCTAATGCAAGCATAAGGGTTTATATATATATATATATATATATATATACAGACCTAAATAGAGGAGCTTTTGGACGGCGTCGTCGGCATCCAAGGAGCATTCTTTCAAGAGAGTGTAGATGTCCTCGTCGCTGTGTTGCTTGCTCGTGATTTCCCTTATGTTCTGTATCGTTCTCCGTACGTCGTCCGGGATCTCGTCAGCCGACCCACGACCTCCTCCGCCGCCGCCGCCGCCGCCGCTCCTCCTGTTGCTCATGATGTTGCTCTGTTTCTTTCCCCCTTGTGTTCGTTTCTTCTTCCCTTTATGTTATTGGTAATTCGGAGAAATAGAGAGGGGAAAGAGTGTTTGAAGAAACATCAAAAACAAAATTAAAAAGGAAAAAAAAAAAAAAAAGGAAATAAGGGAGAAAGAAAGAGAGAGAGCAAATCTCAATAATATAATTAGAGAAAAACCCAACACACAGAAACGCTGACAAAGAGCCGGCTACGTATATGGAGTAAAAAAAGAGAAATTTTTTTTTAGCTAGTGTTATATTGTATTTTTCACAAATTAATTTTTTTAATATTATAAGGAATTTTTTTGTATTTTTATTTTTATTTTTTAAATAAATTTTAAGTAATTTTATGATGTCCTAAAATTTAAAATTTTTATAAAATTTTGTAAAAATTTTTTTGTAAAGTCTTTCCTATTACATCCACTGGCTGTGAGCAGTGAGTTCATGACACCCACTTTATTGCCAGTAGACAACTCCTCACCCTTGTTCTTCTTATTTTTATAAAAGTTTACTTAATTTTAGATATAATTAAAGTAATAATAAAATCTATTTAAAAATATTTAATAATTTATTTTAAAAAAATAATTATTTAACAGTTTATTTTACTTTAATTTTACTTCAATTTTACCTAAAAAATCTCACTAAATATTTTAATTTTTGTAAATTTTATATCTCTTTTGTACTTATGAAAAAATAGCTTATGATGAGTATTTATTTGAGTCGATCATTTTCAAAGTCTAATTCAAATTTTTTTCTTATGCAGTAGAAACGCACGGTGTGAAATTTTGCCCATGTTCTATAATTCAATTTTACTTTCTAATATTCCTTTTATCTCACTGGTGAAAACCGTGCTAAAAAAAAGTACAAATCCTTATCTTTAAGGATGCGTTTGATACATAAATTGAATAGTATGATATAAGATAGTATATATCAATATAGTATAAAATAAACTAAATTAATAACTTATATTATATTTGGATAATATCAAATAATATAAAATAATTATTTTATCTAATATTTAGATAATATAAAATAGAATAATATAGTATATCAAAATAATTTTTTACCTTTAGAAATAATTAACTTACATTTACTATTAATTTTAACATTTTTATTAAAAATAATTAAAATTAAGTAATAAAATTAATATTTATTTTACATATAATTATATATTATACTGTTTATAAATTTTTAATTTTATATAAAAAATAGTTTTTAAAATTAAGTATTAATTTTTTTATACAAATAAATTATAAGATATAAAAAACATATTAACATTTTTTTAATTTTTTTGAGGAAAAAAGTTAAATAATTCATAAGATATAAATTTCGAATTTATATAAAGGAAAATGAAGGAACGAGAGAGAGAGAGAGAGAGAGAGAGAGAGGAAGGGAAGAGGGAGAAGAGAGAAAAGGAAGAGAGAGAGACGAGGAGTGAGAGAGAGAGAGGAGGGAGGAGAGAGAAAGAAAAGAGAGAGAGAGACACCAGGAGTGAGAGAGATAGGAGGGAGGAGAGAGAAAGGAAAGAGTAGAGAGGAGTGCGAGAGAGTGGAAATAGGTGAGAGAAATAAGTTTTTTAATTTTATATTAATTTTAAAAAATATTTAAAATTTATTTTAATTAAAAAGATATTTTAGTAAATACATAATTTATTATATTAACTTATGAGTTGTGATAGACTAATCTACGTAAATAAAAGAGACAATAGTACTATCCTTTTATGGGATAATAAATATACACTAATATATTCTTTGCATATTCTATTGAGCAACTAAATATAGGTTAAAATGAGATAATTAACTTCTAACTTATACTATTTTATTTTATTCTACGAAACAAATGTACCCTAGTCTAGGGCTATTAAATAGGGATTGGGAATGCACCTGTGTCACACGTATCAGAAGAATTTTTTTGTGCGAACTTCTTTACAGATCTCGGTATTAGGAGTGATGAAAAACTCACAATTTTGAAGACTCCACCTGCATTGCATCTTGGTTACTTGCAGATTCAGTTGGGGTTGCAATCCCTCAAGGCGGATTATTAGCTACTAGTTTTTGTTATGGTTTTTTTTTACTTTACTATTACCAAAAAAAAAGTAATAGTTGTTTTTATTAATCCTTAAAAGCTTATGTTCTGTTGGGTATTTACTTATGAATGAGAGAATCGAAGACTTCGAAAATAAAAATGATAAATACTCACTCGATATGAACAGTGCTCCAAATACTATATTTCTTTTTTTTTTTTTTTTGGAGTTGTGTTGTGGTTGGAAGATTTTGCTATTTCTTTGATGTTCTTTTTCTTTTTTTGACATACTTTGATGTTCATGATTAGTATGTAGCGCATGGTGTTAGACATCTTCAACTTAAATCCTCCTACTTTTTTGACGAATTCAAGAACTTTCTTATCCAAATATGGGGACGAGGTGGTGGAACTCCATACTGTATTATATATGGGGGAATTTGTTTTGATTGTCTCCAAGATATAAGAAAGAACATTAAAAAAAAAAAATCCATTACATTGTGTAATTGTGAATGAATTTTTTTGCTTGAAAACAAGATATGCGCTCTTTTGGGGTACATCGGAAACAAACAAGTACATGGATAAATTTTATGGGAAGGCAAAGTGGCAGCTAACAGATCTAGCTGAAGATAAAATGGGGTATTCATGGAGCATTCTTTAAAATCACCTGAAAGAAATAATAAAAGCCTGGTTAGAATGTTATAAAGAACACAGACGTGCGGCACATACACAAACTTTATTAAATAAACGTAAAATGTCCTAATGAGATGCATGCGCAGATAAAATAACATTATCTTTAGTTGTGATCATACGTAAATTAATTATAAATGTGTAACATAAAGATATAAGCAACATAGAATTTGCATTCATGTAAGATTCTCATGTGTGTGTGCTTGCTCAAAAATCTGAAATAATTTAATTTGTTACCATACATGCATACTCAATCAAATCGAATATCGGGATAATCAATTTTTTAGGGCTAAATCTTTGTGATTTTTTCTATTTGAGGCCTAAACCTTTTAAGTTTTCTATTTAATGCCTAAACCTTTATTTTTTTTCTATTCAAGTCCTTTTATATGATTTACCGTTAACTTTTCCGTTAGATCTAACGGAAATAGGATTAAAGTTAACGGAAAAATTAACAGTTTTACTGTAAAAGGACTTGAATAGAAAAAAAAATAAAGGTTTAGGCCTTAAATAGAAAACTTAAAAGGTTTAAACATCAAATAGAAAAAATCACAAACGTTTAGGTCTAAAAAGTTAGTTATCCCAATCGAATATCTATTTTATCAGAAGCTCCTGGTGAAATAATGTCAAAGACTTCTTGGGACGACTTCATGGTTGCGTAACAATCGCTGCAATGGTCTACGAACATCACAGACGCGAATTTGCTGGTGCAATAAGATGGTGGGTTTCCGTCATAGCTGCCGCAAGCTACCAAAACAACCTTCCTACAAGCTTCACCATTATTCCAAATATCGTCGCCTGCTGAGGCCACTTGCACACCACGGGCGGTTTGGTAGCAAGCGGAAGCTGCACATATATATTATAACAAAGATTAAATAAAAGACATATGTCAATTAAACATACATATACATAAAATCAATCGGGGCCAGGAGGTTTGATGACTGAGTAGTAACCAATTTGTTTTTAGTATTAATGATTGGGATAATTTTGGTTGGAATCTATTAGTTCCTTGTTCAAGTATTAGTAATTCCGTTTTTCTTTCTTAACTCTTTTTTTTCGAAAAGAACAAGACGGGTATCGCCCGCTAATGTCATAATACAACCAATTATCCAAGGAAAAGTATAGGCACAAGGAGAAATATGTGAGGAATATAGGTACGTTTCAAATTATTTATGTGTTTGTGGCTGATAAATGCCGGCGGTACCGACTTTCCAGGCATGTGCATTGAAGCAAAAGCTTAGCAATGTTGAGAAGAGGAAGACTGTGAACAGGGAGTAGCGAACTTGCATTGCCATAGAAATGAAAGAAATTTTACAAATAGTATGGTATGGTATTAAAAAAAAAGATGTGCCAATACTTGCAATGATCATATATCAGACGATGGAATGAAATGCTATTTATAGAAGTAAGTTGTTAGTGATTGAATGATTTTGTGTCCCAATTAAATTACCTTTTTTTTTCTTCTTTTATAGTTGTTAACACTTCAAATTGGTCGGCTAAATAGAAAAAAAAAAACTAGGATGGTATCCATTAAAGGGATTATTGTATCTTCACATCGCATGGTATGCTGCGTTACAGGCTTTGCACAAGAAAAGGTAAGTTCTATGTGTCCAAAAATAGTAACTTGTTTCTCCCACAATTATATATGTCTGAGACTACGTAATGTCTCTAAATATTTTAACAGAAAGTTGAACTCAAAACCTTATGAGAACGAATGAGGATGATGTTTCTCTCATCCATATGCTAGTTGACTAATATGTAATCGCAAACAACTACATTGCAATTTGCAAACACTGAAATTGTTTCCATTTTTAGCATTGTTTTTTTTTTCCCTTCAATTTTAGTCCGTGGTTACATTTAAGTTAATTATCAACAACAAGTACTGTAACATTTAACCTCAAATTTAATTGAAATTAACTACATATACTTTTTCTTCTTATTTGGAATACCATAGATTAAGTTTGGTTTCCAACTTAATTGGAACATTGTGAATTTAGGTTCAACATTTCTTTTTTTTTTTTTTGACTGAAGGTTCAACATTTGAAAGTCAAGTAACTCGCTCCCCTTATTAACCATACTGTCATATAATATTTGACACGAAAATTCATGCGTTTGGTTTTCATTTTTTTTAATTTTTGTAAATTACATGGTACAATTATTTTTTTTTTAATAACAAAAAATTACCTTACAAATATAACAGTCATCGAATTTTTGGGCAAAAATTAGCTTTTTAATCGTTGACATTTTCATTCAATTTTTGTAATAGGGAGAACCTACCACTAAAATACTACTAAATTTGAAATGAATCTCTTCCAAACCCAACTACAGTATTAACGAATTTATAACGTATCACCACCTTACAATTTTTATTGCTTAAGCAGCCAAGAGACAACGCGGGCAAGAAAATTCGAACCCAAATTAATACTGAGAGACATATTAAAATATTACTAACCACCTTACAATTTTTATTGCTTAAGCAGCCAAGAGACAACGCGGGCAAGAAAATTCGAACCCAAATTAATACTGAGAGACATATTAAAATATTACTAACCACCTTACAATTTTTATTGCTTAAGCAGCCAAGAGACAACGCGGGCAAAAAAATTCAAACCCAAATTAATACTGAGAGACATATTAAAATATTACTAAATTACTACTTTTGATGGTTACATCATATAATTATGATTTTATAATTTGAATTATATGAATAGGGAAAAATTTGGTGGGCAAAAAAATTTTTTTTATTGTATTTATACGTATTTTTTTTGTGCAACTATAACAGTTTTTTATGCAACCAAAACGATAAAAAGTAATACAAAAAGTATTACTGTTATCTCTTTTAGTTGTATAAAAAATACTCGTAATTACACAAAAAATAAACGTGTGGATGCAGTAAAAAAAATTCATTTGTCCATGTAATGAAATTCATATAAACAATGGTTCAAAGAATAAAAAATTGAATTATATCAATATTATCCTTACTATGGAATCTGGTCCTTAAATTATGAGACGCTCGTAGCTCGTTCAATGAATTGCTGGTTCGTTTTTTTCCTTTCCAGTTTTTTTCAAGATTTTAATTTTTTTTTTTAATTTGTAATATTCGATAAGAACTTTGTTACGGGCAGTCATTTTTTATCTTCTCTTTTACAGACACCAATCACAAATAACACATCAACACTTTTCAATGACATTTCTGTAATATTTTTGACATTCAACTTTTTGACAACTAATCAACACCTGCCACGTAAGCAGCAACTGTAAAAGAAAAGGTAAAAGTGACTGTTGTTAACATTTCTCTACTTGATAAACTGCCCCGAATTCAGATGATCCACCAGATTATCACTCAAAATAGTAATCTAATAATTTTTCAGTTTATTTTTCTCATTAATGATTTAAGTTTGAATTTTAGTCACAACATTAAATGTAATAATTGTCGTGATTAATTTAATAGAGACGTGCTCGGATCTAATGGCGTTTAGATAATAATTTATTCTTATGAGTTAAATCAAATAAGACATACAAATAAAAATACTCAAGTTTCAGCCCATAGATCTAATAATTGATTATAAATTTTTTTCTTGGTTAAAAAAAAAGTTAATTAACAAAAGTAATGAAATTTATGAAGCCAAAAAAAAAAGCCGAGATTGTAATATTAATAAAAACTATAATTAACCCCCAAAAACTACAAAATTAAACACTATATTTGAGTAATTTTGATTTGATATTATAAAAAAACAAATATATTTATTTATTATTATCTACATTTTGCTTTGATTTTTTGGTGGACGGCAATTTTTAATAATTCAAGTAAACAGCCAGTTGTGGTACTCGTGCTGGCCCGTGCCGGCGATTCTAATTTTTCATACGGAGAACTTGAAAAAAAAATAATAATACTTAAAGAATAGGAACGGAAAATAAAAGAACGGGGACAAGGGCGGCGGCCACGGTGGAGCGTTGAGATACAGTTTAATAAAAGGGATCTCCCCCACCATGGTCTCTCTCTCCTATTCCCTCCATTAATCGAGTCAATCAAACGTCAAAAGAGTTTTACTACTAAACAGCTTAATATTTAGTAATATTAAAACAATTACACAGTTTTAACTAAAGATATAATCAAATAATTTATTTAACACATTTAATAGATTATTTATTTTTATTTCTTATTTTAATTTCAACAATCTATTTATATCTAAAAAAGTGTTAATTAATATTTGCCAAGCTAAAATTATAGCTAGCGTTTTATTTTCTTTTTGGTCTTTCTGTTCAAAGGGACCAACGCAAATTCTTGTTCTTTATACCATTTATGTAATTTAATTTTAAGTAATATCGAAGTAATAAGGCATTCTATTTAAAAATACTTAATAACTTTTTTTAATTCAGTCACATAATAATTTGTATCACTTTGATCTTATTTTAATCTGATTTAGATAATGAGTATTTTACTCTATAAAAATCTTATATCTCTTGTGTACGAAAATATCGAGAGTGAAAATAAAAATGATAAAAAAAAAAAAAGGCTTGATACGGAGAATGCTCTGGGTTGTGTTGGAGTTGGAAGATTTTATTTTTTGATGTTCAACTTAAATCCTCTTGCATTTTAGATGATTTCAAGAACTTTCTTCTCCAAATAGAGGAAACAGGGGGTCGAAAACCATATTATATTTTATGGGGTGAGTTTGTTTTGATTGTCTTTGTCTGCAAGATATGAGAAAGAACATAAAAGGAATCGATTACATTGTGTAATTAAGAACAAATTGTACTTGTTTGAAAGGACAAATTGTTTGTGTAAGAAAGAACAAATTGTCTTCCGACACTTTTGTGTCGATCTTGTATACTGTTTCGATGAATATCAATGATATTGATTTCCTTTGTGTCAAAAAAATTGTATTTGCTTGAAAACAAAAGGCACACAGGCATGCGCTCTTTTTATGCGCTCTTTTTGGGTACACTGGAAACAAACAAATACATAGATAAATTTTATTGGAAGGCAGAGTACGAGAGTAGCAGCTAACAGATCTAGCTGAAGATAGAAGGAGCTATTCTTGAAGCATTCTTTAAAGGATCCCATTATATAGACAACTAAGAATGTTATACACGTTGAGTAGATGTGAATCTTGTGTAACTACAGGTATATTTTGTACAATCGTAATTAAAAAATATAAAATAAAAAAGTAGTAATATTTTATCGTTTTAATTGCATAAAATATAATTATGATTGCACAAAAATTATATCTGTTTACGAACATATAACACATAAGTTTGCCCAACAACTTGTTTCCTTCTTTAAAATCACCTGAAAGAAATAAAGAAAGCCTGGTTAGAATTGTGTAAAGTATACCCACATGCGCACGTATGCAAACTTTGTTATTATATCAATGCAAATTCTCCGAACGTGAGACAAACTTGCGTAAAAAAACATTATCATTAGCTGTAATCGTATATGTAACAACTATAATTGTGCAACATAAAGTCATAATAATGAAACAAAATACTTTTAAGAGTTTATCTCACAACAAGAAATTTGCATTCATGTAACATTCTCTAATGTGTGTGTACATGCGTAAAAAGCTAAAACAAATTAATTTGTTACCGTACATGCGTACTTAATTAAAAATATCGAATGTGTATATTGCCAGAAGCTCCTGGTGCAATCTCATTAAAGATTTCTGGGGACAATTTCATGGTTGTGTCACAACCGCTGCAATGCTCTATGAATTTTACAGACACTATTGCTTCGGTGCAATAAGATGGTGGGTTCCCGTCAGAGGGGCCACAAGCTACCAAAATCTCCTTCCCACAAGCTTCGCCATTATTCCAAATATCGTCGCCTGCTGAGGCCACATTTGTACCATGAGGGGTTTGGTCACAACTGGAAGCTGCACTTATCATAACAAAGATTCAATGAAAGAAATATGTCAATTAAACAGATTTTCTTGCACATTTATACAAAGAAAATGAATAATTTCACTATTACACGAGGCCCGTATGTTTATAATATTTCAGACTGTTTACGTTTGTAACAGGGTAGGAATCAGAATCGTACACCTACCAACATGTACTTTCTCCGGCCTTCCTTGGCCGAGAACATATCATGTAGTTTTATTTTTAGTACAAATGATTGAATATTCTCGTTAGAACCTCTTAATTTTATATTCAAATTTTAGTGATTATATTATCCTGTTATGATCTTCTTAACAAACAATTGGAAAAGAGGACGCTTATTGCCTGCTCATGCCATGATACACCCAATCCAAGGAAGAGTTTAGCCACAAGGAAAGGAAAAATATGTGAGGAATATATAAAGGAAAAAAATTGGTACACACCTTTGTACACATATTTATACACATATGAATATAATAATTATTTTTTTACTGCATTAGCAAAAAAAATGATTTTAAGAAAAAATTACTTTTTTAGAGAATCTTATATAATATTTATATTTTATATTTTAAAATAACATTCATCTAGATTTAAATTTTAATTTTTTTAAAAAAAATTCTATAAAAATAATTATTAATGTGTTTACAAATGTGTATATGAATATACGTGTACCTGTTAAAGCCCGTATAGGTAAGTTTCAAATTAATTACCTGCTTGAGGTTGAAAAACGCCGGCGGTACCGACTGACCAGGCATGTGCATTCGAGCAAAAGCTTAGCCAAGTTGAGAAGAGGAAGACTGTAAACAGGGAGTAGCAAACTTGCATTGCTGTAGAAATGAAACAAATTCTACAAATAGTATGGTATGGTATGATTATATTAGACGATAGAATGTAATGCTATTTATAGAAGTAGCAGGTGATCGGATGATGTTGTTGTTTTCATTACAGCTATAGCTTTGCCCCAATTAAGCTCTTTTTTTCTTTTTCTTTTCTTTTCTTTTATAGTTATTAACGCTTCAAATTGGTCGGCTAAGTTGGGTTTCATTCTTCACATTTGCGGCTTTAGCTTGTCTTTTGATAAGTTAAAACCACAAATGGTTAAAACCATAAATTTTTTTTGGCTGGGGTCTGTGTTGCACCCTTTGCTCTTTCTCTACCTTTGTAGATATCAAACTGGCCGCCGGCTCGCGTTTCATTTTCCCTTTAATTTTTTTTTTTTTAAAAGGAAGAAAATTACAATGGTATCCAAAATCTTATTAAGGGAATATCATATCTTTACATTAGATACCGCATTAAGTCACAGATTGAATCCACAAAAAGGTAAGTTTTATAGTCTACAACAAGAATAACTCACTTCTCTTATAAATTATATATGTTTTAGACTACAATTGATCTCCGTAAATATTTTAACAGATAGTCGAACTCAAGAACTTACACTGCAATTAATCTCCAACGAGGTTGATGTTTCTCTCGTCCATAAGCTAGTTCACTAATATGTCTCTCGTCTATTTTAGTCTGCAATGACATTGATTTAAGTTAAATATCAACTACAAGTTCTAGAAAATTATAACCTCAAATTTAATTGAAATTAACCACATGAACTTTTTCTTCCTATTTTGTTGTACTTTTTGAACAATCCTATTTTGTTATACCGTCGACTACAAAAGTTTCCTTAATTGAAACATTGCGAGTTCCAACATCTCAAAACGAAGCAACCTTTTTTGAGCAAACAAAACGAGGTGACTCGCTCCCCTTATTAACAATATTGTCGGTACCAAAAGAGATAGGTAGACAGGATTTGATAAATGGAGAATAGGCAGAAAAAATTTATTTGTACAATCAGTCAATTTATTTATATAAGAAAATGTTAAATTATTGTAATAAAATTTGAAAGTATTTTTTTCATATATTTTTTTGTTACAGAAATTAAGTATCTTATTACACAAATAAACTAACTAATTGTATAAAAAAAAATTCTTCGTCTATTCTCTGTTCTATTTTTCTATCCATGTAACAGTGCTCTTGTTATATAATATATTTTTTCAACCATAAAAAAAATATATTATTAGTATATAGGTGATTGTACTTATGAGCGGAGATTAGAAATTTCTCATTATCATCCTCATTCAACTTCTTTTATAAAGAGAACTTATCATTTAAATATTAATAGATCAAATAATGTTTAATTTTAACTTATTTAGTGATTGTCGAATTTTAGATCGGAGAGCATCTCTCACTAAAATCTTCAACCCTAACATTAAAGTGTGGGTCCCAACATTTTGCACGAAGATTGTGGAAACGAATATTTGAATTTATGTCATTTACGTAAAAATATATTTAATCACAATCGAAATTATGGTATATTATCATGTCATATTTGACCAAAATTCACGTGTTGGATATAAAAGATAAATAAAAGAATATTTATTTTTTCATAAATTACATTGTCCTTTCGTCCAAAAAAAAATTACATCGTCCAATTATGATGTTATAATTTGAATTATATCTTGAATTATATCAACATTATTCTTTACCCTGGAATCTCGTTGGCGACAGTATTAAATTTTGAGACGCTTGCAGCTGGTTGAATGAATTGCCAGTTCGTTTTTTTTTTCCAATTACTTTATAGTTTTTAAATATTTTTAAAAATTTTTAATATTTGATGGACCCCTAAAAATTCAGATCGTCCAAATGTTAATTAACAAAAGTGATGAAAATTTTTTAAAAAGTGATGAAAATTTATGAAGCAAAAAAAAAATATTAAATTTTTTACAGGATTGTAATATAATTAGAACTATAATTAACCCCAAAAAAAACTTCAAAATTAAACAGTATATTTTACTATTTGACCTATTTTTGATTTGATATTATAAAAAAAACAAATATTTTATTTATTAATTATATATTTATTATCAATTTTTTTTCTTTTATTTTTTGTTGGACACCAATCATTAATAATTCAAGTACACGACCCAGTGGCGGTGCTCGTTCTGGCCGTGCCGGCGATTCTAATTTTTCCTCCGGAAAACTTATAAGAGAAGAATAAGAACGGAAAATTAAAGAAAACGGAAGATGGGCGGCGGCGGCGGCGACGGTGGAAAGTTGAGATACGAGTTGTCTCAAAACGCATATATAAAGCTACTTCTCCACGCGCTCAAGCACCGGACCTCGGCGGTCAACGGCGTTTTAATAGGTCGTGCCTCTCCTCAGTACGGCGACGTCGTCGAGATCGTTGATTCGGTTCCTCTCTTTCACAGCCACCTTGCTTTACTCCCTCCTCTCGAGATTTCCCTCATCATGGTCTCTCTTTCTTTCTCTCGATTTTATGCAATTCTTGAGCTAGGGTTTTGGGTAGATCACTGGATTTGTTTGATAATTACGTGGAAAAACAAAAAAAACTCAATTTTTTTCTGGAAATTTAAAATGCTAAATAGTCTAAAGTTAGTTCGGTTTCACAGCAACCTTTGATTAATTTGCATTTGATTATCAAAGTGTGAGAGTTTTTTTTTTTTTTTTTCCTTTATGCTTTTTTCCAGATTACAAAATGGGTTTTGCTTTGGCAGTGCAAATTATATTATGGAAACTATGATTAAGCAGAGCACGGTGCCTTAATTTTGTATTGGCTGTCCTTTTTTCTAGTATTTTCGGTATGATATCGTGTCCGAGACGTGTCAGACGAGTGTTGCATTCGATTCAGGGCCTTATAGAATTTCAAATTTCGTGAGACCATGAACTTTGGTTGTCGAATATAAATAACTGTTCAAGACCTTGAATTTGTATGAAAACAGAAAGAGAAAAGTAGCTGACTGGACAAGGCAATTAAAAAGATTTTTGTTAACAGATTTAAGTCAGTCATCTCAAAAAATAAATAAATAAATAATCTACGATTGTCGTATGCAATGGGAATGGCATATGAGTTGATGGAATAATGGTATCTTTGGTTTGTTTATGTTTGAAATCCTTTAAACAGATAGAGGAGTATTATTCTGCTCAAGGCCTGGGCATAGTGGGTTATTTTCATGCAAATGAGAGGTTTGACCATGCAGAGCTTGGTAATTTAGCGAAGAATATTGGCGATCACATTTACCGTTACTTTCCCCAAGCTGCTATACTTTTGGTTTGTGCTGTTAATTTAGCGTTTTCATTGTTTTTTATTAGTTTTCGTTGCTGTTCTTGGTTCTGATTCTCTACTTTTCTTTCTCTTGCTTTGTAGTTAGATAATAGAAAGCTTGAAACTTTACCCAAGTGGAAAGACCTGAGCCCTGTTGTGCAGGTTAGCATCACCTGATTCTATTTTGCTATATGGAAGAAATGATGGTTTTGAATATCTAATATTTTTAAAAGATTATAAAGTTATTTTTCTGGCAGAAATATAATCTCTTCCTAGTATTGTTTGTTATCGAAGAATTTTAATGGAATATTAATGGATGAGTAATTCGTACATGTTCCATTTGTGTTTGTAACCTATGCTTAGTTGGGAAGAAACTTGAACTTAAAAAATAGGAATGCTGGAGTGATCTAGCAGGTTGCCTAAGAAACTAAATGGAAGCATCGATATAGTTGAATATCTCCTAGGGATTCAGCAGAGCCTGCAATTGTGATGTGCAATGCAATTTCCATTGTTAATATTCTTCATTCAATCTTTTCTTGCTTGTTTCTTTGCCATTACAGCATAGTTTGCTGTTTGCATTAATCTTTTTCTGGTCTTGGCATGGTACCTTGGCCTACTGCCATTCGGCTGCTTATAGCTAATAGGGCTTCGCTCTTGGTGGTGGAGTTGGTATTTATTGGGTGCAATAGTTTCTTAAGTAAGGCACAGGCAGCATGCTTAATGTAATTCTCTTTCAATTTGGCAATTAAACTTAGTCAGGCTGTCTACTTTAATGTAATTCTCTTCTTCTGCTAGCTTTATACAAGGGATGCTTCCAAGAACTGGAAGCTAGCTGGATCTGATGGTGGCAGCCATTTGATTATGAAGGAGCCAGCAGCAAATTCTGTGTTGTTGGATTATATCTCATCTGAGAAGTGGCAGGATGTTGTAGATTTTGATGATCACCTTGACGACATCACCAAGTAAGCACTAGTATATTGATGTTTGTGATTCTCTCTCTCTCTCTCTCTTTGCATGTGTGTGTGATGCACCAGCATCATTCTCTCTCAGACAGAAACAGATGCATCATGCATACGTACCTCTTGCATCTTCATTTATCTGTGTATGCATGACGGCAATGTGACCTGCAATTCACTTCTGTTTGCAGGGATTGGCTGAATGTAGAACTCTTCAAGTAAGGTTGAAATTTAGCTGTGAATTATGTGGAGTTCCCATTTTGTGGCAGCTGTTTTATTTGGATAAATGGCTTTCACGTGGGAAACATAGGTTAAATATTAAATGATCTCAATAGGGGTGGCCTTATGGGTTTGACTTTTCAGGACAAAATTTTGTATCGAGTCATCAACTAGTTCTGCGTTGGATCTTTAACCTTAATGGAGATGGAACTTAATTTTTCCCCCCTTATTTTAACCAGTGGGGTTGAATTTTATTTGTTTTGGAATGGAGTGGTATGTTGTTCTGCTGAAGATTATGCTGATCTATCTGTACTAGAGCATTCATCGCTAGTGTATTTCTTGACCTATGTGGAGATGACTTGCTGATGCACATCTGGAACACAAATCTTGACAGCCCCATGGGCCATCTGTCATCAAATGCTATATTTGCATCAACTTGATGCAGGTTTAAGAAGCCAATCTGTCATATAAGAGGATTCCGGCCTCAGAGTGGACAATGACATTCATGTCTTGATAATTAGGAAGCATGGGAGAGCATCCAACTTGCTTCCCGTTCCAGTTTGGCGTTGTATTTACTCTTGGGCCCCGATGGCAGCACAAGCTATTATTTTATTGGGGCTGGAAATCAGTTAGCCAGTCATTGTGCAGTGATGATCCGTAGATGAACTTCTATGTTGAGTTCCAGTGCACATGCACGCTTCATATGTTACATGTTTTTGATTGAAAACTCTAGTGTCCCCTTTCTGCAATTTTGTTGATTTCAGAAGCAGCCTTTATTATTTGAATGTCTCCGGAATCTGGTTCTACACAAAATTGGCGTTAAATATGTGAACGGTAACTCATCTTTTCTTAAGCCAACAATGTGAAAAGTAAAACCCCTTGCCTCTGATATAATAGAATTTATGCCATAAGAGCATGGTGAATCTGATATCATATGCAAGTATAAGCAGTTCACTTAACATAATCTAACCTTCCAATATTTTTATTTTTTAGCAACAAAAGTTCAGAGGAGGGGGGAGAGATAGAGACAGACCTTCAAATTTTTGGACTAATTTGGGACTTGCATTAAGATTAAGAAAATATGTTAATTATATACATGGAAACAAACTTGAGTTTTGGACAAACGGAAAACTATTACACATTTGTATGCATCTGACATTGGAATTTCAATTCAAGCACTTTCCTCTTTCATGCCAGTTTTTCAGACATTGATACAGGAGAAATGTACACTAACTGACAGATAAGACTAAACCTTCTATCTCAACTGTCTGTAGTAGCTACAAGCAACCACAATTGACACTGCAGCACAAACAACAGCAATAGCTGCATATGTATCTTCACGTTCCCAGCTCTCCGACCATGTTGGCAAAGAACGAACCTTACGGGTAGAGAACCCCTTTCCACCATTGATCCGGGATAATAGTCGCAAGCCACCCTTCTTTTCTGGTGCTGCTTCCGCTACCTTCTCACGAGCATCTGGACTACCCTTCTCTGGCAAGACAGGAGCTTCACAGCACTCAGAGTTTCCATTTGGCCGGCAGCATCCGTTACCTTCAACTTCAGAACAGCATGCAGCATTTTTTTCTTCGTGTGTTTGTTTGTGTGTTGACTCATAACTGCTGTTTCCTACTTCTGTCTCGTTGTTAGGTTGGAGACTTGGTTCTTGCGATGCAATCTGTTCTTCTGGCAAACCCATCTCGCCCCTGAAGTTAAGCATTTAAGCGTCGTATTAAAGTCCATCAAGCAATCATCCCAGCCGCACTATAAGGAGCACTAAACGTATGCAGATAAAAGACCAATGAAAAGTGTACTAAATGAGAAAGAATGGACATAGAAGCAACTCCAATTCCTCATTTTATCGTTCATTGCTGGGAATCAATGGGGTACCACTATACGGAGCACCCTACAATTATGTGATGGGATATATGCGTGTCATACATTTACCCACCAAAAACAACCTCCTATTCATAGAAATTGCAGAAACCTTGATAACACCAGAGGCAAGAAAAGTAAAATTACCTCCATAGCCAGTCTACAATCTCTCCCTTTTCAATATGCTGCTCAAGTAATACAGGTACATCATCTGGGCTAACATACCCATACCTGCAAAATTTTTACAAGTTGAGAGAAAAATAATACTTGTATTCATCTAGAAATTTACTGACTACAAATACACAAAATAAAAGATAAATAGAGCTGCAAAGCATCATAAGTATACAAACCAAAAGGAAAATTGCTAACTTCAAAAGGTAATTAGAAACATACAGATCTCACTTACCAGTGTCCACTGATGATTCCACTGATACTTGATCCAAAGATAATAACATTTCCTGCATACTTATGCCCTCCAATGTGCGAGCATGGGCTAACAGATACTTTACCGAGAAGACCATGCAACTCTATCTCCTCCTTGAATCTACTAACCAGAGAAGGTCCACAAACGCCACAACGACGATCTCTGGACCCATGACAACATACGAACACATAGGAACCCTTCAGTCTTTCTGGTGTTCCGGGTAACCATTCACCATCTTTCACAAGCACTTCTTCGACAAAGGTATCAACATCAAAATGTGTTAGCCTCCTGCAATCACTTGCATCAAAATCAGTATAAGTGAATAGCACATTCCAGGAAAAGCAACCAGATATTCAAAAATGGAAGACTAATTGACCTGTATCTGATCATATCAGGGAATATCAATACATCTCCATTTGAAGTCTCAGTTCCGTCATGCCCTTCACATATCGTTAAGTGTGTCTACAAGACAAAAGTGGGCGACATAAAAAGATAAGAAGGAGTGTTATTTATTTGTCTACTCAATTAGAAAAGGCAACTCAAAACAATTATGGCACACACATTTGCACACGTGAATGCATATCAAATAATGCTGCATCCTTCACAAATGTAATTGCAAGCCAATATGGGTACACATGTATACATGGACACATCAAACAGGCTGCATTCACAGCTAACGTAATAAAGCAGAAAATTACAAATATGGCAGCCAATGGTAACAGTGGATAACATACAGGCCAACCTCACATGCCAAAGCAATTCACTCAAGCAGGAAGTAATATAAATTCTAAAACACATTTTATGGCCATTTTGGACATACTGATTGCACTTGGTTTAGAGTTCCCTAATATGAAAAATCAGAAAAGTTGATAATATGGAGTGAAATTGTTAGAATGGAAAATCCATTCGGCATGAGCACTAAAATACATCATTGGTACAAAGGCACCACTTATGCCCAAATATGATGATGCTAAACCCAATGCATTCATGTTGTGATGACTAGGTACAATCACGTTGAATAGTACACACTCAATAACACAGAAAAAAGCGAAGTACCTAATCTTATTCTTAGAAACTTTCTCTGGAGCAATTTTCTATTCTTAAACCAAATTGAAAACAAACAAAAAACCATTAACCTATAAATTACGACTGACATGTATAACTTGCAACAACTGTCTACTGTTACAAGCATCGTTCAAATCCTGATGCGCGCAGCCAAAACTCAGAGTCCCCATTTCTTACGCCTAAATGTCCATCAATGATCTAACCTCAACTCAACCATCACAAAAACATTGAAATTTGAAAATGTTAAAAACTCAGATCTAAATAAATCCCAGTGGCAAAAATTCAGAAGAAAGGACTCCTAAAGCAGCACTTAAGGAAATCCCTACTCATAGTTCATCAAAAACAAAAACATCCATGCAAAATTTAATAAACAACCAATCATTACCCTCCGAATCAAATTTAAAATGAATGAACGATCACAACTCAAAGCATCATTCGCAAACACTGAAAGCCCCTCTCCTTCGTCCAATTTGAATTTGCTGACACAAAAACCAATTAAATCTACACCAAAAATGAAGCTAAAAGACAAAAGCAAAATCGCAGAGCTTCAAGCAATCCATTAATATAACAATTCACAAGTCCAAAACCCAACTAAATCCACCAAACTAAAACGACCCACATCAAAACAAGCCACAAAGTTGCATAGGACACGAAAATCCAGCTCAAACTGCCTTCAAATCAGAATTGTAATAGAAATTAGGCACATACCCACCAACATAAATTTGCTCAAGAAATGACCAATCCTCATAAGAAAAACAATAATCAAATCTCAAAAAGAAAAAAGAGAAAAAAAAAAAAAAAGAAACCTCTTTCTTCATATCACCCTTCCTGGCAAGGACAGCAGCAGAGAGCAACCTAGGCAACCGATCAAACTCAGCAGCCTCGATCCTGGGGGGCCACACAGAAGGGTTCTTGTAACACAAGAACACGTGGCGCTCGTAGAACTGCACGGTCCCTGCAAGAGGGCTATGCCTGAAATCCGGCCTGGAGAAGCCGAAGTCGGCATCGTTGGTGGTGGGGGTGTCCTCGAGGAAAACGGCGTCGTTCTGGAAGCTGCTGGAGGCGCTGCCAAGGTGGGAGCTTGGCTGTTCGGCAGAGATGAAGGAGGTGGAGGTGGTGGGGTGGTCGGAAGCTGTGATTGGTGAGGAGGAGGAGGAGAAGGAGGATGATGATGGGTTGTTGTTTGTAATTGTTGTCGTTGTTGTTGTTGTATATAAGAGCACTGCCTCTTCTCTGTTGCTTGACATTTACACAAATACAATACAATTCAATACAATAGAGAATACAATCAATACACAACCTAGAGAAAGGCACAAAGATTTGACCTTTTTCTATTTCTAACACAAAGAGAGAGTTTCTAGAGAGAGAACGAGTTTTTAGAGAGAGAGAGAGACCGATTATTGGGGGTTTTGGTAATGGAGCTAAGTGGGGTTGGAGTGAAGCTTGTGCTTAGAGAGAGAAATAGCTTTTAGAGAGAGACAGAGAGAGGGAGTATTGAGGGTTTTGGGGGTGGAGTGGAGTGGAGTGGGGTGAGAGTGGAGGCTTGTGTTCCAATGGGAGACCAAAGTTTTGACTTAATGCTTTTTTTTTTAATTTCTATTCAAATATCAAAAATTTATTTTACAATTTTTAGATCAAAATTCACCCCTTTTTTTTTTCTTTTGAATCTTGGCTTATGAAATTAATATTCTCATCACTCTATCACCAAACTACATATTTGTTAAAATTAACCACGAAATTTTTTTCATTAAATTTTGTATATGGAAATAATTAAATTTTGATTAAAAAATGTTAAATTTAGCCAATAAATTCTCAATTTTTATATTTTTTAATTTTTTTTAATTAGCAAGCCCACTTTTTTCTATTTATCTCTTTATTGGTGGGATTTATCCAATTCCGCCCTTTTACCTTCCCTATCTGTTCGTAGCGCTGGCTGCCAGTTTGAATGGAATCTTTCCTTTTTTTTTTTTTTTGAGCCGACAGTTTCAATTTTAACTTCCAGCAAAACTTGTAACTAAAAGGCTCAGAATTTTTTTTTTAGAAAAAAAAAAAGCTTAGAAAAATTATTTACAAGCACATGTATGATTTAAATAGGTAGCTTTCTCTTACAGACACATTTTAAATATGCCCTCTCCTTTTCGTCCAATGAGACAGCGATGAGTAAACAAAATGTTCTCGGATAAATAGAAGAATTTCATTACACAGCTACTGATATTTTCCTGTACAAAATTCTCCACTCCAGTGCTAACTAAATAGAATGTATCGACCACCAAAGTCTATCCACGATTTAGATTTAAGTCTTTTCGATCGCTTGACTTCATTATCTTGGGATTTATACTGAATGGACATTATTAAATTTTAAATTTAATTAATATTACGGTTAATTATAGAAATTTTTTTTTCGAATTCATCAGTGTTTTAATTGTTAGTCTACCCCCACGAGAGTTGTTTAACGAAGTTTTCAAACGAAATTACTCTTATCTCAGTTTATAGATATAATGACTGACATACTTGCGATACATCTATTTTATTGTCGAAAAAAAATTAGAATGTTTCAAAATTTTAACGGAAAAAAAGAAAATTATGAAGGGTTGTGTCTTGTCGTTCAAAATACACATTATTATTGCTTTTGCCGTTCAAGAATGTGAATTTATTTATCTGCAAAGTGACAATTCAATTTCCATTAGGGAAATAAAAAAAAAAAACACTTCTGTGCACCCAAATAAATGCATCAGTTTCTGGATCAATTTGTCTTCATGCTAATAATATTGTGTTCATGCATCGGTTTGTTGATCAGAAGTCCTGCACGCAGCGCCGCTGTTTTCTGCAGTTGGAGGTTTTGGATTGCGTCATCGTGAAGCCAACTTCAATATCATAATTAAAAGAGATGGGGAAAAGTTTTATGGATGCAATAAATTAAATATATTTTAATTATATGTTTATATATTACATTATCAAAATTGTTATAATTTTCAATCTTTTGATATATGACAGTATTATTGTAAAAACTATATTAAGTTGATCGGTCTGATTAGTTAAACTGGTGACCGGCAGTGGTTCGATTTAGTTTAAGGTAAAGATTGAAAGAAATTCGGACCGATCAGAATAAGTCAAAAACCGGTTAAATCGGTAAAAATCAGTCAAAATTAGACCAATTCAACCAAAATATAAAAATTTAAAAATTTTAATTTGATCCTAAATTTTGTTTAAATTATAATTTGAGTTCAAAGTTTATTAAAATTTTAATTTAGTTCTAAATTTATCAAACTTCCAATTATTTTTAATCACTATATATATATTATTTAAATTACTTATATATATATTATTTATTTAAATTAAATACCGGTTTGACCGGTTCAACCAATTGAATCTTAACCCACTAATATTTTCAATTTGATATTCAGTCTGATTTTGACAACCTTTTATGGCAGTAGTTAAAATAAAAACTAAAAAAAATTGTCGTAGATTCATGTGTAAAACTCGTTAAAATGACTAATACATGAAGTTCAACAAATAAATCTTTTGGGGATTTAGTACGCTTAAGTCTCCAGTGTGTGTAGCTCTTTTATGTAAAAGCCGAGTAGTTTTTAATTTTAACAATTTACTCCATTATAAAACTTTTTTTTTTCCAGCGGAGAAAAAAGATATTGAGTTCAAATATTGTGAGGACTTAATTTTTTGACTCATAATATTTATTAAGATAACTCTAAAAATTAAATATCATAATATTTTCAATTTTGTAAAATTTTTTAGAATTAAAAAGCTTTTAAAATTAGTACTTTTCTTGTGTAAATTGAAGCTATTAAAAGATAAAACAAAAATATTGATAAAATAAAAAATAAACAGATAAAACGCAAAAGAAGCAACCCATTTTTTTTTTCTTTTTTTTTTGGGATGCCTTCAACAATCTTCAGTTAAAATTTGGAAGACAATCCATCTTGGCAAGTTTAATAGGACTCAAAATTTTTGAAAGTTAGCCATAATAGAAGGGCCCCTGTCCATACAAGCAGTTGGGTCATGAATTCCAAGAGTCAAACAAATTACAGAAAGCATCATGGCTCATTGCTTGTAGTGATAGCAGCAGCTCTTCAAGACCACTCAGCCTTCCAAACCAGTTGGAAGGTGGCCATGATAACTCAGCAGAGCACATTTTTAAAAGGAAACACTCATTCCTACTGCATAATCTCAATCATTAACCTGAATAACATGTACAGAAATGAATCCACCCACCTGTCTAAACCAGCTTCCCTGCTCATGTTTTCGATTACCAAACTTTCGTCGTACCCGGTCCGAGTGATAATAGGAATTTGATTCTACTACTAGTTTAAGATGTACACACACAACACAAACGAGTCTGCAACAAGTTTCTATCTATATCATCTCTCATAATCACACATAGTTCCAGCAAACTAAAAAGTCTCACAGAGGCTTCTCACCGGGAAGGTACGAAGGAGAGCCACCTTCAATTTGGTTTTTCTTTCGAAATAAGATGCCGCTGAGACTGGGTAGCATTGCTTTCTTTGTAACAAAGCTCTTCTCTTTTTCCAACTTCTTAACCTCAAAAACTTTCTGCTGATGCACTGAGTTCTGCTTTTGAATCCTAAAATGGCGCGGGGATGACTCTGACGACATCTCTGTCTCAGCAAGGATCCGTGAAGCTGTTTCAGCTGCCTTCTTTTGCTCTCGTTCACGCCATCTTCGAAGTTCTCCCTCCACTGCCCTCTTGGCTGCTTCAGACATCTCTGCCTTCTTTAAAGCCTCTTCAGTTGCAGCCTTCATATCCTCGATCTCCTTCTGCGTTGCTTCTAGCCTCTTGAGAGCTTCATTTTCGCCAGCCTTCACAGCTTCCACCTGAGCCAAGGCTGCCGCCACTTTCATTTCCGCCAATGTGCCAGACTCTTCGACTTTCCGGCTCAAGGTCTCATACTCTTCCCTCGAGATTGTGATCTTAGCACCAGACTCTGAAGTTGAGGCACGTGCAGCATTAGTTCTCTCAGACAACGCCTTAATTTGATCAAGGGCCTTGCCCTCTGCTACTTTGGCTTCTTCTGCTTCTTCTATGGCAAGCTTCAGCTTTTTCTCTGCTTCTTCAAGGGTAATCCTGGTAGCTTCAGCTTCCTTCTTCAATTCCTCAGCTTTGCTCTTCATCCGTTCAGCTTCTTGCCGTGCATTCTCAGCTTCCAAAGAAAGTTGGTGAAGAGTTGATATCATTTCTTCAGAGGCACCTCTTACTTTAGCTTCCTCCACAATGGCTGCCTCAAGCTCAGACTTGCTTTTGCGAAGTTTGACGTGCAGGTTCCCAGCAATCGATTCTGTTTCTGCCTCTTTCTCTTTCAGTTCAGAATGCTCCTTCTTCACACTCTCCAACTCCAGCTTAAGGGATTCCACCAAGCTTCGCAAGGAGCTTTCCTCCTCTGCTACTTTATGAAGTGACTCCTTGGCACCATCTAGCTCTGATGTGACAGTTCTTACAGAATCCAGATCTGAAGCTTTAGCATTTTCCATCTGGTTTTGCAGAAGGCCAATCTCATTCATTGTTGCATCCAGTTGCTTTTCAAGATTTAGGGCAAGGTCAGGGTCAAACTCATTCTTCAATACAAGCAGTTTATTTGCAGATGCTTCCAGGCTGGCTTTATAGGACTGCCTCTGAACATCCTTCTCAGCAAATATTTTTGCCTGTTCCTGCTGTGCTTGCAAAGCTGCAAGCTTCACTTCCCCAATTGACTTCTGTAGTGCAGATATTTCATTAGAGATTTCACCAACTTTTTCCATATTTGCTTTGGCGGCATGTTCTGCTTCTGCAACCTGGTTGAAGGCAGCAAGCTTTGCTTCCAATGATGCATCACATTCCTGACGAATTTTCCTTAATTCTTGCTTTGCAGCATCAAGTTCGGTGAAGACAGTCATATACTGTTCCCTTGCAGATTCCAAGTCCTGCTGTCTCGCACCATCAGATGCCGACGGTTCACTTTTTGTTTCTTCAATTTTCTTCACTTGGTTCTTTGCAGCTTCCGTGACCCTAATTGCTATATCCTTTGAATCATTGACAGTTTTAAGTTTCTGTGACAAATCTTCCACTGTTCTCTTAGCGTCTTCAAGCTCTGCAAGTGCCTGGGCCTTGGTAGTTTCAGCATTCTTTACTTGATCCGTCAACTTGTTTAGCTCCCTCTGAGCCAAGTGAAGCTGTGTCTCTTTAGCCAATACTCTCTGAAATAGGAAAGAAAAAAAATATTTCGATGAAGCTCAATTAAAGCTTACGAGATCAATACATTCTCATATACCATAACATAAACAACCTCAAAATTTTCCCCACAACTTTTTTTTTAAAAAAAAAACTCAACAAAAAACTCCATGATTAGTTTCATAACTTGTTTACATTAGTTCAAGATGTTCACAATTCAGCACAGCAATAGCTGTGAACTTATTTATTTAATTTTCAGTGTTGATAAACTCCTAAGAAATTATGTGCAGGGATCAGAAAAAGAATTTTGAATATGCCTCAACCATCAAACTGACGTGCTCAACAACTAAATCCAAGCACAAATATTTGAGAGCATTGCACCCTCTGAATAAAAAGTTACCAATCTAAGCTATAAAATTGGAAACAGCTCCTTGATTTCGCTAAGATAGACTAAGAAATGTGTGATTTGTATGACCACATGCCAATACAGATAACCCAGAGCAAAATCACGAACATCAGATTAATTTTATCTGCCAAGACAAAACAGATTGATTTCACAAAGTATAAATGGCAAGTTAACGTCAAATTGATGGATACCTCTGCTGAATAAGCTTTTATCTTCTTGATCCCTGTTTTTTCCCCAGAGAAAGCACCTTCACCAAAGAGGGTGACAGCATCTTTGACAGATTGAAAAGGTGCACTGGTATCTATCTCCCCCACCTCCGCTCTAGGAGAGTCTGTAGTACTTTGACGTCCTTTTGCAACCATTATAATCCACTTTTTTTTTGTTTTTTGATATATATTTCCACCAATTCACCTATCAAAAACAAATAAGAGGATTTAATTTCCAAAAATGCCTAAAAAAAACAACACAACGAGAGATTGTCATCTTTAGTCGGCTTGGCATACAAAAATTACAATCATGGAAAAGATATAACCAATAAACTGCATAAACCACAATTTACAACAAGGCAGTCAATTCCACCTTACATTAAGTTTTAAAAAAAGAATGAGCAATTCCCCATAATTTTAATTTTTTTTTAATTAAAATTCTTTTCAGAACGATTTATGTTGATAAACCACGAGCTCATAAACCCTAGCAGCTAGACCCAAAAAATTCTCACAACCCAAAGAGACTAGACTCGCTACTTGAAGAGAATTTCCTTTCAAATTCCACCAACACAAATTCCTCCTCTTTCTTGGCACTAAACAAACATCAAATGATCCCAAATCAAGAGAAAACGTTTTACTTCACATTTTCAATAATCGGAAATAGCACTAATTAAAGAACCACAGAAAGAAATCTAAGAAAAGGGAACAGTAACAACAAACATCGAAAAGCAAAGAATCTACGACTAAGAACTATAAAAGAAAATAACTAAGAGATGGAAGAAACCTACACATAACTAAATCAAACCAGAAAAAAGGTTAAAACTTTAATAAATTGCTCACCCAAAATCAAAAGCCAATCAAGCTCTTGAAAGAATCCACAAAGAAATAGTCAAAAGCAAGTATGTTGAAAACCCTCACTCTATCTCATGCCCACAGACGATTCTTGATCACCTTCTTCTCGATCTCATCGAAAGTCAAGAACCCTTTGACTCTTCTGAAACGAACACCAAAACCCAGCAAGAAAGTTCGAAACTTTTTGCCTCCCAAGAATCTCCAAGAATATTCTTAGATGATTTTCTTGCCCAAGAAAATACCTTTTCCTTAGAAAATTTGAAAATTTCTGGGTTTTGAATCTCAATTCGAAAAAGGGTTATCTTTTTTGGAAAATACAAAATGGGAATATGACAATACCACAGTGGGGAGAGCGAGAGAGAGAGAGAGAGAGAGAGAGAGGGGAGGGTTTGAAAATTGGAAAGCTGCTTCAGAGACAAATTCTATATTGTATGAGCAGGTGCACAAGTGAGAAAGAGAGATGGTGTTGGAGAGTTTGTCGTCTAGGTGGGGCTGGTGCCTTTTCAAGTCATTATGCAAGGGTAATATTGTCCACAATGTTAAGCTTGACTAAACTGATTGAGAGGCAAAAGAGTTATGTTTCTTGCCCTTACTTAGGTTCAAAGTTGCAAACGCAATGCAATGCAATGCAAAAGAATGAAATAAATAAATAAATAAATAAGTAAAAGGACTATACATTGACAGTCCTCTCCACTTTTTTTAACAAAATTTCTCATTAGACCTACCTTTCTGAAACCAAAAAAATAATAATAATAATAGCTTTAACTGGCAGTGGAAGGGTAGTTTTGTCCACTAACAAACAAGGCCAATTGTCAAATAAAGAAAAATAAAAGGAAAAATTTAAAAGAGAAATATTTGATAAGATTATTTAAATAAATTAAAATAAAATTAAAGTGATATATATATCTTGATGAGTAAAATTTTTTATAAGTAAATAAGTTATTAAATATTATTAAATAAATATTACTAAGGAAAATTAAGATTTTAAAAAACTTTTAATATCACTTAAATGAGATTAGTGTCGCTCAAAACAGATTATTATTATGTTTTTTTTTTTTTTAGGTACATTCAAAAAAGATGAAATTGTGTAGGAGAATTTAAACTCAAAAGGTAGAAACGGATAAGGAACTGCCAGGTCGGCGACACGCATTACTTTTATCAGACAAAGACAAAAAACTGACTAATGACAAATACAAAAAAAATAAAGGTTTTTTTTTAACAATATACACGTTTATCTTCTCTTTTACAGTTATTATTTATATGATAAATATTGATTAGTTATTAAAAAATTAAATATTAAAGATATTATAAAAATGTTATTAAAAAGTATTGATGTGTTGACTTTTAATTAATATTTATAAAAGAGAAGATAAAAAATAAATATCTATAATAAAATCCACAATATAATAAAGTGAAGAAAAGGGGCTAAACGGTGATGATGTGATCTCAACATGCAATCAATGGGCGAATTAGGCATTTCTAGTGAAGGGAGGGATGGAAAATTTGTGGAAAAAATTTTTTTTTTTTTCCTTTTTCTGCATTGAGAACTGAAAAGAGAAGGAAAAAAATAAAATAAATAGAAATTAGCTTCAATTTACTCTATCTTCATATTAAAAATAAAAGAAAAAAATTTTTTATAACAAATTTATTATTTCTCCTCTTCTTATTGTAATTTAATGATAGAATCTGGGACAATAATAATATTTTAAACATAATTTTTTTCCTTATATTTTTATTACTTTCCAAAGAAATTGATTTTCCTTTTGATTTGTTAATTCATAATTCATATTTCTATTAATTAACTAGAAAGGAGGAAAGGCATAATTTTCCATTTTATTCTTTTTTTATCTTTTTCTTTCTCCTTATTTTCTTTCATATTTCCAGACATGGTAGTATTGAGAGACTTATTGCACCATAATTCCTTCTTGATCAATAAATTACCAACTTAAATTTTACAAGTAAAAATCTATTTTGAAACATGTTAAGAAAAATATTAAATAAAGATTATTTTCAATTTTTCCATTAAAAAAACTTTGAAAAATATTACTTGATTATTAATGATCAAGTGGTCCACTGATCCTAAAGTAGGTAAGAGAAGAAAGATAATCAAATCTCAATATCATTTTTTTAATTTTTGTTTGCCTGTGTTAGAATTCGCATTTTGTTGATAGGAACTAAGAGTTTAGTTATTTTATTACTAAATTATGCTGCTAGTGGCTCTTAATACGATCTCTTGTATCCCCCAAAATAAAAGAATTATGAATCTGATGCATTACTATGGTGAATCACATTATTATAGCTACTAAACGCTAATCAAACTACATAAAAAAATATTACTAGTGATGTGTCACTTTGGGCTACTATGAATGGTCGTATGGAATCAAAATCTAGTTTTGACTTGACTAAAACAAACAACTTGGATTGACATAACACAACGTCGTTTTCTTCTTTTTGGTCTAAACACAACGTCGTTTTCAAATGTTCGATATTTTGCTGTTGGGCCTCTATCACTTTCTATCTATAGTTTGGATTTCCTGTTTTAATGTTTTGATTATTGATTTCTGTCGGATTACTAACAAACAAAAAATTACGTCGCAAGGCAAACCCAAAACCCACTCCAGCCCCTTTTGTTTTAGCAATCGGCCATCAACGTCGAAAATAACTTCGATGGCATGCAAGCTTAGATCATTTTTGGTGGCAGATGAAGAAATTGGGTTCAACCCATACTTTTTTCCCCACTCCAAAAGTGGGCTTAAAAGGCCAATATAGCTTATCAGCATAGATTGGTTAGCCTATAAACCTTGTGGTTGAGGTTTTCTTGGGCTACTCTTGGATCGACAAAACTTGGGCTCAAGGAGTGTAATTCTTTTAATAATGAGTTATATAATAAAAATAATTATTTTATATTCATAAATTTTATATCTTATTTTTTAAATTAAAAATTAAGAACGCCAAAATAAAAAAATTGAGGTGTCCTTAAAGAACTTTTCTATTGGTATTCTTTTATTGTGCTATTTCCTTTTATGGAACATTTCCTATAGTTATTGCAATGGAAGACACATTTTTCAACAAAAATAAAATTCAAGTCTTTGAATTTCTTCTCCAATATAGATAATAGCTATTAAATACACATTAAATACTTATTAAATACTCTTGAGAGACTCAAAGACTCCAACTTTTGCACTAAAATCTAGGGTAAGATTTGAAATTTAAACTTCAAATTTTACAAATAATTAGATTCTCAATAGTCATATTCACTCCAATTTGACAAAAAAGGGGAAAAAATTTGCACTTAATATACTATGAAAGTGACACATATCGTTAGAATTCATTTAGCTTACCTAATACAGAGTAATTTGCATAATTTATCCGTCTATAATTAACTAATATTATATGTGTAGAAGAAATGGGTGGTCTAAGTTTGAGGGCGGCCAAGTTTGTTTTATTAATCATTCGAGTTAGCGGTCTAATGGTAACTTCATGTGTTTCCCCCATTCGTAACCTGAGTTCGAGTCTCAGTATTCGTGTGTGAAGTTTTGATTCCTGAATTATTTTATTTTGATTGTGAACTATACGTCGCTGATTTTAAATTTGACAATTGTTGTGGCCAATTTAAAAGAGTCATATTTGGATCCTATAGTACTCAGGTGTTGAGTCGGTCACTATGAGAATTGTTAAATGAAATATTCAAACGAGAGTTATTTCGATTTTAACCAGAAAATCTCATGACCGACATATCTGTAATGAATCATTTTCGTTGTTAAAAAAAAAAAGTTTGTTTGACTAATGATTCTTTATTATTAGTCAAAAAGGAAGAAAATAGATTTCGTTTCTGTAACCTAGACACAATGGACCTCCTCAAACGACCTAACACCTTATAATAAAATTTTTTATGTTCATCCTGGACCAGAAGACAGAGCATCGAGCTAAATTTCCATCAAGCATGGCCGAAAGCACTCCTCCATACATGCACCATAAAACAGTATGGGCCCCATATTTGTTTTGTATGGTTGCCTGTACGGGGTGTTTTGCCTTTTCAGATTAACAATTGCCTTTTCACCGGTTCTTACCTTCTCATTTTCTCCAATATGAACAGGCCACTCTTACCACCAACTTTAAAAAAATACATATATAAGAAAATCTTTGTCATAACTACCAAAGACAACAGTTTAGCAAATATACAGACAAAATTTGTGAGTAAATATTAATCTAAATGTTAAATATATCAACAGATTTTACAAACAAATGTGTAAAATCTTTTCCAACCAATTAAATTACGCTAATAAACTTACCAAATCTATTATTACACTCACAATCTTTGATGGTGTCACGTATCGATCGTGTACATCACATTTTTTAGTGACATATGTAAAATTTTGTCTGTTATAAAATTACTGTGATTCATAATTGTATGGGGTATGACCTATTTTTGGTCTAGATACCTGATAGAACCAAACATTTTTAATGGCGTCTCAGACGGAAGGCATTGATTTAATTAGTCAACAAAATAATCTGAATGGAATATTCTTTGAGGAGTGAGACATTGGTTTTGTCAATTAATCTTTGTCGTAAGTAATCGAGTTGCTTATTTTAGACTTCCGTGAAAGTTGTAATAACTTGGAAGTCTTCGGAATTTCGATGCGGACAACATGAAATACTTTCAACTTGCGAGAACTGGGCTACGGCAAGGATTTAGAGAATTTTTAATTTGATTTATTTAAAATAATAATTAAATTAATTTAATTATAAATATGAGCTAAGATAAAATATTTAGTAGAATCTAGATAAAAAAAAAAGATATAATAAATTTACGTAATATAAAATTATTTATGCATTATAATAAAAAAAATAAAATTAAATAATTGTTTCAAATTAATGGATTTAAGTCGTTTTGATGTTAACTGCAAATTCTTTCGGGACGCTTTAATAAATAAGTATCGATTGCGTCAGTTTTCTTTGTCCCATTTGGAAAAAAAATTATTCTTTTTAAATTCTTCTCCATTATGAGAGAGACTTTGCGGGCAGTTGGATGAGCTACAGACAGGCATGATGAACCCTACGAGTAAAAAGGCTTTTTTGTTTTTTTAGAAGAAGCTATAATGTGCAACAAAGTAATACAAATCTAATAACAAGTTCTATACAATCTTTGTACTTGCACTGGTAGTCTATTATACAGAGAAGAGCTGTTTTACTGTTAGTTACATGATCTTGGGAGCCCTCCAGATTATTTAGTTTACCTAATTATTCATAGTAAATTTTTTTTACTAAAAAAAAGGACTTATAAATAGTACGTTAGACATCATATTTATGAGTTAAGATAGATTATTTGAATTATTATACTATCATTTTATCATCTTATAAAACAGGCCCACAATTAAAATACTAAAAATTTTAAATGTAACTCCTTTACAATTTATCAGACGATTATAATTGAGTAGAACAATTTATTCAACAATAATTTTTTATTAAATAGAAACAATGGATGGTCTAAGTCGAGGGCTGGCGCAGCTCAGCTGGCTTTGACCACTTCGTGGCTCTTTTGATTTCTTTTTTTTTTATCAAAAAGCAAATTCATTAAATTCAGTACTATAAAAGTACACAGAAAGTTAATTCAAACTTAAACCTACACTAATCATACATAGATATAAACAGACATTCTATCAGGAACAGCCAGCCTGTATTCCACAGAGTCGGATCCAAAACCCGACTTGGACAGAGACGCATTTGGGAACCTCTGACAAACCACCAGCAAGTGGGCGAGGCGACAACCCGACTACAGCTAGAGGTTGGAAGCACGCCAGAAAATGCCGCTGTGCCAACAGAAGACATGACTGCAAAAAAAGCAAGAAAGCAGGGAGCGGCGGCCAACCAAAATTTGATAACGCAAAACATAAGACAGTATTTAATGGTAATAACAAAACATATATTAAGGCATCAACGGCAGACTTGGGTTATACTTTTTATTTTATCCATTAATTTCATATGGGCTTTTCAAGTTAGTCGATAGATACTTTAGATATAGATTAATAAAAAGAGGTTGTGCTTTGTACTGGATCATTACATAAAATGAATCAAATTATTTATATTAAATTTATAAGAGACTAGATTTTATGAGTCCAGTAAGTATTAACAAACTGTTTGTTATTCCACATGACTAACGTACATTTAACTCAATTTCTTCATTTGACAATAACTCGAATCTGTAATCTTTCATACAAAAGTGAGTCCATTTATGATCGTAATCACACAAATTGTGATTTGTTTATTAATTTCATGCCTTTTGTCCATAACCCATATGCGTCATGCTTTGCGTATTACACAGTAATAATTTTGTACATTGCTCACTAATCTTTATTTCGTTACAACTTGCAACAATCAGGTTGTTTTCAAGTTAATTTGTGTTGTGGGTCACACAAAACTCTCTTTCATCTGATTCTAAGCCTATGGGAGAATGGAAAAAGAGACATGGAAGTGGAAGAATAGACGCACAATAGACATAACCCAGCACATCACAGAAATATGGTTTATATTTTTAATACGATGTGAGATTTAAATCCAAGATGACCGGAGAAAGCAAAGCTCTTTGCTGCCGATCCAAACTCCATCTACGGTGGAAAAAAAAGTTACAGCCAGTATCGAGGATTTGGTAACTGTACGGAATGATTAAAAATTTATATATATATATTTTTTTTGAAAAGTTCAATACCTTGAGTCCCACGACTTGAGGGGCACCAAGTCTTTAAACTTTATTTTTTTTCTGAAAATTTTTATAACAAAATTTAAAATTATATAAAATATGTTTAGAATAACATTAAATATGTTAATAGTAATATTAAATATATTTAGAATTTAATTTTGATAAAAATATAATAAAATCAATTTTTATACCCTAACCCTATTTTTTTAATGTGAATTCTCCGCATAAAATTTACTAGATGTTAAGTCGATCCGATAAATTATATAATCGACCGATTATAACATACATTTTATTTGGTAAAATTTTGAAAAAGACTGGTGAATGTTGTGATAACTCCACAATACCGTAGGGAGCAATTTTTTTTAATAGTAGTATTCTTGCTAAGTGTAGCCAAACCCATGCTGAAAATATCTGGTTACCCTGGCTGAATAAGTCGTCTTGTCGGTCATTACATTTCTTTTGTCTCTATAAGAAATGACGTGCAACCATTAGCCAATAGGGTAAAGATAAGAAAGAACAAAAATACAAAAAAAAAAGGAGAAAAAAAAGATAAATACATTCACCAAGTCCACTATTTGGGCATGGACAATTCAAAACGGCTCTCTCTCTCTCTCTCTCTCTCTCTCTCTCTCTCTCTCTATATATATATATATATATATATATATATACAAAACTTTTCCGTATATATATATGGGACATGAATTTGTTGCTGGGTATGTGCCTGAGAGATGGGAGAGGGTAACAACTACGCCCCTTTGTTTGAGACAAAGAGAGCTAAAGGATTAATTTTCTACAGGCTATTTGCACTGACTGTGCTTGTGGCTATATCCTTGATATGGGCTTATAGAGTGAGTCACATACCAAGAGAGGCAGAGAATGGAAGATGGGCTTGGATTGGATTGCTCGGAGCTGAGCTATGGTTTGGTTTTTACTGGGTACTGACTCAAGCTCATAGATGGAACCGGGTTTATAGGTCCACTTTCAGGGACAGGCTCTCCAAGAGGTTCGTCATATTCCCTTCCTTAAATCTCACAAAAAAAATAAAAAAAATAAAAAAAAAACCAGCATTCGAGCGTTCTAATTAGTCAAAAAGTTGAGCTTTGATAGAACCTTGGGGTGGGGATTCAACTCTCGTTAAATTAGAATAAAAAAATTAAATATATATTTTATTACTTGACGCAACAAATAATATAATTATCTAATTGTTTCATACTTCTCTTAAATTTAAAATTTTTAATAAGACTGTGCGATACTATATCTTTATTTTTCCATTTTGTTCATAAAAGAGAAAATCTCACAAGAATGTCATGAGCTCGAACTATGATGTAGAAATGGAGACTTGTGCTACTACTTGATCTCAATAAATAAAAAGATTGTTTCAAAGCATACGAGACTCGGATCATGAAAATGATGTTAACATTTAACAAACTAATTGTTTATATATTGTACTTGCAGGCATGAGAATAACTTGCCTGTGGTGGACATATTTGTGTGCACGGCGGACCCGGTAATAGAGCCACCAATCATGGCTATGAGCACCATCTTGTCAGTCATGGCATACGATTATCCGTCGGAGAAGCTTAACATCTATCTCTCCGATGACGCAGGATCTGCCGTTACATTCTTTGCTCTGTTATTGACGTGTGATTTTGCAAAACATTGGATACCATATTGCAAGAAATTCAAGGTGGAGCCAAGGTCGCCGGCTGCCTATTTTGCCTCTATGTGCAAGAAACTTGCTGAAGAAAGCCAGACTGAGTTGGTAGCCATAAAGGTACCATAATTATATTTTGTGTTAATTAATTAATTAATACTATATATAAATCATATCTTATTACTAACTTATTTAGGAATTGACGTGTGGGTTTGATATTGGTTTATTTAAAAAAAAATTTATGTAAGTTGGTAAAGAACCATGCGGACTAAATTATTATCTCAACTTTAGTAGTACAAAAAAGGCAAAATTACATGGGTGTCCTAAGTGAGTAATTGAGTATTTCAAACAAATTGGTCCTAAAATTAATGTGAAAAGCAATTTATACTTGTCGGTGAATTGCTCCAATATTTTTTAATGAACGGTAATTTTTACTAAGAAATAATTATGTAGTATCTATGAAAGTACAATTGCTATAAAGGTCCAAGCTACGATGTTGGGTGTCTCCATCTTGATTTGTAAGCCAAATCATTCGGATTAAAATTGAGATTCCAATCACCTTCCTATTCCGTATTTTTAATGGAGTGATTCCCGCAACCTTCTCCGCCGCGATGAAATAATTTTCACATTACGTTGACTAATCTTTATATAGTCTACAATTTAATAGTAGGAGTCTCGGTGGGATTGAAACGACTATGTGTTTTTTTTAATGGACACCGGTACGTGGGCAGAGAAACTGGGTAAAGAAATTATTTATAATAAGATAAATTTTTATTTTTTAGTAAGAATTTTTATATTTTATATAATAAAAAATAAAATAATAAAATTTTATTACATAAAATTAAAATTTTATTATTTAAAATTAAAATTTATTACATTATAAATATTTTTTTATGTTTTTTTTTTCATAATTTTTTTTTATTTGGTATCGCCTATTAACTTTTTGGAAAAATTAGGGGCTGCACGCTGTTCGAGGTGCAGGACAGACGCGCGGTCCTCGCCCCTTTTTTTGTCCCCCTATATTCAGAAAGACAGCTACCCATGAAAAAAAAAAAAAAAAAAGTCAATGACAGGCCGTACGGCGGTGCTCCGGCACGCCACCCTGTAACCAGGCCCTTAACTTTTACGCATTATTCTCCAAGTAATGAACTTGGCAAATTTGTTACGTATGAAAGTGAAAATAATTTTATCACGCAGATTAATAATTTAATAATAATTAGATATATTTTTACATTTTGTATTTTGAATTTGAGTTTTAGAATATGTCCTCTCTCTTAATAATAGTTAGATGGTTCTTTGGTTGACAAATGTTTGTGATCTACATTTAAAATTAAATTCATCAATTGAGATACCAATGATAGAGGTTTGTTGGTCTTATTAGTATTTACGTGATAGGTCTGACTCTTATAAGGGTTGTTAAACAGATTATTTAAACGAAAGTTATTTCAAACCCAACTTAAGAATCTAATGAAAGACATGCCTGTGACTAGATTTTTTTTATTAGTAAAAAAAAATTAAAAATAATTTTGTAAAGGTATAACTCACTTCTTTGTCGAGAAAAACACTTACTATGAAATTCATTTTCTCATACTCTTACATCAGAACACAACGTTTTAGGAGAGAGAGACATTTTTGTATCTTCTTAACTCGAAATAATTAAGAAGAAGAAGGTTGTGGTACACCAATCTCCCTTTTAAAAAAAAAACAAAGCCATGGCTAGCTGCAATTATGTTCAATCTTGACGACATTAAACAAGATGTAACAAATTTTCGTCATTCTTCGATTAAGGCTTCCAATTATTACTAACTAATTTTGCTATGCTTGTAGAAAATGTACAAAGAAATGGAGGAACAAATTGAAACAGCAAACAAGCTAGGCCGAGTCCCAGAAGAAGCACTCTCGAAACATAAGGGATTTTCTCAGTGGCATTCATATTCTTCTCGACGTGACCACGACACCATTCTTCAAGTAAAGGATTTTGCTGTTTTTTTTTCCCAAAAAAAAATCTACATTATTTTCATATATGTTTTTTTCTATCTTGTTGCCAGATTTTGATAGATGGGAAAGATCCAGATGCTGTAGATATTGACGGGTTTCAGTTGCCTACTGTGGTATACTTGGCCAGAGAGAAGAGACCCCAACATCCCCACAATTTCAAAGCTGGGGCCATGAATGCCCTGGTATGTCATCTGATATATACAAGCACCACATTCTTTGTTCATTCATGTTTGTGTATTGTTGTGTAGGATATTTGTTTTTTTTTTTTTTTTTTTTTTTTTTTTTTTTTTTTTAATGTTTTTGCAGTACCCTTACAAATCAGAGACTATCTACATGCTCTAATTAACTAGAGTATGTTGATAAACAAAAAATTTGTCCTGCCTGCCAAGTGAAAATACTTTCCGCTTAATATATTAAGGTTTTAATTTTGACAAATCGAGCAGTCAAGAAAGTCGTTCTTTGTGAATCTCCTAATGTCAATGTAAATGGCCTATTTTCATACGATTAAAGATGGAGACTAAACGCTATGCTTGAAAACTAATCTATACTAATTCTAATGGTTAACCCACGATCTTTCTTCCCGTTAACTGCTAACAGGCTACTCAATAACTATTTCAGTGTTAAAAAAAAAAAAAGAGCACAGTTGCCAAAGCAAAAACTTGACCTTGTGAACTGCCTCTGTGTAGAATGCGTTAATCTCTTACAAAAGGATTTTAATTTCTTTACAACATTATTGCTTGTAGACATCACAAATTTGCTTTTCTTCAATGTTTTAATGTGCTGCAGTTAAGGGTGTCATCAAAGATTAGCAATGGACAGGTCATCCTGAATCTAGACTGTGACATGTACTCAAACAATTCACAAGCCATAAGGGATGCACTATGCTTCTTCATGGATGAAAAAAACAACCATGACATTGCTTTTGTGCAGTTCCCTCAGAACTTCGAAAATATTACAAAGAACGAACTTTACTCCAGCTCACTACGAGTAATCAACACGGTAGGTGCTTCTTGTTCGTTTCATATTTTTTGAAAAATAAAAATAAAAATGAATTACAGTCAATTGGATTGTATGAATCCAACTTGCTTCTTTGTCCCATGATGTGAATGAAGGTGGAATTCCATGGAATAGATGGCTATGGAGGCCCTTTATATATTGGAACAGGCTGCTTTCACAGGAGAGACATTCTCTGCGGAAAAAAATTTGGTGAGCCTAATAAGATTGGATGGAATAAAGACAATGACTGTGCAAGAAAACAAAGTACAGAAGAATTAGAAGAAGAAACAAAGCCTCTTGCAAGTTGTACTTATGAGCAAAACTCTGAATGGGGAAAGGAGGTTTGTCTTTCCAATTTCAACTTAAGAAATACAAAAATTTATATAGCTTTCGAGGCAATTTTGTCAGAATCAGATGAGAATGGACAATGTGAATGTTTGATTTGCAGATGGGATTGATATATGGGTGTGCAGTGGAGGATGTGATAACAGGATTGTCAATCCAATGCAGAGGATGGAAATCAGTGTATCTCAATCCAGAGAGGAAAGCATTCTTGGGTGTTGCACCAACCACAATGTTTCAGACACTTCTTCAGCACAAAAGATGGTCTGAAGGTGACTTTCAGATCGTGCTTTCCGACTGCAGCCCTGCATGGTTTGCACATGGAAGGATTAGCCTGGGCCTCCAATTGGCCTATTGCTGCTATTGTCTCTGGGCTGCTAATTGCTGGGCAACCCTGTATTACTCCATCATTCCTTCACTTTATCTCCTGAAAGGCATATCCTTGTTCCCACAGGTACGTTCCCAGTTCACAAATGTCCCAAACACAACAACAACAACAACAAATAATGCCTTGATCCCAAATACAATTGATGTCGGCTACGTGATTGTTTTCTTATCATTCCGTTCTGTTATGCACACAAATGCTTCAAATAGTACTCTACAATTGTTTCTACTCCATGAAATTGGAATATTCTCCAGTGAACGTAGTCTGTCATCGAAGTGATTATTTGCAATTTTATTTAGTGAGACTACATCATATGATAGACCAAATTCACCTACTTCCAAGAGAAAAAAAAAAAAAGAAAAAGTTCAACAAAGCAGGCTCTTATAAATGAGTTGTAAGTGACTAAATCTCGTTTTGTGAATTTAGGTTTCGAGTCCATGGTTTCTACCATTTGCATATGCTATGTTTGCTAAGTGCACTTGTAGCCTAGGAGAATTTCTTTGGGCTGGTGGCACACTCCTAGGCTGGTGGAATGACCAACGTATATGGCTATACAAAAGAACAAGTTCTTACCTCTTTGCCTTTATAGATACCATTCTGAAATCACTAGGATTTACTGAATCCGGGTTTGTGATCACCACCAAAGTAGCCGATGAAGACGAAGCGCAACGATACGAGAGAGAGATCATGGAGTTTGGAGCCACCTCTCCAATGTTCACCATCTTAGCCACACTTGCATTCCTCAATTTATACTGCTTCCTTGAGGTGGTGAAGAATGTAGTCCTCATGGGTAGTGGTGACAGTGTTGCCAGGCTATTTGGGACAATGTCATTGCAAATTCTTCTTTGTGGTGTCTTGGTTCTCATTAACTTGCCTTTGTACCAAGCAATATTCCTGAGGAAGGACAAAGGCAAGCTGCCTACCTCTGTAGCTGTTCAATCTTTTGTCTTTGCCCTCCTTGCTTGTACCACTTTTAAATTCCTGTATTAATTTTTATGCAGAAAGCACAACTATCTTGGACTGATGAAAATTTTTATGATCACCGTGATCAAGTGCTGTGAATGTGGAATCAAGTGTAAGATTTTGCTTTGATATACCTTAGTTTTATGCATAGGCCGCCAGTTTTTATTTATCGATAAGTGGTTAGTTTTTGAATTTTGAGAGTTGAGACAATCAGTTTTATCACTAAATTACACAATTCTGTTAGTTTGCACATTAGTGCTTTACAGAGTTAATGAATGTTAATGACTTCTAATTCTCAACAATTTACAAAAATCCTAATTCAAGGAACCCAACTTGGCTCCGAAAGATCGTAGTTAAAAATTTAAATTTTTACGGATATAGAGATAAAAAAAAATTTATTGGTGACAGTAATTTTTTCTTTTTTAATTTTACCCAAAAACATATCTCTCTATTATCATCCATAATTTTTTTTTAAAGCGTTACTTCCCACTAATTGTACCTATCGGTGACTTTTTCTGTCAAATATGGCCAAAAAAAACAGACTGCCAAGTCAGATGCAATTTGTCTCGTGCCACGTCGCCATCCTACTGACGTGGCATTTGAATTAATTCTTTTTTTCGTTTTTTCAGAAATCAAAATTTAATTCTGAAAATTGCAAATTTCCTTGAGATCAGTCTCAGTCGCAGCATCCGGGACGTCGGTGCACTCATACCACACACAAGATCACTCATAGTTGCAAAGAAAATTTGTACACAGAAAAACAAAAAAAAAAAAGAAAGAGAGAGATAGAGAGTTACGTTTGGCAAGAGGGGACGAGAGCGGAATTGAAAGAATGGAAAGCCTTGTCGGTGGGAACATGAATGGAGTCGCAGAGGAAACCGATGGGCCATCCGTGGAGACCGACGGTGGCACCGCCGTCGCCCCCTGTGCGCATCGGTGACTTCCGCTTTTTACTTTTCATTTTTTGTCGGTTTCATTTATGCTTTCTTCGATTCTTTCTTTGGGGTTTTTTTTTTTAATTTTTTTTTTTTTAATCGTTAGGGTTGGAATATGTGCGGAGTTATATTTTTCAGAGAGAAAGTATATATTTCTCTTTTGACCTTTTATTTTTTTTTAATTATTTTTCTTTAATTAGAAAAATTAATTTTAATTTTTAAAAATTATTTTTTAAAAATAATCTATGTGCCACATCAGCTAGGATGATGACGTGGCACAATGAAATGATAAACTGCATCTGATATAGCAGTCAATTTTCAGTCACCTAAGTATATTTAAAAAAAAAATTTACTAATAGATAACAAATAAAAAGAGATTTTAGATAAAATTAATTATTAGGTGTTACAAGAAAAATTAAAAATTAGGTTGTAAATAAAAAAATTGGGTTGAAACCCATACTTTTTTCGCCAACCCTCCATAAGTGGGCTTAAAAGCCCAACATAGCTTATTACACCGGCTGATCTTGGATCGACAAAACTTGGGCTCAAGGAGCGTGATTCTTTTGTTTTTTGTTTTTATTTATTGAGAGATACACTTGAATTATATAATAAAAATAATTATTTTATTCTTATAAATTTTGTATTCATATTTTTAAAATTAAAAATTAAGAACTTCAAAATAAAAATATAATTCTTAATTATTAAAATATCTTCTAACAAACTTTTCCATTGATGTTCTTTTGTTGTGCTGTTTCCTTGTTTGGAAACTCCATAGAGTTATTATATTGAAAGACACATTTCTCAATACAGTAATATTAAATATTCTGAAAATTGTATCATAAAATATCGTAAAATATTTAATTATGAAAAAAATAGTTAACTTTTCTTTCTTTTTTGATTTGACGGTGTTAGAAAAATTAACAATTTTTTATCATAATTATACATTTCGAAATATTTTATAATATAATTTTTAAAATATTTAGCATTACTCTTCTCAATAAAGATAAAATTCAAGTCCTTTAATTTCTTCTCTCATATGAATAACAGGTTTTTTAATTACTCATTAAATACTTTTGGGGGGGGGGGGGGACTTGGCGACTCCGATCTTTGCACTAAAATTTGGGGTGAGATTTGAAATTAATAATTAAATACTTATCTTCACTCCAACCGGACAAAAATAGGAAAAAAAAAAGATTTGCAATCGATATAATTATAATATGAAAGTGACACGTATCGTTATGACTGATTCAGCTTACCTAATACAAAGTAAGAAGCATAATTTGTCCAGCAATAATTAATTATTAATTATTATATATGTAGAAGAAATGGATGGTCTAAGTTTGAGGGAGGCTAAGTTCGTTTGACTAATGATTCTTTATTTATTTATTTTTTAAGAAAATAGGAGAGCAGAAATAATGTCTTACAAACCTATTAAAAAGTACTGCTCCTTTTTTAGAGAAGTTCTTTAACTGTTTAGATGGTTATAATATAATTTAAATTTTTCAAAGAGGAGGAGTAAGTTTAATTCTGCTGTGCATCCAACGCATTCGAACTTAAAATCTTACAGTCAGTACGTTCGGTATTTTACTGTTATAATGCAATACGCGGTGGTTTAATGATTCTTTATTATTAGGTAAAAAGGAAGAAAATAGATTTCGTTTCTATAATCCAGACACCGTGGACCTCCTCAAACGACCTAACGCCTCATGGACCGGACGACGCAGCATCGAGCCAAATTTCCATTCAACCATGGCCGAAAGCACTCAACACATGCAGGGTGGGCCCACATTTGTTTTGTATGGTGCTCAATGAGTGTTTTGCTTCGGGCAAATAACAATTACTAATGTTATATTAATGTTTTACAATATCTGGGAATATCATTTAGGAATATGCTTCAGCTTCATATAATAGAAAATCTGGAGGATCAGGCTTTGCTAGAGTGTTAAAGAAAATGAGTCTCCTGCTATCTGGTGATGGTTCGAACTTCCGTCACTTCTCATGTTTTTCACTCTCTTTATTGTGGTCAAGTCACACCAAACTAAAATTTGTGATTAAATATTAATCCAATGTTAAATATATCAATACAAATCTTTTCCACCACGCTAATAAATTTACTGACTTTAATGTTACACTCACAAATTTTGTTAGCACGACGTATCGATTGTACACTTCACATTTTCCATTAATATACGTAAAATTTTGTCTGTTCCCAAATTATTGTGATTTATAATTTTATGGGGTATGACCTATTTTTGGTCCAGATGCCTGATAGGGCCAAAATTTTCAATGGCGTCTGAGACGAAGGCATTAATTTAAGTAAGTACGATTAGGTAGACATAATAATACATAAATTTATGATACATGAAACATACATAAATAATTTAATAATTTATTTATTATTTTTCTCAATTAGTCTTACACTGCTTTTAATATTTGTCGTACGCAATCAAAGTTGCTTATTTCAGACATAACTTATTTGGTCAAAAAAACAATTTCAGACATAACTTGGAAGTACATCTTTGGAATTTGATGTGGATAGCATGAATGCTCTCAACACGTGGGACTGGGCTGCAGGCTTTGGTGTGGAGTGCAAGCACCAAATTTTGAAATATTTTTAATTTGGTTCACTTAAGTTGTTAGTTAAATTAATTTAATTTTAAATTTAAATGAAAATAGAATTTCATGTAGGTTTCAGTTAAAAAAATAATAAATTAAATTTTCGTAATATAAAATTATATATAAACTATATCCACAAAATAAAAGAATAAAATTAATAAACAACCAAACACATGTATGAGTGATTTTGAGTTATTTCAAACTAATCACTCTTTTTAATATTTCAAACTAATTCCTGAACTGCAAAGCTTATTTTATCTCCAGTGCAATCCTTTTTTACAGGATTATGTAACAGTACTCTCGCTACCATTTTGTTTGGGAGAAAGAAAAATGGAAGAGAGAGAGAAATGCGAGAAGATCAGGATAATTTATTATATATAAGAAATATTTGAAAAGTGGGAGAGAGAAATATTTTTAATTTCTCTAATTTTCTTGATCTATTAAAATTAATTCTCTTAAAAATAAGAAGAAAATTATTGATTCTTTTATTAAATTTATTAAATAATTTAATTACTTTCTGTATAATTTAAAAATTATAATTTTACTTAAAGAAAATATTTAAATAGAATTTATTATAAAAAGTAAAATTATTATTCTAATACATT